>JABBWA010000238.1:0-71945 GCA_016628065.1 Suillus lakei | reverse complement strand
TTCATTTACCGGTTGAGTGTGAACTGGAACTCACCCATTGATACGCACTTCGTCCTCCTCTTTCCATGCCTGATAATATAAAAATTCTCATACCGGCCTGCTTCCACAACTTGGATGCCAGGTCCTTCATCAAACCGGGTGCTTTCTTCTTTGCAAAGTCCACCTGGACAGCTGCAGGAGGAGTCTTGGCAGACCACTCAATCGCAGTGTTCTGAGCTTCCTCCAGCTCCTCTTTAGATAGACCGCCATGACTGCAGTGAGTGTTGTCTGATATCTTTCAATAAAGTCTTTGATCCTGGCATCGCTCCGGATCTTTTCGATGATCTCCTCCTTGCGCAGTTGTTCTATGACCATCCGGGAAGTCCATTTCTGACCCAACTTGCTGGCCTTCTTTTTTCGAGTCTTTTCAGATCTCCGGTTATATAACCAGTCCCGGTACATCTCAATACATTATGATAAAAGTCAGTCACCGTGCATAAAATTTGAAGTTCAACTGCTCACATATTTTCTGTTCTTCAATGACCGGTCATCCATAGCAGGGGCATGCACCTTTGCCTCTTTTATGACCGCCTTCAGAATCTTTTTTCTATTCGTCGGCAGCGGCTTCCTTCCATTCTTCTAGGTGGGATTTTAAGACCAGCACCTCTTCCTCGGTCAATTTCTTCTGCTTGGTCTTTTGTGGGCTGTCGACTGATGAGTTGGACCAGGGGCATGGTAAAGCAGTTGAGGAGCAGTTGATGTCTTGGTAGAAGAAAGGATGCATGCGTGTCTCACAGTATTAGGTTACATAACCTATGTACGTGACTGCAAACCGAACAAGAGATTGTCCAATACTTGTTCGTTGGTTTGATTGGTATGATTCCCTTGACATCCTGTGTTTCTGATACATAGAAGAGAACTGTAAAAGCACAAGTACTTAGATGTGTATTATATAATATATGGGCAGCATACAGCCCTCCTGGTACTGCATGCCACAGACATAACTCATGTACGTGCCCGCAAACCGAACAAGAGATTGTCCAGTACTTGTTCGTTTGTATGATTGGTATGATTCCCTTGACACCCTACGTGTTTCTAATGCATAGAATTGAGACCTGCACAAGCATGCATACTTAGATCTGTAGAATATAGTATATGGGCAGCATACAGCCCTCCGGTACTGCATGCTACAGACATAACTCATGTACGTGACTGCAAACCGAACACGAGATTGTCCAATACTTGTTCATTGGTATGATTCCCTTGACATCCTATGTGTTTCTAATGCATAGAATTGAGACCTGCACAAGCATGCATACTTAGATCTGTAGAATATAGTATATGGGCAGCATACAGCCCTCAAGTACTGCATACAGGCCCTGTGCAATCATATTCCACAACCTGTTTGAGTAAGTATCCTCACAAATGACTTTGGAGGCCAACATAAATGTGCATACAAACAGCTGGTGTCCGGAAGATCAAACAAGAAGCCTGTTTGCGTCCATAGAGTGGGTTATTGGGTTTGAACTGTTCTCTCAGAGCATGTTTTGCAATGCCAGTGCCCTCGACTGAAGGATAATCAATGTATTCACTTTGCCAGACTCATCAATCATCTGATCGAAAGAAGCGTGTATTACTGCCGAACCCTCTTAATTAACTGAATTACTTGTCTAAGACCAACACTCCGGAACACTGGCTAGACAAGTATTTGAACCTCGAAATGTAACCTTCGGTCGACGTACTTTATCAAGTCAATTGTCATCTAACTTGAACATGAAATCCATGCGACTTGTGTCAATGGCAGGATTGTGGTGTTTGTGAGATGATGCAACTATGGCAACCCTCGGTGACTCCAACCTTAATATATCCCAACCGGAGATAATATTACAAGATCATCACAGCAACAATGTGGTAATACCGACCGTTCAAACCATTCGGAGTCTGGACAACACCAGATCAATTGGTCCCTTGATGAATGATGGGTAGTTCGAATGACTAACAAGGGAAAATGTGGTAATCTCGACGGTTCAAATCGCCCGGAGTCCGGAAAATTGATGGAAGGCACCCGAGTCAAGTGTTCAGCATACTTATCCTGTCCAGTTGTGGCATCAACATGCGAAAGACCAAAGAAAAGGGAATCACATACACCCCTCCTACGAAGAAACGATTGCCTCAGCTGTATAAGCTCAAGGAAACAACTACAACTAGAGGATCCAGGTCATCTTGGGTGAAAGATTCATGGGCTTGGAAAACACGGTCGGTAACATCATCACCGACAAAATCTCCCTCGAAGCATATATCTGGGTCCCCTCACTTGCTGTATGAAGGTGCCGATTTTGACTTTGACCAAGGTGACATCCCACAGCCTAAATTTCCGAAATCTCTGGCAAGCAACAGTCGTCTTCATTTCCAGAGTCTGGGTCTGACCGGATCACACAGAGTCAGAATGCATATCTCCGGCAATGGAAATGCAAGTTCAAGGACTACATAAATTCACTCATGGTCAGAGAAGCCCCTCCATCTGACCGACTTTGTTCAGTCTGCAAGAAGGATGGGGTGTATAGATGTCATGGCTGTTTCAACAAGCCACTCTTTTGCACAGACTGTTGCAGAATTCAGCATCAACGACATCCATTCCATCGCATCAGTCAATGGACCAGATCATTTTTTCAAGAAACTTCACTCCTTAAAGTTGGCCTGCACATTCACCTTGCTCACGACAGGCACTCCATGTCCCAGCAGCAGCACGGATTACTCATCTGATATCTTTCAATGATCAGACACCGATGACGATATAGATGACGATTATCCAGAGGGACCTTTCATTCCACCAGTCAGAGACCCGGATCAGCCGGCGATAACTATAGTAGACAAGTCCGGTGTTCACTCCCTTTCCATATGTTATTGCCACTGCCCCGGTGCTCTCAGCTGAGACATGCAGCTTTTTCAAGCCGGCTTGTTCCCAGCATCTTTCACCAGACCTGAAAACTGCCTTCACATTCACCGTCTTGGACGACTTTCTGTTAGACAATCTCGAGTGTGGTACATCAGCCATGAATTACTACAGCAAAATTTGCAGACTAACCTCAAGCATCTTTCCACTGATGGTTCCGGTGAGCTGAGTTTCACTTGGTGCATTATCTTCCGGTCATTAAAGAACAATATCCGTAGGATCGCTACAGAGAGCTCATGAGAGCTGCCAGGCAGTGGCGACAATGCAAGCTTTACAAGTGGCATGGATTTGCCCACAAAGATGACCAGCCGAAGGACGGCGATCTCGCCCTATTTTGCCCGGCATGTCCACAACCGGGTATAAACTTGGACCTGTCTACCAGTACGGTCACCCAGTCAGATGATACACCTTCCTGGCTCATGACTAGATATTTGGTCATGGATGGAAATTTCAAAGCCTGAGCACATGCATCCGGTGAATCCATCCGACGAAGTATCATTAATGGATGGTCTGGGATTCATGGTCTCCGAATGATAGATACAAGAGCCATTTAGCCATTGCTCGCGACCATGTCCAAAGGTCAGATTGTAATAATCACCGAGCAGTTAATCAAGCAAACGCCTCACGGCAAAGGCTGGAGGCCACCGGTATAGGAGGATGTGCATGTGCACGGCATGGATGTTTTGTCCCACACTCCATGGTGGACTTTCAGAAAGGCGAAAGGTTCGTACATATTGCATCCGGTCGCATCAATCGCTGATCTTACAACTCTAACCCTGGAATGATCAGGCAGATGAACATGGACTATGCATTAAGTCAAGCACTCAACTATAAGACCGACGGAATCTCTCGTGCCATAACATTCTATGACATAAATTGTCAGTATAACAAGTATTTGAAGGACCGGATCGCTTCTAGCATGTATCTTTCCATCCCCATTGGTATGGATATCATTCCCGGAATAGGTTTGTGGCATGTACATGGACATCAAGACAGCTGCTTTGTCCGGTACGCATCAAATTTCATCCATGGGACCGGCAGGATAGATGGAGAGATTATGGAGACCCTCTGGGCACCTTTGAATATAATCTCTCCATCGGCCAGGGGCATGGGAACTCCCCATCGCAAGGAGGTATTGGATTATCAGATGAATGATTGCAACTTTATGAAAATGATTTGTATAAGTAAGTCGTTGACCACCGGATGCACATATATTGTCTTACTCTGTAATAATGCATGACCGGCTGGCTCGTCCGGTAGCTAAGTTTCTGTCCAGAAAGTTGAAAGAGGCTATCAAGGGTGCTGCAGAGAGCAAACTTGCATTTGATAATCTCAATGAGACAGCCCAGCCTGACATGGTCATTCTATGGAAGGAAGAGGAGGCGATCGCTCATGCAAACAGAGCGGAGGATCCTGCAGCTATGGACATCTATGAGGTCCGGTTGGAAAGGGGCAAGTGTCTACTTTTATTGATTGTCCGGCAGGTCTGATCACATGGTCGTGCAGCTCCAACAAGAAAACAGCAGGAGTTGCGCCTGTTGCAGGCTCAAAATCACACTGACCATCCGGTCATCAACCCCCCCAGTCGACGAGGAGCTGCCACTTTGGCTCGCAACCGGTCTCACTATAGAGGAATCCCAGATATCTCTCTCCAGGGATGTGAAAAGGTTACGAACACACCCAACAGATACGCAATTGTTGAAAGTGGCACGATGCCGGGATAAGCTTCACGCTCAGATTATGAGGTTTCTGGAGATGGCACCTACTTATCTTGGAGGTGATGTCGATGTCAATGACCCGGATTTTCCGGTAATTGTTCGCAATTCACTCGATGATAATTATGAAGATTACTCTGATTTCGATGAAGATCAAAATCCCAGTCTGGACATTCACGATGCTTCCATATTTCAGCTGGAGCTAACTGTCATACCACTGCCATCCAACATTGGTGAGGTGAGGTGCAGGGAGTTAGGTCTCACCAATCTCATGAAAGAAGAAATTGCCCTACGAGAAGGCCAGGCCAATGACGCACTCCACGCCATTAGAGTGCATTTAGGCGATAAAGCTGTTATATTCTGCAATACTGTCTGGTCAGCCAAGTCACAGGCTTCATCCACAAGGGCATGGACTCAAGTTCGCTCAGTGGAAACAGCAGTCAATCTCAATGCTAGTATATATTCAAAATGCCAGTCGCAGCTGGCGAAGCTCCCTGACCACGACCTCCTGATGAAATATCTTCCTTTGAAGAAAGAAGACTTGAAAGCCAGCTCTGTGGTGGCTGATCCAAATGCACGTGGTCAGAGGGATACCACTCTTTCATGGTTTTGGTCCTTGGATGTTCAAGGAGACATGTCCGGAAATGACTGGATGACAGAATGTGAGTGTCCAGTGCTTCTGGTTACTCCCGGTCGTCCAGTCTCATGTGCTCTCATCATAGTTTACTGGGTAAATTGGCTCTGGACAAAAGCACTGCGTGACCGCTGGAATGAGGAGGTTATGCTTGTCAAACATGAAATGCAGTGGTCGATTAATTTCTTTAAACATAGAGCCAAGCAATGGCTCGGTCACATGCGCGACGCAACATCTGCAGGGCTCACCGGACATACATGTTATGCTGCCCGACAATCTCACATATATGACCAACTGGCGGCACATGCAGAGGATTCTTTTCGCAAAATGATTGTTCAGTTACAAGTACCAGTACCGGTTGAGGTGGTTGTTGGTACCGGCTAGTTACATAATCGAGGTTACCGGTTGATAATACCTATTATATAATATACACCTCACATTTCTCTCCATGAACAATACTGCAACTCTCATCCCCCCTGAGCAACTAATCATTGCTGCAAAGGGCCATCACATCACAGCTGCAGATATCTCTCGTGCACTATTCACATCGGGGTTATCAATATTTAGCAGTGGATTATATGTAGTACGAAATGTGAAGAAAGCGTTTGAAGTTTAAACTGACATAAAGATGGAGAGATAACTTCAAATTTTGGCAGTGATTTCTATGAAATACAAAATTTGAAACATCGGCAACTGTATCCCCACTGACCATATGTCAATAACAATAAGAAATTTAATCTGAATTTTTGCGTGTGCTCAAATTTGAAGTTCAATTCTAGCCTAAAACGTTAGACAAAACGTGAAGTTTGGGACGTGATCATATGCCTGCTTATGTATGAAGTATTGTCCAACAATTAAAATGCCCTGAAAATTTGAAGTTTATGCCTGTGACAAAATGCGAAGACAAAACTTGAAGTTTTGTCCAGAGACAATATAAATCGCCTGATCATCGCCCGCCCATCGCCCGATCATCACACAATTGTAGCCCGCTCACCACCCGAATTCGTTACCTCAAAGGCATTTTATTGTTATCAGGTACTAGCTACTGTTCATATACAACGTAGCATAAAACTATGTCTGAGTCCAAACTATGTAAAACTCGTGAGCGTGAATGAGAAAGGGAGTAATAAGACAACCTTACCTGGTGCTCTTGCCATGAAATCATAACATGCTGCTGAAATGTTGCGCGTGATCTTGTTGGTAGCAGGTTGAAATTTGAGGGAGTGCTTCCACTGCGTGGAGGTTATCGGACCATTAGTGTCATTGGTGAGCGCATGCCGTGTGCGGGAAACTCCCTCTCAAATGTTGCCAAGACATGTTTGGAACCAATCTTCGCAGCGTGCAGACCAAAAGCCGACATTCAAACCAGACGCATTCCAAGCATTGGGCCGAGGCCACCATGAGACCACCTCCAGGCCGTCACCTAGACAGGAATTATTAGTACTGATAGGATTGGAACTGTGGTACACTCATGGAGGTCTATGTAGTATGTTCCGCACATGAAATCGATTTCCTCCTCTGACAACCCATCATCATAGTAAGTCTGACCACCATCCCCAACAAATAGGTCGCCAAATGGAACAGCTTCAGTGGAAATACCTTCGACGACAGATGGAAGGTGATCAAAACCGAGGCTGTGCAAAGCTAACCGCCATATGAGTCCCCCATGCAAGAAGGCAGCCCGCACGCGGGGACGATTCATGAACTCATGACGTAGCTGCTCATAAACAACGTAATCAGCATATGGGGGATTGAAGGGGGGTTGTCGATGTCCCAATGTGTATGTATGAAGTTCAGAGAGGGGGCATCACAAGTTAGGCGCGACGGCCATCGGCTGTAGGGTCCTGAATGCAATGCCACTTTTCAGCAAAGCCAACACAATTTGTGTTAAGTCTGAACCCCAGTTACAGCGCAGGCACATTACAGCGGTAGCAGGATTGAGGATAGCCAGAGTCCAAACGACATGATTTGGGGACTCGTGGGGCTCGATTATATAAAATTGGCATTGCGATAGCTGTGCGCAAGAGACATGAATATGGGCATGTGAAATCTGCAAAGATGAGAGGGGTCCTAGATCCCAAAGGTCGGGTGGGATTGCGTTCAAGTCAGACACGTTCAAATTGACAAGATATGCAGTGAACATCATGATGCACTGGCGTTGCAGCTCTGTGATTGAACCTGTTTCTGCCATTGAATCACCAAAGAGTTTGCGAAGTTGATCCCATTTCGCCTTCTTAATCCAGTCACTCACTGGTAGGGATGATACGGCCACGGGGGCAGAGGTAGGAGCGGTGCTTCGATATCCGAAGTGGTAATGCAAGACGGGAATGAATCCTTCAATGTGCGTGTGCCTCGATGATAGTGAAACGTTGCTGCCAAAGTATTTGTATATGTCGTCGGCAAAACTGGAAGGGGCTGGAGGCGGAACTTGGAATGGGGACGTTATGGGAAGGGGAGGCATGATGTCGTCGTCATCTTCCCGATCATCACCGTCAGGGATGCTGGTGGGGTCAAGGGCGAGACACAGGTCCCACTGATTGGAGAAGGAATCAAAGATCCTGGTGGACTTGCTGTAGTTTCCCCAGACCTCCTCGATCCCAGCCTTTGTGATGTGGGTGCGCAACAAAAAATTGTTGTAATCATCCTGGGGCTGCCATTCAAACACCCAACTCCTGCTGGACTTGCCGGGAAGGCTATGATTCTCTGCCGAATGTTCACGACCCAGATGTGACTGTCATTGAGAGGGAGTCTCCTTCGCCTCCTTCTTCGCGTTCTGCATGGCCCTGTGCGCACAAAACGCCTGCCAATCTTCGCCATGCCTCTGTCCACTATTTTTCTCGGGAAGTGGAAAACGAGAGAGGTCTTGTTGTGATGGTGCTGACTGACTTGACTCAGGATCCAATGCACCATTTGACTGGGAGAGCCAAGGGTGAGAATCTAACTGAGCGCCTCATGGATCACTGTTCTGGAGATCCAACACATCATTTGACTGGGCGAGCCAAGGGTGAAGATCTAACTGAGCGTCCCATGGATCACTGTTCTGAGAAGTTGCGCGGGTCGCTGCAGCGACATTGTCTGCTGAGGGCAGGTAGCGTTTCCACGCCTTGTCGCCTGGAATACCAGCAGGCCAATGCACCCAGATCGGAACTTTGAAGTGTTCAAACATTATCACATCCACATCCCAGGCCAGACTGTGGGCACCGTTGATAATCATACCGTTGCATGGCACGGCATCCGTAAGATCTCCAACAAATGTGCGGGAGAGCTCCATCACCCACGCAGGTAGAATAGGACACCGAGGGTCGTTCGTTAAGAGAGAAGTCCACGTGGGTAAATCATTGTGAGGCCTATACTGACGAGCCATAATGAAGTATGTGCAGATGGCTGAGATCCCTGAAAATAAGCACAATCAGCTATGATCAGCGCATACAGATGAGCACTGGACCTAAGAACGCATTGCGAGATCTCATGGCAACCTTCTTTGCAAGTTTCACATCGACATGAGACCTCAGGTAGCCATAGTCTCTGGGAGGTCTTGGGGGTTGGCCATACCACGGAAAATGTATGTTCACCGCTAGCCGTTGCTGGCACCAGAGTAGCTTCTGCTCTAGACTCTCCCATTCTCGTCGGACATCTTCGCGCAAGATATAGCAGCCATCGGGTGTAGACACTATGGGCAAAGAGTAGAGCGAGTGGTTGAGGCAGCCAAAGACAGCCCCGTCAAAATGAGGATTTGCCGGGATAAGCGGAAACCATGGGCGCATCTCATAAGCCCACTGCATGGTCAATGCATCCTTGATATTGTCGGGGGAAGAATCGGACTCGAGGTAAGGATTCCAGGGTCGAGGAATAGGAGGGACCATGGCAGGGAGCGAAGACGCGTTGAAAGATGTGAAAATTTGTTCTTTGTGCACAAATACACGGAGCTCAGGAGTGGGCGGCATGGTGCATTGACTGGAGGAGTGGGCGATGGAAAACGTGCAACATTACGAACCACTGCACGCAAAAGCAGAGAAATCAACGAGCAATAGTACCAGACCGTTGCACGCAAAAAGCAGAGAACACGACGAGCAATAGTACAGACCGTTGCACGCAAGTGTGATGAAAGTCCGCGATGAAACGTCCGAGCCTAGTGAGAACAAGAATGCGGGGTTTAAATTAGTGGTTCCACAACCATCGGCATGTCCAAACACGTACAGATAGTCGCGTGGAACATGCCTAGAACACGTCCAGCAGTACAGACCGCTGGGCGATGGAGGTTATGAGTCAAAAGGGAGACTCAGCAGTACAGACCGCTGAGCCCAAGATGAGACTTGGAAGTTGAAAGTTTATTTGCACGTGACTAAGTTTGTAGGTGTTTGTACCTTACCTTAGCTTACTGTTTGCTTATCGCTTGCTATACTTTCCTTACACTCTTTCCTTACACTCGTTTCAACACCCACTGGCGCGACGGTTTGTACTGTCGCGTCTATCCCTTATCCCTTCCTCGACTTCGACTGGGATTCATCCTGGACTCTTGACATGGCGGTACATACCACCATGTCATCTTTCGTCGCCCAACTCCTCCCTCCAAGTTCAATCGATCCTCATTTGATGGATGAGTTCGGGGCACTGGCTGGTATGCATGCACTTACTATCACCCTAATTCTGTCGTCATTCTTACTTCAATCTCTCCGCATTTTTATAGTGTCTCCATGTCAATTTTGCATCTATCCTCTCCTTTGACACGATGGTCTGTACTGTCGTGTCTGCTGGACTTCACTCGACTGGACTTCGTCCTGAACTTGACTGTATTATTGATATGGCGGTATGTACTGCCATATCTTCCTTTCGTCGTCCTGCTCCTCCCTCCGAATTCAATCCCTGTCTAATGGATGAGTTTGAGGCATGGACTGGTATGTACTCACTCATCTAATTTTGTCAATATACTGACTTCTACTATCTTCATTTCATTCTTCCATGTTTAGCAGCCGAATCCATCGTCCTGGACTCTGGTATGGCGGTATGCACTGCCGTGTCGTCCTTTTATCGTCGCCCGACTCCTTCAATGGATCCCTAATAATGTATGAGTTCGAGACACGAGCTGGTATGTACTCACTCATTCTAATTCTTCACCATCCTGACTTTAATCTCCTCGACAGGCAAACCATGTCTTTGGCACGCGTGCTGCGCGTTCAATATATCCAGGAGTACGAATAATGCCCTACACTACACTACCGCAACTTTCATCCACCGGAATCTTTCATCTGAGATCGATAATCTCTCGACTTGATGCGGGGTCAAACCCGCGAGCCACTCCTTGTTGTACAGCGCTTCAGGCAATCCATCCACTTCTGCTCTGGATGTCATTGGATTCCCAGCTGACCATATCCATTTCATCGGTTTTGAACCCTGTGGAGCAAAAATATCATCATCCACGATCCTTTGATGATCGATTATATCCAATTCGCGTTCAATTGCATGGCGCCAAGTCATGTTCTTCACACGAAGAACTGTTTCAATATCGTTTTCCACGTCGCTCTCTTCGGAACTCATGCTGCGTTCTCCCAATGTTCTGACTAGTCGCTGAAGCCACTGCCAGCCTGGGGCGTCTTCCTCGTCCTTGTCGGTCTTGTACTTGACGAGATGCTCAAGAACCATGGCTCTACAAAGATATTTCTGAAAAGGTATCAGTATCAGATCAGAATGGAGCTCATGGACATACATTTTTCTGACGCGTATTTTGACAAGCTGCTTTCAATACCTCGTCCTTCTTCGCGATCAGCCTCTGCTCCACCTCTGCAGGAGTTTCTAATCCACCCTTTGGTGTAACCTTTGGTTGTGCAGCTGTCCAAATCGTACGTAGGCGCTTGAAGCGTTCTTGAAGAATCTCTTTAAAGTACGCCTCTGACCTTTGAAATGGCCAGTTCTCTCGGTCACCCCTTCTCCGCAATTCTTCAAGGAGCAAGCCAATAACCTTATCATTCCAGGGGCTTTTGGACCCGTGTCTGAGATCAAAGGTGATATCTTTGCAATTGGGACCTGGGCCGTCTTCATATTCATATGAGTAGACATCCTCAGGACTGGCTACCTCATGGAGCATGAAATCAATGTCTTGAGAAATGTTGAAAACATCTTTGAAGAGACGCCGCACTTCTCCCTATGTATCACCGTAAGTCGTTGCAGTTTCCATATCACATTTTGGCTTACCGAAAGGAAGTCTCTTTCATAGCTTTTCTCGGCCACCTTCTCTTGCTGGAGTTCTTTCTCCACTCTCTTTCTCCTCTGGGGACTGTGCCTTTTGATGACCGGAAATTCTTTGTCAATTAGAATGCGTCTCAGTGCAGCTTCTACACCTCTCACAATCGCGTCCTCCATTGTGGTAGCAGGAGGTCCATCGTGTTGTAGATGTGGGTCTTGTTCGGACGAGTGTCCTTGGGGTATTTCTTCTTTGTCCACCTATATTGTGTAAGTTTGTATACATCAAAGTCAACCGCATCAAATGCTTACATCCGCTGCTACAGATACAAGGCGAACCCTGTGCGATATGCTGCGAGTTTTCTTTATCCTCTTAATTGCTTCAAAGCATGAGGTATCTGATCGTGGTTTTGCGGATGGAGATGATGGTTGTCCCGCATCTCCTGGCATAGTGGAGTCATTATCCATTTCTATATCCTTGTCCTGAAACCTGTGACGCCTGGAAAATCTCCGTTCCATCTTGGCCAGCTCGCTCTCTTTTTCTGCCTGGTGAGCTATTCAGTATATCTTCCATTTTTATGAAACTTATTCTCGCCTTCATCTTGAGCACTTCCTGCTGTAACCTCTGCTCCATCTCAGCGAGTATCGCTTTGTTGCGCTCTTGAAACTGTTTATTGTTATATCAACTGTTTCTTAATCGGATGGTTCACCTCACCTCTTCATTTGTCTTTCTCTTCAACTCTTCCTCGTGTTGGGCCAGTTTTTTGCGCAGATCTGCTTCTTGCTGTGTCTGTTCTCGTGCCAAGTGGTCGTGAGCGTCTTCCTGGATTTTCTGTATAGTGGCCTCAATCACGTCGCGATTGGCCTTGCCGAGTGTTTCACGAGTTTGTTTGATATATTCTTCAAGTTGCTGCTGCTGGACGCAGGTCCTCTGTCGTGGTCATGAGTGTATGTAGTCACGCGCTGCAGCAGGAATTACCTCTATTTCCTTCTGGGCCTTTGCTAGTTGCTCTTCCCGCTCTCTCAGAGTTGTTTCCCACTGCCTTTTCAGCTTGTTGATGTCGTGCACATGTTCTCCTCGTTGTTTTTCCACTTCCTATAGCAGCCTACAAGTCAGATATTGGTGAACCCCAGTGAGTGATACTACGAACCATTTTCATATTGTTGATCAGTTCCTCTTGTCTGTACACAGTGTCGCATAGTGTTTCTGAGTAGTCAACTTCTTTGATGCGGCACTTGTCAGGTAGTACCTAGACAAACATTATATAATATTGACCTTCATCCATTTACCTAGACATACCGGATTGGTGACTCGCTTTTCCCTCTTCTCAAGTGGAGCTGTCCTTGTTGGGGGCTGGTCCAAGTCCATCTGGGAGGTCCCCCTCTTGTCCGACCGAGTCGCCCAAGTTGATGGCTGACCTGTGACATTGTTCAAGGACTCTTCAACGTTTATCAGGGAGGTTTCTGTTGATACCTAGAACAGGATCACTGAACTCAACATAATTGTCGCTCGCTCGATGAACATACCATGGTCATCGTGCACTGTGGTGTGTCAAACTGGGTTGTCATCCGACTCTCAGTGTCAGTGTCTTCCATATCATCGTCTGCATCAAACAAGTCTGCATCGCTGGCTGTTTGTACGTTCTCTTTCTCAAAGCGCTGTGTTTCTGACATGGTAATAGGAGTTGGCATTGTCAATGTTTTACTTGGGGTTTGGATCCCCCTACTTAAATGACTGTCATTATTGTCTTTAGACTTTATGATGATAATAACATTGTCGCATTGCCCCCACTTTTCATGTAGTTTCGCCCTGACGACGTCGCATTAACTATTTTTTCTGGCCCTATCATTTCAGGCGCTCGTCCGCCTTAGTAGCACCTGTCGTAAACACAAAATTGATGCCCAGGTCTAAGTACAAAAGAGTTAAAAAAGCCTAACCTCAGGCAGGCAAGATGTTTACAAAACTACTACATTTATTGTTCTCCTGCATTCTGCAAAACAACTAAAGACAATAGGTATGGCGATCAGTTAATCGGTTCTTGGGATGATGGTCTGCACTCCACTCAAGGTAGACTCAGTCAAAGGTAAGTACCCAAACTACTATAAGATCGCCCACTTACATCGCCCACTTTCCAGTATACCATCCACTCCTTGTCCTCCGCGCTGGTCGCCTATACTTACCTAATTTCATCTGTCATTCCTCTGCCTGCCGCAATGGTCAACACTCGTATTTATATCACCCCCACGTCATCTGTAGGTCACAATCTCGCTTCTCTCTTGATTTTTACTGATATATATAAGACCGCTGAACTTCATTTGCGGTGTAGGCTGTATTCCTCATCGTGGGGTAAACCTCGCCAGGTCACCATGTTAACACAATGCTCTGATTGCTCGCGCAGTGGGAAGCACTTTCCTGTTCCTGAGAGCCTCCTAGATTGTGCAACTGTGCAGCCATACGTGCATAACTGCCTTGTCACCCTGCATGAAGGAAGACATGTATATCGGTTTTGCGTTTTCTTCAAGCGGCACTGTCGTCTGAGAGCCAATCCGCTTCTCAGCAGCATTAACCATGTATTTCGAGGAGATGCAGTGGTCATGAGGATTGGTTCTGGTGCCGGCTCTGTTGTGAACATGTGAAGCAGGGACAATTCACTTGCAGACTTCATCATGCATCGGTAAGCATAATTGTGATTCCTTGAAACCTCGTTGACATAGAATCCATCAGTTTTACACAAAGCGTTAGACACTACCCGCAAGCAAAGCTCCCACGTACTCTCACTGTCGTGAAGCCCTTGTGCACTCGGGTCAACCACCGGCTGGCTGACAGTTCATCAACGGCGAGGTAGTCTGATTCGAAGTAATACATAATGATTTGTATGTAGTTATGATATGAAGTTCGCCGTGACGGCAGGATAAATGCGACAGTACAGACCGTTGCACACCATGGGGGAATTGAAGTTAACGGGTGAGACTCGATGTTTGACTTAACTTAGCGCACAGTGGGTGGTGATGGATCATATGGCCATATTTGTTGTACATGGCGCCCGCTCATCGCAGGCTACCATCTGCCTACTCAGGACCGATTTATTGCCCTCTTGTATATTACTAGCTCACAAGGGTGACAAATCAGCAATGCTAACCCCTAGTAATTCAAGTAAAATGTGGGGTACAAGTTACAACGTAAAACGCTCGACATAAGTAGTACGAATTATTTCTTGATCTTGGTCTTGGTCTTGCCCGCACCCAACTTTGCTTCCTTCTGCCTAGCACGACCCAAAGTATACTTCAAACACATCATGATCATGTCATTCAGCGGCCAGTAGCCACTGTAGTTTTCTAAGTCTGGGAAAGCGTCGACAGCCTGACAAATAGTAAGATTGTGGATGACTGCTGCCTGTAGTCTACTCACCTTATCACACATGATTTTCAGGAGCACATGGTTTTGGGAAGAGGTGCACTTGGTCGTGTCGAGATGTTCGTCATTGAGGTGGTGCATGAATTTCTTAAAGTGTTCATGAGCAAATATCATGCTGTGGTGAGGGCTCATCACTCACCTTGAACTTAGTATATGCCTTTGGGTTCCAGTCTAAAGCCTCCTGGAGTGTGTATCCTCCACGCCCCGGACATCCAGGTTCGCCAGGGGGCTTGGGTATCTTGGACTCTTCCGAAAGACTCTCAGTCGAAGTCAAGGAACCACTGTCCGACGCTGAATCTGATGAACTTGAAGAATTTGAGGGTGTGGGCATCTGAGAATGGGAACGTGAGACTCTCTTTGAGTATGGCGATGAAGAGCGGTCGTTCTTGAACGGCCGCGTTGCAAGTTTGAACTCAGGCGTGTCCTTGACCTGCGGCTGTTTAATACGCTGAGTAGAAGGAACGACAGTGCTGATTCTGGAAGGAAGTATCTCGTCGGCAATGAGCATAGTTGAGTGGCGAGCACAGCTAAATAATTCGAGCTGGTCTGTCAGCATAGGAGGGAGGGGTGGTGGAGCGCCAGGCTCTTGATCATAAAAAGCAGGGACAGCGGTGGATTTGTTCAAGTTGGACATGGTATTGAGGTTAGGGCAACGTGAGTGGGGTGACAAGAGCAGGTCAAGGTATTGGGTTGAACTGCAATAGCCTGTAATGAGATTTATGACCAAATGACACCACTACTATATAGAGATTAAACAATAAGGACGATCAACAAAAGAAGTTGCCTAAAACGCATCAAATAAAATAAGGCCTACATATAATAGAAATACGAAGTCGTTACGTGAAGTGACATGCGCTCACAAAAGGATGAATACAAATGGTGAGAACCAACAAATGGCTAGCAAATCGCCATGGAATCAACATGTTTGTGAAAACAAATGGGAACCTAATATAAATAGGATGTGAGCAGGTGAACGGGCGACTAAAAACAAATCATGCATGCAACATCTTTTTTTGCGTCATCACTCTTGACGAAATCGAAGCGACACTTCGAACATCAAACACGCCTTTCTACCTTCAGCAGGTCCATTCACGCGCTCGCAATCTCTAATGATGGTCAAGCTCTTGCATGTGGCGGTAATTTGACACACACTTTGTTATGGGAAGGTGCTAACAAATAAGCAGGGACCGAGGGCATCAAACTCTGGGATATAAAATCTCGGAAAGAACTTACATGCTCAACTCATCACAAGTCCCAAGGCACAGTCAGCTGCGCTGTCTGGGCGACAACAAGACTGGCCATGGGAGAAACTCTTTGCTATGGAACTGGCCTAGGCTACATCATATTTTTACAACGTAGCCAAGTAGATGTAAGAGCATCCTGGTCCTGGTCTCATTATCAAACCTTCGGCTAACATCGAACAGACGCACTTTCAGGAGATCTGTGCTAGGAGGCTCGGATCGGGTTTCAAAATCACTTGCATGGTATGGGATTCCTCATCCTCCGAAGCAAATACGCGGATTGCGGTGGGAACGAGGGACAAGGTGGTTCAAGTCCTCACTCTCAACACAAATTTGCAGCTGCATGCCGTGTTTTTGGTGCGACTCGACAACACGGTGTCGATCTTCGTTGCTGATCAGTTGTAAACCACAACAAAACAACTAACCTAGCAATGCTACTGCTCAGTGGTCCTTATGCTGAGAAGCACTGGGTACAGTAGTTGTTCAGTTGGGTGGCCTGACCCTTGGTAGTGCACCACACACTTCGAGTGTGAGGGGTTTAGGTGTTGGGGGATAGTAGATGAGCACAACTAAGTCTGGAGTGACCTAGCTGTGTTGGAGGACAAAGAAAGAAGGCAGCAAAGATGATGGACTGGACTGAAAGAATAGAATGGCAGTGGGACAGTGTTCCAGGTGAACAAGGTCCAGGAAGACGTGGGGGATAAAAAATGTGAAGCCAACTGAGGCTTCAGAGAGAACTGAACATGAAATGGTGAACTGGATGAGTTTTTTTTTCTGTAGCTAAAGTACAGGGTTTATATAGAGTAGAGTACCTGCATACGTCTGTGTATGCAAAGCAACGCTCCAGGCAATGAGTAGGGCAATGAAGAGGGCAATGAAGAGGGCAATGAAAGGGGGGAATGGAATGAATGTGCTGCGCTTCAGGGGTAATGACTGAGCAATTTCGAAAAATAGAACAAATCCTATGCAGAATGAGTCATAAAATGGAGAATGAGTCATAAGGACAAAGAATGAGTCAGAGAATGAAAAAGCGATGATAAAGCAGGGCTGTGACCATTACAAACCATGACTCATGACCTGAGTCATCATGACCAATTGCTATGCAAGCATGACAAAGTGCTGTGTGGTGATGATGCAAGAGCTGTGACGCAGCAATGACGCAGCATATGGGCAGTGGAGAATGGAATGGAGTGATGATGCTATGATGCCATGATGGTGTGATGATCCGAATGCTCTGCTGCAGAGATGTCATGTGGTTGTTGGTGCAGAATGTCGACATGCAGGGATCATGGGATATACACAGTCTGTAAGACGCTTCCCCAGCATGATAAAGGGATTGGTCATCTGCATAGGGACTTGGTGGTTTGCAATCTCTGGTGAGTGTTAGGATGGAATGGCATGGTGTCCACAGTGATCATGAAGGTGAGGTGCGAGTGGATAATGGTTTGAATGGTTCGACGAATATAAGCCGCTGAAGAGGATTGGAAATGGTAGGGTGATGAGGACAGGATGAATAAAGATGTGGTTTTCGATGTATTGGTGCAATTTTGCATGGTCTGGCTGATGCTGAGGTTGTCTGAGAGTGTAGTGGGTGAAGATGGGAGAGCGTTGGAAGCGTGTGAATGGGGGAAAGGTGAATAAACCTCGTTGAATGCAAAATGCCGTAAAAATGCGGGATGCCGTAATACTGTTGAAAATCGCTGAAAAATCGAAAAATTAAAGGAAAGGAAGGGAAACAAATGAAAAGGTGAGTAAGGAATGATATGGGAAATGAAGATATAAATAAAAAACCATGTTCTCGCTACCAAACATGTTTGGTGCGTGACAACGGTGCCAAAGTCTGTGGCGTTTGGAGACAACGGATGTGTCTATGTGTTCGGGTTGTATGACGGGAACTTCATCAAGCTAAAAGGTGATGATGGCGCAGTAATGAAGGAATATAGCTGCCAATCGGTCATGTAAGAGTCCATGGCATGTTATCAACAGATGTATGACTTACTTTCTCTCAGTGGACATGCAGCAGTCAACCAAAGGAGGGGCGTGTTCGTAGTGGACAATGCCACCAATGGTTTCACTTTGTATCGACTAGAAGGTGACAAGGAACCGGTTCGAACATTTATTACCCCTGCACCAAGTGTGTCTGTCCCCAAGCAGGTGACATTTGGGGCAGAAGGAAGGTTGATCATTGGGGGGAGTGACCATGGATTAGCGTATGTATTCGAGAGGAAATCAGGGAAGTTACTCGAGAGCCTGTGACACTCCAGTACAGGCTTGGTGCAGACAATAGCGGTAAGTGTCAGACTCTTCCAAAGGTAGGATGGGTACTGATTATCTGCCAAGACACGTGATCTTAATGGGCGCTGTACAGTCACCAGTGCTTCACCAGCACAAGGCTGTGGAAAGGCTACAATCAACTTATGGGCCTATAACTATGGAACAGTAAAGGGAACTCTCACCTCTGAAAATTCCCGCCCTAGTGTGGTTACATGCTTGTTCAAAATCCTGGTTCATATTGGTGCCTTGATGGTTATCATCTGTTTTTTGATAACGAATTACTATGTAAGTCAAGTATTAACTCAGGAGCAGTCAATAAGTTCATACCTTCACAGGACGCGGCAGTGGCATGGTCAGGAGACCTCGCCCAACGTATGATAGCGACTCGAGTGTTTGACTTCTCGGATCACAACCTCCGCCAAAATGCGGTATTCAGCAAAGCACCCCAAGCCTACCAGGAAGTCGGCAAACATGACAACATATTGATGCTACATGAGCTGGCAGGAAAACTCATCAATGTCATTCGAGAGGCAAAGAAAGATGAGGACATGGGTGAGGACATTCATGTCACACGACACAACGAGATGACTGCGGAAGCCGAAAGGGTATTTTTTGAGGCGGTGAAGGCAGGAGAAGACAATATCAGAAGAGCTCGGAGACGACATGATGATTCGGGAAAAGAAGTCCTGCTCTTGTAATGTAGAAATGTTGTAACATATTGTCTTAACGTCGTCTTGTGTTTGTTGCATAAATCCCTCCACATTACGTGGAGGGATGGCTGAAGAACAGAGAGAACCGGGTAAGATGACATGGGATGGGAGAGATAACGGTGCAATTGGATATCAGAGAGAATCGCCTGACGGGTGACATTGGCTGGATCGAGTGGATGGAAATTGGAGACCAGAAAGAGTCGCCTGACGGGTTACATTGGCTGGATCGAGTGGATGAAAAATTGGAGACCAGTATCAGAGAGAATCGCCTGATGGGTGACATTGGCTGGATGGAAATTGGAGACCTGAAAGAGTCGCCTGACGGGTGACATTGACTGGATCGAGCGGATGGAAAATTGGAGACCAGAAAGAGTCGCCTGATGGGTGACATTGGCTTGGCAAGATGAGATAAGGGGGGAACAGGGTAAATCCCTATTCGAGAGGGCAGGAGAAAGTGCACCGCGCTGCAGTAGTCATCAAGCACACACCCAAGCAGTACAGACTGCTGGATATGGGGAGAAGGCAGGCTGCGAAATTTGGCGGATTCAGTGGCTGCGCTCAGTCGTGTGGAGCACTCCCATAATACGCCCAGCAGTACAGACATCTGGGCGATGGAGGTTATGAGTCAAAAAGTAGACTCAGCAGTACAAACCGCTGAGCCCAAGATGAAAGAGATAATTGACAAGTACTGAGAGAGATAGTTGTCAGACTCGGAGGTTGAAGTTGACTTGCACGTGACTGTGTTTGTAGGTGTTTGTATCTTACCTTAGCTTATCATTTGCTTACCGTTTGCTATACTTTCCTTATACTCGTTTCAACACCTACTGGCGCGACAGTTTGTACTGTCGCGTCTATCCCTTATCCCTTCCTCCGTTGACACGACGGTATGTACTGTTGTGTCTGCTGGACTTTGACTGGATTTCATCCTGGACTCTTTACACGGCGGTATGTACTGCCGTGTCATCTTTTGTCGCCCAACTCCTCCCTCCATCATTTGGCTGGACTTCACCTTGACTGGATTCTTGATATGGCCGTATCGTTGTTGTACTGCCTGGACTTTATTCGACTGGACTTCGTCCCAAACTTGTCTGTACTGCTGTGTCGTCCTTTCGTCGCCCAGCTCCTCCCTCTGAATTATTCTTTGTCTGGGACAGCTGGTATGTACTCGCTCTTGCTCTAATTCCGTCGCCGTCCTGACTCCGATCTCCCCGTATTTTTTTTCTGTAGTGTCTCCATGTCACTCGCCCATATTTAGTCACCCTTATATTTGGATGCGTCTATGTAGGTAAGCAGCTTGTACTCCGTCGCTGCTCTTTCTTATTCAATTAAGATCAGCTTGTTGTCTGTTGTTCCTTTAGTGGATTAGTACCCTCTGTTGTTGTAGGTCACTCTATTTTCCCCTTGTTTTGTTTTGGTTTTAAATGGTCGCCCCAGGCTGTTTTCAGAACACCATCTATAGACGACGACAGTACATACTGTCGTCGCCGTCAAGCTTATTCGCTCAATGCCCACATCCTGTGCAGCGCTCACATGATGCATGTGTGAGGAATGCATCGAAAAAGGGGGACATCATGAGAGAGGCGCACCAAAAGGGGTTCTGATGGCAGAACGATCAATCCCGGCTCACGTCCAGCGTGTAAAGGCAGAAAGCGCTGAGCGTGCTGCATCCACCAAAGCTGGCAAACCCACTGTCTCCATCACCGACGATCTTTGTCATTTGACCCTCTCGATGAATCCTTCCCAGCCCCCTTCATTTGCATCTTCAATGAACAACGATTTGGAGCGCCCAGGACCGTGCAACCCTCCTGCAGTTTCTGTCTCTGCCCTGTCAAATAACCTCCAGCAGTTGAAGTTGTCAGATGGCACGTCAGTCCCGCCAGTGACAACAAGTCGACAGGCTACTAGCGAAACCACATTGAAGCCGAAACACAATAGACGCACAGTCAAAGTGTTGAATATCCTTAACAATATCGAGTCCCGGATTCAGCGGTGCCTTCGCTTATCGCTACATGCTTGTAGCCTTGATGATGTTGGTCGCGAGTTATCTTTGCTTCGCACAGCTATGGAGAATGTCAGTGGAGGGGTTGTAGGTGTTGTCATTGAACGAAAGAAGGCAATCGCAACACAGATAGATGACTTGACTGCCCAGTTCGGCAGCCACCAGGATACGCTGCATGGGCCCGTTGAGATTAATACCGGTAAGTCACGAGTATGTCGATCATGGCTCCTTGCTTACAGTTCAATAGACGCCCTGCAGCAAGCTTCAGTTGATCGCTCAGATGAGATCAGCCAAATCGTCCTATTCCTTTGTGTGGCATGCAGAGTTGTCATGGGGGTCAGCAGGAGTAGTTGTGATTTAATCATAAAGATCATTTCCGTTGTACTGTTCCTCGCGTTTCAGAGGTCGGATGGCAGTCTCAGCTCCTCACATGAAAATATCCTCAAGCAAATTCCTCTGACCTCGGATGGTGCAGAGGCAAAATTTCATCTCACTGGGAAAACTATCGCGTATGCCGTCTGCAGCTGTCATTGTACTTATCCTCCGACATATGCACCAGGCTCTACGACTGCAAGATACCCTGAACATTGCGTTCATTGTCCTACGCCCGGGACCGAATGTGGTGATACTTTACTTGTTGGCCCTGAAGGAGAACACCATCCGAAGAAAACTTTCATGTATCACGACTTCAAAGACTATCTTTCTGGCCTCCTCTCTCGTAGAGATGTAGAAGCCGTGATGGATGAAGCATGTGATGATCTCATGGACTCCATTAATTCTCCTCTTCCGCCCTTTGTCAAAAACCCATTTGAAGCCCAATTCCTCCGTTCATTTGGCGGCCCGAAGCCTGAGACACTTTTTATCAACAGAGGAGAAGAAGGACGTTATGCCTTTGCCCTTCACGTGGATTTCTTCAATCCTGAAGGGATGAATGTGCGGGGAGCTAGTACGTCCTGCGGAATTATCTCCATGGCATGCTTGAATCTGCCTTTGGATATCAGATATAAGCCGGAGAACATGTATCTTGCAGGTATTATCCCAGGTCTGAAGCAGCCATCTTTGGAAAATCTCAATCATTACATCCGACCACTCATGAACGATTTGGTAGACGCATGGGAGCGCGGTATCAAGTTTTCAAAAACTGTGTGTTACCCCAATGGTCGTCTAACTCATTGTGCTGTTGCCCTTGTCGTCTGCGATCTTCCTGCCGCACACCATCTCTCATGTCTGGCTGGAGTCAGCAGTCATTTCTACTGCAGCACATGTGATTGCTATCACAAATCTACTTATGGAAGAGTAGACTTCGAGAATTGGACACCTCACGATAGAGACAAACTCCGAGCATATGCTGAGCAGTGGAGAGACGCTGCTACATCCGCTGAACGTGAAGCACTGTTCAAGGCTCATGGCGTGCGTTATTCCGAGCTCTGGCGTCTACCGTACTGGGACCCCTCCCAGCAGCTCATTATTGATCCGATGCATTGTCTATTGGAAGGTTTGGTTCCTCACCATACTTGTAATCTGCTCGGTTTGACTTCGAGGTCAACCGCTTTGGCCTCTACCCCTCTCGCATTTTCGTACAACTTTGGCGAAGTACCTTCCGGGACAATGACGACGAAGGAAATGACACAGGTATCTACGATCCAGGCCCTCCTTCTTTCCCAGATGATTATTCCCGATGAAGAGGCCTGCTTCAACAAGCTGAAAGACTCTCTGTTCCACAAGAATATCGGACCACTGAAGTACATCTGTAATAACTTGGGCTGTATGCCACAGAAAACTGGTAGAACGTTCAAGATAGATTATGTCAAAGCTCTTCTCGAGTGGGTAAGTTCTTCGTCTTCGTGTTACTGTCCCAAGTTTCTGCATGCGCATGAACTATGACAGCAAGAAGAGCAAACGCCTACCGCTCATATATCTCTGGCTATGTCGGAAAGTTGAAGGAGATTCATCCTACCTTCGCTCTCTGCCCAAATCACCATGCGTCTTTCCACTTATATGACTTTTTGCTCCTATTCGGACCTGCTCACTCGTGGTGGTGTTTCCCTTTCGAACGTCTGATTGGCATACTCCAACGCCTTCCCGTTAATCACAAATTTGGTCAGTCCTTGTCAGAATACTGAACGAGCAAAATGGGCTAATATTTTTTCAGGGGAGCTCGAGAACACAATGCTGCGTTCATACATAAAGGCTGCTAGGCTTCACCGTTGGCTCGCTCGAACAGATTGTCCGCCCACTATCCAAGAGTGCAGGGCTCTGTTTGAAAAAGTATATGCCCCCAAGGGTGCTCCGGATCCCAGCCAAGAGCTTGCCGAAGACCCTATGGATGATATTGTCCAGGTTCCTGACTCAGCAATGACCAGTACGGTGCCTGAGGATCTATATGCCCTCATCAGGCGACGAACAGCAGTATTGCGCGGCTCGCTGAAGTTTGATGGTATTGTTTACTGCAGGGCATCTACGCACATGGGGAACAGCCAGATTTTTTTCTATCCCAACGGAGATAAATCATTGACTCCTGTTGCCGCTAGTATCAAATATATCTATGGTACGCTGACAGGAGAATTGTTGTTTGCTGTACAGTGACATCTCCCATTAGACAACAACCATACTATCAACCCCTTCTCGATGTATCCCGATTTTCCGGCCAAATTGTACTTGATGAACATCCAGAGTCGTCTCGAAAAAGTCAAGGTGTCCTGGGTAGTCAGTCACTTCACGCGGTGGGCGGTTTCTGACAGTCATATAGTGATTCTATCTTTATCTCGTGATTGATGGTAAGTCATTCAACCAAACTCCCTTATTGATATTGACAAGATAATCAGCCTCCTCCGCGCTTCCGTTTGGCTGCCCCTCCATCTGTTTCCCACTTTTTCTCATTCACACTCGTGAATTTTACATAGTTATCTCGTTTTATGCTACGTATAGGAATTGTCTTGTTATGCTACAAAACTGTTGCTAGTAAATATCTGATAACAATAAAATGCCTTTGAGGTAATGAATTCGGGTGGTGAGCGGGCTACAATTGTGTGATGATCGGGTGATGGGTGGGCGATGATCGGGCGATTTATATTGTCTCTGGACAAAACTTCAAGTTTTGTCTTCACATTTCATCACAGGCATAAACTTCAAATTTTCAGGGCATTTTAATTGTTGGACAATACTTCATACATAAGCAGGCGTATGATCACGTCCCAAACTTCATGTTTTGTCTAACGTTTTAGGCTAGAATTGAACTTCAAATTTGAGCACACACAAAAATTCAGATTAAATTTCTTATTGTTATTGACATATGGTCAGTGGGGATATGGTTGCCGATGTTTCAAATTTTGTATTTCATAGAAATCACTGCCAAAATTTGAAGTTATCTCTCCATCTTTATGTCAGTTTAAACTTCAAACGCTTTCTTCACATTTCGTACTACATATAATCCACTGCTAAATATTGATAACCCCGATGTGATTCTATGCCAATTCCCGGATGCTGGCCATGCACCTGTATGTTGACAAGAGTTTTGCCACCGCCATGCCTGACTATGCAGAGGCTTTCTACACCCTGATGAAATGGGAGATGGATGTGGGTGGCTGGTCATGCTGATACTCCCATGCCCTCATCTTTTTCTCTGTCATATAGACCTTTGTAACACCTTTCATCAACATATGTTTTATCACCCGGTTGTCAGCTACTATTCCTCAGCTTCTCAGGGATGTGCTCTCAACCATGACTGCACACGCTTTGGTGGACCGGCAACTGGATGTCAATGCCATTTTGCAGGATATCCGGTCATTGCGCCTGTCTGCCAATTCAAACACATCAGATGACTATGATATTGCTCATATGCCGGACTACTTCAATGACTGGTGGAAGGAATCACTTGGTTGTTGCAGGGTTTCGGATATGTTGCCCAAGTCATCTGTCCAAGATGTTATGGATTTGGTTGCATGGCACTTTTCACACCTGGTCAGTCAGTCCATATGATCTTCTCAACACCAGATACTAACACCATGCATGACAGCCTGATCATGTCAGGACCGGCCTTCTCCCATATATTGCGCAGGGTCCTGGATAATCTGCCGGAGATGATTGGTTTGTGCCACCGGACACAAACTGGGAGAGAGTTGCTGGACATGTTGCAGATAAGGATGATGAATCTTAGGCATTCCAGTGACCGGTTGACCGGATTGGTTGGGCCCATTGAAGAAATCACCAGAGCTGTATCATCCTCACAGGCACTCATTGACAGGTTAAATACAGATGACAGTGCCTCCATGTAGTTACAGTTAAAGTACACCCTACTGTCTGCTGGTATCCGGCCAATCTATTATACAGATCGGCATGTAAATAAAGTGTGTTCATGCAATCAGAGGTCGTGTGAAAGTGGAGCTATTTTCTCCAATTGATATATCAGTGGTGCTTTCCTGTCACTTGATTGAACCGGCAAGCCATGGTTACAATTCCAATTGACTGGGCCTTGTACCAGACATACCTTGCCGGTGAATTGGTGCATGAGATTGTCATGGCTACAATTCTTCACCGACCAGTAAGGGATATGAACCTTGGACTCTTGGATATCGACACTTGCATTGCTTTGGAGCAGCTCGCCAAAGTGATGGCTACTGCTTACTCTAACGCCGGTAGGTAATCCAGCTCATTTATCTGTTCTGGTCAACTGACCTGCAGACACAGTTCGTCTTAAAATTGACATGGTTAGATACAATGACGCCCTGGACAAAGATGAATCCGGACGAAGTGAGACACGAGAGGAGAATCTTTTCAACAGATTCCCCCCTGACGAGGAGCGTTTCTTGACAACCCCATCCATTGTCATTGATTCCGGCGGTAGAATCATTGTCTGGTATTTGCCTGGAGCACTGACCGCTATGATAATGGTCTGTTTTTCCCATATCCATGTAATTTTGTCTTACCCGGATGTATGACAGAAAGATATTCATGGTGCCACACATTCCATGAGTGGTTTGTTGAAGCATAGCATCACAACAAGCAAGATCACTCAATGGAGGACCAACCGGTCGAACTTCCATACAAGTCCAGATGGGATGGTCACCCCCGGTTGTATCAATATATCCCCTGCATGGTTTCAGCAAGGAAGAGAGGTGCGTCCGGTTGTCGTGCATTGAAATCTCTGGTATGAAGTATCGTAGAAACATGGCTTTCCGAATATTGACCCGGAAGATGGCTTCTCGCCGGAGGTATCAGCGGCACTGAAAGGTGATGCCGGTCGCAACATCACGATGTCCCTTCAAAGGTCCGGTATCATCAGTCTCTGCTGCACTTCGGGTCATGCACCCTGATCTTTATTGGGCCGGAATGGAAACTCAAGTCAGGCTTGGTAAATGGGCTGCCAGATATGAATTAGACGAGATGCACTATCATCTTCAACGCTGGACATCTGTCTTTAATGTGGTATCTATCATATGCAATCGCCGGTCGCCCCCTCATAGAGATCCCAAATGTCGACCGGCAGCATTTGATATCATGACGACTGCCGGTAGGTATCACCCAGTTGTCATGGACTTTATGAATCTCGGGATCAAGTTTCTATACAACTCTGGCTCAATGCTGGCTTCATCATGTCGACTGGTGAGACATTACATGAATGTGGAAGAGGGCAACCGGATTGTTACTGCGTGGTACATGCGAGACAGCATCCACAATTTTGT
This sequence comes from Suillus lakei, assembly GCA_016628065.1. NCBI lineage: Eukaryota > Fungi > Basidiomycota > Agaricomycetes > Boletales > Suillaceae > Suillus > Suillus lakei. The sequence continues at coordinate 45,167 of JABBWA010000238.1, read as the reverse complement.
TGGGACTCCGAGCACAGAGTATGCAAAATATGACCGTGTAAATATGTAGGAACTGTATTCATTCAAATATATATCTGGTATACTCGGTTACCGTATTGAGATGGTTTCCGCATGTGCTGGGTGGATAATTGAGCCGAACCGGATATGTATCATGGAACTGTATGGGTATAGACCCAGATGTGTATACCGGACGGACCGGATGGGCATTGCCAGGTAAGAATACATTGCACCAGATAAGGTATCGTGGTCTCCAGTTAGTGCACTCTGTATGTACTGGATGTGTTTACCTGCCTCATATCTCACCCCATCCCTTGGCCCACTCGTCTCCGGTTAGCATAGTCTGTATGCTCCACACGCCCTTACCCACCTCATATCCCACCCCATCCCTCGGCCCATTCGTCTCCGGTTGACATACCATGCATGTACCGGCTATATTTACCTGCCTTGTATTTCACCTCATCCCTCGGCACACTCGTCTACGGTTAGTAAACTATGCATGTACCGGATACCCATACCCACCTCGTATCCCACCCCATCCCTCGGCCCACTCGTCTCCGGTTAGTATAGTCTGTACTATGTGCACACCCTTACCCACCTCATATCCCACCCCATCCCTCAGCCCATTCATCTCCGGTAAGTACACTATGCATGTACCGGATACCCTTACCCACCTCGTATCCCACCCCATCCCTTGGCCCACTTGTCTCCATCGCACACTGAATTCATGTATATGCATAGATATCCTATATAGTACATTCCTATACTACCGTCTACATAATATACCACCGGCCCATCCGTTTGGAACAGGTACACACCACCCACCGGCCCACCCGTCTAGCATGTATATACGTAGATATCCTATATAGTACATTCCTATACTACTGTCTACACTATATACCACCGGCCCATCCGTTTGGAACAGGTACACACCACCCACCGGCCCACCCGTCTAGCATGTATATACATAGATATCCTATATAGTACATTCCTATACTACTGTCTACACTATATACCACCGGCCCATCCGCTTGGAACAGATACACACCACCCACCGGCCCACTCGTCTATGATGGTACACTTATTGCCATGGGCCCACGTGGGCTGGCCCGCCTCTATAGGTACATTGTCACCCTCAGCTGTCCATCTAATATGGGTATAAGTTACTGTACTATGTGCATAACTCAACTGGAGAGAGTCCAAGCAGCTCTGCTACACATGACTCAATTGATGAAGAGAATTCCCCCACCCCCACCCCTCCCAGTGCACCCCACTGCAACCCAGAGTGCTCCCCTTCTTAGCCTCATATCCCAAATGCCCCAGGCTGAGATGACCAAGAGCATCTATTTTGTCACCCCTCTCCCATCCCAATTCCCTTATTCTACTCAGTCACCTGAACCTTGCAGCAAGATCCATGTAGGGCAGGCAATTTACACTATAAAGAGAATTCTTTTTGTGAGCCAAGGCCTCATTGGTCATGGAACTGTTTGCTATCTAGTCACCTTAGACAATGAAGACTACATCATCAAAGACCATTGGGTTCTGGGCAAGAACAATCAAGTAGTCCTGAATGAGATCAAAATGCTGGAATTGATGGACAACATCCCTGGCATTCCAAAACTGGTGGATTATTGGGTTGTTGAATGGTCAGATGGTGAATCCAACATTACCCAGAAATATTGGCAAAAGGAACGCTGGAGTACCAGAGGCACTAGTCATACTCATGTGCATCTTGTCTTGAAGCCATGTGGTTGCCCCCTTCACATGTTCTGAATGCTTAAGGAGTTTGTGCTGGTGCTAAGGGATATCATTAAGAGTAAGCATCTAGTTCGTGGTGCAGGTGTCTTAGACTGACGCTCTCTGACATTAGTCCAACAAACTGTGGTGGAGGAACATCAGATTTTGCATCAGGATTTTTCTCTTAACAACACATTGATCCCAGATGACCTTGGCAGTAGTGAAGGGTTTCTTATTGACTGGGAGTTTGCAGTTCACATTGCCACAGATCACAAATATCCCATCAGTGGTACAGTAAGTACACCTTATTGATTAAATTCTCAGTTTATTGATTGATTTGCCAGGGCAGTCCCTTTCATGTCACACAGGCTTCTCAACCAGGTTGTGATCCTGCAGCCACAGGCGAACTTGGAATCTCAGACAAAAAAGGGACTCAGGGACGCAAATCAGCTTAAAAACTGAAAAACCTGAAATCATCCTCCAATTCTTTGGCACTACTGATATCATATGTTGTTCAAGGTTATGCAGATGACCTGGAGTCCCTTTTTTGTGTTCACCTGGGTTTGCATCAAGTTCAGTAGTCCCAATGGTATGGTGCGCAAGGAGCGCTTGCCCAATTCCTTACTGGATTGATGGACAAGCCTTGACCTGGCATCATGTGCTGCCTTCAAGATCACCTTTTTTGTGAATCCAGTGGATGAAAAGTGTCTCACAGATGAATTTCACCCGTACTTCAAGGACCTGATCCCCCTCGCAACAGAATGGCATAGAGTTCTGGTGAATAACATGATTCACCCCATTACCTTCAATACCATTCTTGGCATACTCAACTCTCATCTTGACAAACTTCCTGACAATGAGGAGCTCATATATACTGTGAACATGCTCAAGAATGATGCTGTCACTCTCGTGGATTGTGTCAAGGGCAAACAGATTGCTTTGGAGTCTTTCTCCATGGTAGGGCCTAAGCGGCAGAAGTCTGACCAAGATGACTCCATGTTCAACACAGATCATGCTGGGGGTAAATGGATCACTTCACAGCCTTTCTCTGTGGTAGTGCCCAAGTGGCAGAAGTCTCATCATCGTGACACTGAGTCCAACTCAGCATTGGGTAGTGACATGTGACCAGGAGGGGAAGTTTAATTTGGCCACCCGCTTGTCATGCATTTTTTTCTTCCCCCAATTGATTTGGTGTATGCAGAGTGTGTTTGACTTATGTAGTATTTCTAGAATCTCACTGACCGTGTACTGTGTTACGTTGTTACAATAGTTCACTTACCAGTATCTCATTTGTCTGTTCCCACTAGTAGCTATCTTTCTAGCTTTTATCTCTTCACATTTGATCCAGTTTCTTCACATACTACTACTTTCATCTATGCCAATGATGCACACTGACTGCATGAGGTATGACTGATATTAATAATGTCTTCGCTTATGTGATTGGAAAAATTTCTAGTCTCAACTTGCAAATTGTGCATAGCGATAATGTTTGATATTGACTCAGGAGTGAAACTTCATATTTTATTAACTGACATGTGTTTCTAGTACATTTCCTGGCTTGACCTGGACTCAGAGACATTCACAAATTAAAGATGTGCAGCACTGGCTATTACTAACAATAAAGTTTTTTCATCTGATTATCGAGTATTATCAGACATGATATAAAATCCTTGTGAGTCTGGTATAATTTGTTAGAGTTGCCTCTTCCTGTGTTCTTCATTGCAGTCATACCTCCCCATGCCATCACCAGTCCCAAGAAGAAAAGGTCCAAGCGCAAAGGATCTGATGCTTCAAAGGCTGGCTTGCTAAAGAAGTCTCAGGCTACAGACATGGCTGAAGTACCCAGCATGGTACCTCTTGTGTCCCTCAGCCTGACTGGAGCAGAAGTGGCAAACAATGCTCCCCAGTGTTCTGGCTGCCCTAACACGGGAACTGGAGGTAGGAATGCCCAGCTGGAGAAGATTGGATCAGCACTACAATCTAAGCCTCAAACCAACAAATGTAAGGGTATGACGTCCCTTGGTCCCAATGTTCCAGTCAATCCTCAAGCTCCAGAACCACATCATAAAGGCCGAAAGAATAGTTCTAAGGTAAGTGTTTAATTAATGTTTTTACTTATGTTGATTGTCCTGTAGGTGGCAGTTCCTCCACCGTACAGCTCACTTGTTAGGGATGCTCCAGATGCCTCAGCCATGGATATCACTATCACAGGGCCCAGCTTTGCATCACAGCAACCTGGTGGAAGGTTTGGATTTGCTGCTCCAAGCACCACAGAAATTGTTCATCCCAGTACTACTGAGCCAAATTTTCAGGTGTCAGATAACCCATGTCACCATTTGGATCAAGGTCACTGAGCAATGTGCTCATAATGCTATCACTGAGCAGCAAGCTCGGAACACTATTGCTGAGCAGTGAGCTCAGGATGCTGTCATTGAGCAGCGAGCTTGAGATGCTGTTGCCAAACAGCATGCCTAGAACACTGTCCCTGAAAATCCAGTGGTATTGCCAAGGTCCATCTTTTTGGAGCAAAACTTAGACCCAGCTCTGCGCCAGTAGGATAACACTGTTAGGGCTCAACATCATTTGAGGCTGCTAGGATCCAAGGAGGACAGTGACTCCAAAGGCAGCAGCAGTGATGACAGCAACAACAAAGATGCCGACAGAGAGGACAACAGAGAGGACAATGGAGAAGATGACAAAGAGGAGGGGGAGAACGATGACATAGTCAATAGCTCACAGGAGTTTGGTTGGGGGGAGGCTGGCTGGTGCCAGAAAGAACATCTGGGTAAACATTTTCATGGCTTGATTTCCCTTCACTAATTCAAATGTTATAGGATTTTTAGAGGATGCACTACCTTTGCAACTTCCAGTCACTCACCCTCTCACACCTGAATTTCAATTTCAGTATTTGTGCAATGAAGATGATGTGGTCGCCCAGACAAGCCTTGATAAAACCTCCATAAGTTTTTTTAGTTTAGTTGAGATTGATTTAATCTATATTGTTTGTCCAGCAGAACAAAAGCTCTCAGGTATGATCCTGTCACTCAATTGTATTATGCTTACCATTGATTTTTTTTTCAAGGGCCCCCCAGACATATCACCAGGACTACAGTGGCAACAGTCCCAACACATTGAGGTGAGATTAGAAGATCATCTTAATTGACACTCACAATTGAGCATTACCTTGAAGCCCAACAATGTATTGCAGTGCCACCATAAGAAAAACAGAAAGCCTCATCTTCCTGACCCTGAATCCCTCGAACTGTTGAATCAAGTGACTGAGTCTAACATTCAGCTGTTGAGAACCAAAAGGTCCAAGTCATCAGGTGGCAGGCCAACACCTGATCAATTATCTTGGTATGGGCTGTGCTGGAAAAGGTTTCTGGAGGATGCCAAATCAGAATGTTGCACACAACATGCCCTGGAGAACCTGTTTCCAACTTTGGTGAAAAATCTACCAGGAACAATCACTGAAGGTCTCATTGCAGATTTGGTCATGTGGGATGCGAACAGTAAGCAATTTGAAGCTAGTGGGTACTCATTTGTTCTTGTTTGTTCCCAAACTAATCTGTCATTATATTGTGATGCAGGGGTTTGGCCTGAGCAGAAATTTAATATGTCTCAGTTGGTGCATGTATAACTCATTTTGTACTGATATCTTGCTGATGGTCTGTACTGAAGCTGTATGACGATCCCTCAACTTGGCGATCTGACTTGAAGAAAACTGCCATAAGCATCACGCCAGTGTCATATTCACTTGTTCCCCCGTTTTTGGTCCCCGTTCAAGAACATGGTGCTTGGATTGAACATGCTGCTGCTGAATTAATCACAGAATTGCTATTCTTATGGTTTGGGGTAGATAAACAGGCAAGTGATCTTGTGCTGATCACAACTGTACTGATGGAAGATTGACAGGGGAGAACATGAAATTTCACTCATCCCACCCTTCATGACACTGTCATCACATTCTTTTACACAGGGCCATATTGAATCGCACAAAGGATGCTGGAGATCTTCCACACAGAATTGCCACTCTCATGTTTGGCTTTAGTTGCTGCAGTGGTAATTTGTCTCCTTTACTAATTTTGTGTTAATTTTTTGTCTCTATACTAGTTTAATTGTGTCCTCAATGGTCTTGCAAAAAATGGACATGGAAAGTCATACCCAATTTTTTCCACCAAGGACTACAGCCCTATCTACCACCAGATGCTCAAATTACTCAAAGATATCCTTGACAATGCGCATCATGGGCCTAGGTTGTCAGCTCAACTTCAAGAATGGGCTGCAGCAGGATGGCAAGGATCTTGGCTTTCTCTGATAATCTTTATACTAATTTCATTCATACAGGGCTGCAGTTATGAATCTTGATGGAGTTGTTAAGGTGAGGCACGACCACCTGCAGATTCTTCTTGACTAAAGTTTTGTATTCCCACGCCCCTATTTGATAACAGTCACCCACCAAGCATTTATCTTATCATATCATTGTATTTTGAATGTGATCTAGTACTATCTGTTATAGTCATGTGATTCAATATGTTGGTTTTGTTATGTCCAGTGTGTATAAGCAGTACAGCGAGCAATATCTGCACAGCTCTGGTTCTCTGAGTGCTCTGTGAGTGTCTGTACATACATGGACAGCGAAATTTTTTGCACTTTAAGTAGAATTTGGTAGTTACTAGGCAATGTCATGGGTATCTATAACCCACCATGGGTCATGGGTGTGGGTACCCAGGGGTATGGGTGGGGGTAGGTACTTGGGATACCCACACCCCTACCCACACCCACATGGTGGGTATGTCATTCCCTAGTAGTGACTGGGCAGTCTGTGGATGTCTGTACAGGGATTCACAGAGCAAGGTGCTACTGTGATGAACTGACTAATAGGGACTAAGCTGTAGAGCTTGCATGCTGTACAGCACTGTACAGCACTGCACAATGCTGAGGGGTTTACTGATGTCACTGCCCCCACAACAGCAGTTGTTGCTGTTGGTCCTGTACACCTTGAGAATCTGGGAAGGTTCTGTAGAGAGATCCTTGTGACCCATGCAGACACTCAGACTAGCATGCTGATTGCTCAGCTCTACCTTCTCAAAGGCTTTCATGTCCTTACTCTAATGCAACATGTGATTACCTGCATTGTTCCTGGCATTTTTATATTGCAGCAATTCAGCACATGGGCCACAGCTTGCTTAGGCCCAAGCCCTGGCTTTGAGCTGGCTTGGGCTCATGGCTCAGGCTTGAAATATGGTGGGCCTAAGCACCCCCCAGGCCAAGCCTAAGCCGGGGCTTTGAGCCCAAACCGGGCCAGAACATCACTAACAATGGCCAAGATGTAGACTATACAAAGTGTTCTGATGTCTACCTCCACACGAGTGTGACTGGTTTCATCTGCCAGTCATACACATTTATCAGACCTGTACCTATAGCCACCCTTTATTTTTAATGCCTGAGATGGCAGTCTACCTTCAGCTCAATGTGTACTTCAAATCAATTTGTTTTTGATGTTTTGTTGACCTCAGTGTAGTGCTGCTGTGGTCCAGTTCAGTCTGGTTCAGCGGGGGTTGAGCAAGAACTGAGAACAAAACCCGGGTCCGGTTCTACCAGAGTCAATGAACCCTGGACCAAACCTTTGCGAACCATTCAGAGTGCTCAGGTTTGGTTTTTTTTGGGTTCAAACACGAACTGAACCCTAAAATATCTAGTAGCAAGCAATTTTTTTTGTTGAGTCCTCATCAATCAGCTGACTGCTTTAGTGGCACACACATTATGTATGGCAGCAGCAAAACTTGTGCAGAAGGTTGCACTGAAGCCAGTAGCCTAGAAGAATGTGGGTGCTGCATCTGAGAATGACTGTGCACAGTGGTGTCTGATTGCATTGCAAAATTAGCGAAGTATGCTAGCAGAGTGTGGTTGGAGACTGCACTGAGGTAGGTGGTCATCATTCTTGTTATCCCGGAGCAGTATTACACTCTGTAGGAGTGGTGGATGGGGCATCTTCAACACCACGCCTCCCCCTTACACAACTTGAAGCACTGCATAAAGAAAAAGTACAATGTGCAGGGATAAGTGTAAGCAGAAGAAACAAATAGATGGACAAGGACACTCACCCCTATGATCCCTTTGCAAAAACTCCAAGCAGTGAAATGAGATTGACATCATCTGGAAGGGTCTCTAGGTGGTTCTTCTCCAAGAGGTCTGTGAGTGAAAGGGTGTCAGCATGGGTGTAGAAGTGGAAAAGGAAGAAGCAAAAGATATGAAGTCACAAAATTCGTGGTGTAGAATAAGATAGATAGGTGATAAAGCACAACATCAATATGATGAATAAAGCTCAATACTTACTACTAACAAGGTGCACAAGTACACATCCTTCTCCTGCAGTGCTCATAATCTGATCAGCATGCGAGTTCACACAAAGCTCTGCGGGTGGGATCATATGCCACATCACAGCAAGTGTAAGGAAGGCATTCACATCTGAGAACTACATGGACATTATCATGTTATAGCATAACATAGCAATGATCCGGATAGAATGGAGTGGCATACAAGTCAGCTTGGATGAGCACAGAACCTAAGAACAACGCACACCAAAGAGTCCAAGATAAGGTGCTCATAGCAACTGTTGGGCTCTGTACATGTGCAGTCCTTGAGATGGATGCTGTCTGCTGTGCCATAGTAAAAGTATTTCGTCTGGTATGCCAAGAGAATGAGTGTCAAGATACACATTGAATATTCAGGTGACAGTCTGAAAGCAAGGTGAAGTCTAGTGCTTGGCATGATGGCAGGGTGATACTGATAAGAACTTGTTTAAGAAACGGGACCTACAAACTAGGTACATACTTACTGTTGAAGCATAATTATCGGTTCGGGGTTCGGGACAGTTCGGGACCCGTCCGAACCAAAGTCGAACCGTTCGCCCAATGCCAGAACTGAGAACCGTAATATGGTCCGGTTCTGGCTGACACCTGGACCGTGGACCGGACCATGGCAGCACTACCTCAGTGCATATATTCATTTGAGATTTCAATGTGATAGTACATTCGCTAACTTCGATGAGTTTCTTGTCTGTTGACATGTAATTACAATCACCATGAGGCAAGCAAAAAATACTGTAGCCATTCTGTGAATAAACAGTCAAAGACATCTACCTCGTGAAACGGGGAACTAGGCATAGGAAGAAACTAATACGTGCTCTTGAAATGTGAAAATGTACTGACTACTGATGTATGTCCTTCACGATCCTGAAGCTCCATTGTCCCTGTGCGATGTGTGCCGTTCCTCAATCATACGACTCAGATCATCGTGCAAGGCCTGCATGGAGGATATTGCAGCGTCAATTGCAGCCTGAGCTACACCATCATTCACATAGTATGCTTGATTGTCCTGCAATTCGACCAAAGCCTCATGCACCTTTGCAGCGACATCTACGAACCACTCTCTCAGAACAACATCATCCGAGGCTGTCAAATTCATCCTCGTCGCCGTCATGAAGGCTGGTATTCCGTTGATGTAGTCGCCATCCTCTACAATATATCTCGCACAGCGCCATGCATTCGCGATGAGTAGCCGCCACCTCTCCTCGGCGGGACTGAAAAGAAGATCCTTGCCCGAGGAATTCATGCGCCCCAAGATCACAAGAAGGTAGAATCCGACGTTCGAATAACGCTCTCGACAGACTCCATCGACTAGAGAAATGCACCGCTCGGGATGGCCATCACGGGCCAGACGTTGCCACCATTCATCATTGTTAGTCAGAGTAGAGATGAGGAGGATGTAGTGATAGTCTCGATCTTTGTGGAAAGAGGCGTCGGGTCCAGTGTCGTGGCTTGTCTGGTCGTCACTTGGACGTACGGCGGTGAAAAGAGCACGAGACAGCTGATTCAGGAGTAGCGCGTGGACACCCTGTGGCATCGATGCACTGGTTATGGAAGCTAGTTCTTTTCGAGCTTCAGAAACAGCTCTAAGCGCAGCATGGCGGACTCGGGGAGGTCTGGTGGAGCCCATACAATGGATAAGTGATTTGATGTAGGAAGGTTGCTTGGCAGAGCTCCCTAGTCCCTGCATGGCGCTCAGTGCAAGCAAAGCATCACCTTGTGTCTCGTCGTCTCCTTTGCGCCATGGTTTGGTTTCGTCCACCATGTAATCGACGATCCAGTCAAATTCTTCACAACCGGGCTCACGCCCGTCACTGTGACGCCAGCCCAGATTACCCCTCCAAATCGGGCCTTCATCGTCTGGAAGTGAAAAGCTCTTCCGCGAATCGTCGTATGCAACCATTGTTCTGAGAGCAGTACGCGCATCGGCCCGATACTTCCGTCGAGCATCCTCTTGCAGTGTAATCTTACATTGACGGTAGGCGTGACGGCCAGCCATGAACGCATCGCGAATGAAATAACATCCGACCCCCAAAAGTTCTGGGATACTCGATCTGCATTTCAGAAGGTCTGAATTGATTGTCACATGTGACTGGTTGGAAAGATGGATCATGGCCTTGCCACACTTCACAAATGGCTCTTCCCCTGGACGACACGCCCTTATGCCATCGCGTAAACGTGCGTATATTCCTGAAGCATCAAAGTTCTGCGGCCATTTCACGAGAGGCACCATTGCAGCCGCAGCCTCGATAACTTCCGGGTTCGTCGATGTTTCTATTATCCAGCGTACGGCGGAAAATTTACTGGAATCATTGTCGAGAGTCAAATTTGAGTTGGATGCAAGGAACCTGTTGCAGATGGCTCTGAATGGCTCTGATCCTGGCATCTGGAAAGGACTGTCCGGATACAATACTGACACCAATACAGTGCATGTATAGAAGAGGAAACCAAAAACTGTGACGCAGATGATGACACTGGATATCCTTGGTTGCTGCGTCCACACGTTGGCGCATAGTGAGAGGGCGAAGCACAGGATTGAAATCTGGAGGAGTACAAGGAACGACCGCAAGATGGCCTGAAGGTGGAAACACTCTAGTCCGTCCAGCTTGTTCTGCCTCTGTATGCCGCACTGCTCCAGAGTCCCTCGTCTTCGAACTGCCCTGAATGAGTGCAGCCATTGCTTTGTCAGGATAGCCCCAAACGCAGCCAAGACGCTAAATGCGAGGCTAGCGTAGGCAAGCGATTGCACCCAGATCATGGAAGAGGAAAGTTCCGTAGATGAGGAAAGATTGCTGATGTCAGGTACAGAATTTGGGCCGTTAACAGTTATTTGGATGAGCTGGGCGAGGAGGGCATTGGTAGTGTCTCCCGGGTTAGGCTGCATTCCAACGATGAAGCTAGAGCTGGCAGATGAGAACAGACCAGCCTAATACGCCTGTGAGAACCGCATTGACAGACATAGAAGGAAACGTACAACAGTCAGAATAATGGCCATATCGTCATTCGCGCCCCTGAGGAAGTCGTCGTCGTGCTCCTTCGAAACTTTCTTGTACATCGTCCAAAACCTTGAACTGTCATCCTTTCCGAGATCTTCTGCGATAGCTGATCCTTTGAGGACATCGAGAATCTGCCCCAGCGCGTCTGACCTTTAAGAAAATATAGTTAGACATCAAGTTTACGGTGCTGGTCAATTGACATTCACATATTCTTAGCAAGGCCTCCTTCGACGGACACCGGAGCCTGCTTCGTGTTATTCGACTTGATCCCATCCCGGATCTGCTCCAGGGTGTTTAACCTTAGGGACAATATAGTTAGACATCAAGTGTACAGTGCTGACTGATTGATATTCACATATTCTTAGCAAGGCCTCCTTCGATCTGCTCCGGCGTGTTTGACCTTTGAGACAATAGAGTTAGACGTCAAGTGTACCGTGTTTGATTGTTCGGCATTTACATCTTGTTATCAAGGTTGACCTCGCCGATGGACACGACGGGTTGCCCTGTCACTGGATTCGCATCGATGGGATTCCTGTGTATCCATAAGTATTGTCGACAACTCAGTCTAACTTGTCACGTACTCGTTGGTCGCGAGGTCGGTATTGGCAGGTGCGGGACTGGATCGTGATGACCTGTCTTGCATATTTGTGCTGTAGGTAGAAGAAGGAAGTGAGGAAGTCAAGGGTTTTGGCGCTACTGTCAACGATTTTCGAACCTTCTATATACACTGATCAGAGAAGCACGTTCTTATCTTACGTCACAGCCTTGTGGCCGATGGCTCCGGGAACCTAGTATGTAGAAGAGGAGTAGCTTTAGTCTGAAAGTGAACAAGGCAACGCATACTAATGTTGATCTTCGGCGCTGGTATTGACCGGTACTGGCGAAGGATCGATGGGAGAGTGTCTCTCCCTCAAACCTTGTCGATCTACTATTCGACGCGATTAATGTCAACATGTAATTATTTGGTGTTGGCTATGTGACTCAGATCAGTAAACTCGTAATGTTCGCGCTGTCTGAACGCTATGGAAGCCCGGACACTCGTGCTTGCTTACCTCATAAAAAATTTCAGGCAACACTTCTGCAGGACCACGAATACCGCCAATCACTGCGGAAACGACAAAATAAACCGTATGCGGAAAGGGTAGGGTTAGGGCCTGTATACAGACACAAAGCGTAGTACAGAAATATAATCAAAATGGACCCATGAAAGTACACAAAGCACGAGTTTGCATACCCTAAGCAGAGTACGGATTTGAACATTATACAGACTCTTTTTAGGCTACAGAAGTCTTGTTCCCCGGTCGGGTTAGTGTATGATTAGTTACTGTAGCAAGTCTGCTTAGAATGTCGAAAATAGCGCAATCCCCTCTATTTAGAGTATGTTTAGAATTAATACATGCTTCTATATGGATTCACCGTACATCCAGAAAAAAATGGGATCCTCCTTCCCGCTCCTCTAACCATTCCCCTCCCCTCCTACATCGATGTATGGCTTGCCCCAAGGTGGACAAAGATGCCCCAGTGGGGCTGGGTTACCTGATCATAATAACCAGTCAGCAGAAAGTCAAAGGCAACAGCAACAGTGAAATGAACCATATGCAACACCACAGCTGTCCCCCCTCGAAAATCATGGCAGTGGGCTTCCATGGATCGATCCATTCTTTAGCGCACCATACCAAGGCACATCAGCTCAAGGGACACCGTACAACCATGGAACTCACCTGTTTCCGTATGGTGAATCACCCTTGCTCGCACCCCATCCCAATCCAAGAGGTCTAACAGCTCCTTGGAACCACATTAATGCCGGAAGTCCATATGGCATGAACCAAGGCTCACCGCATGAACAATCCGCGAATACAAACAGCATGATGGCGCAGATCATATCCCAGATGCAACACCTGACGGAAAATTCAAATCAGCAAACTGATCAAAACATGATGGTCAATGATTGCCTTAAAAAGTTCTCGAGTGTCTTGATGTAGTCGAGAAGAAGATGGCGGAGATGGTTGAAAATGAGCCAATGAACAAAGGGAAATCTACGGACACGATGGGCAAGAATATCTCCAACATGCATCCCGTCTTAAAGGTTAGTTAGACGCTGAAGTTCGAGTATTAATGAAAACTTACAAATGATGGAAAGACAATCATTCACCCAATTTTCTTCCAGTTGTGTGGTGTGGAAGCGTCGCTCAACAAAGCAATGCGAGTCGAAGAGCTGTTAACAATTGAGCCCTTGGAGAACAGAGAACCGTGTGAGCAAAAGGAGGGCGGCCCCAGAGTATGGTACCTGAATTGGTTAGGCAAGATTGATTCGAATGTCAATGCGCCATTCATCCAAGCTGTCGTGGATCGTGTTTGGAACGATGAAATGGTATGAGTACATATAGAAAATAATATTAAAATTGACTCACCAGGACGGTTGATAGACAATTCATACTAATTCATCTGGCCAAGGCGAGATACCAGACCAAGCTTTTACCAGGCCCATTATCACCAAGTGCGTGAAAGGGTACTGGAGGAATATTCATAAGCAGTGCGATGAACGGAGTAGCGCACATAAACTTGAGAAGGCGAAAGAACACAAGGATCATGGACGTCACCGCTCTCGTCGTCAAAATGTGAGTATTGCATTATACTAGGTTGAATGACATGGACTCACTCAACTCAGGTAACTAAATCCAGGTGAAAAGCTGCCATGCAATTTGAGGAAGAGACTGGCAATCTCGGGGCCGTCGCCACGATCAATATTGATTTCACCTCTGACATCCTCTCATGTGGTGAATCTGACTTGTCAGATGATTCCAAGATGCGCCAACAGGAGGCGGGGGTGGGAAAGAATGCCAACAGGGTCGTTGGGTTTCAATGGCGAAGTGTTGATGTAAGTTCCCAATTGCAATTATAAGATCAAGATTAACACTCACAACGCGTTGCACATCAAAGTATGCTGCGTTCCTTCAATTTCTCACTCTGAAAAGTATGAAGGAATCGAACTCAGAGAGTGCGAAGGACGTAGCTGTGGACCCACCTACTGTTCAAGATGATGCAGCAGCAGCGACAGCAGATAAAGCGGCCGAACCCACTATGGAATGTCCATCCAAGCGCCGAAAAATGGTTAAACGTGCTCTAACACGCCCTAAAAAGATCCACAAGAAAGTTTGGGATGTTGTGCCAGACAAGTTGAATGACCGCAAGCCATCTTCAGGTAAGAAATCAGCACCATTCACAAACATGGTCAGCGACAAGTGGAAAGAAGAGCACCCTGATATGAAGGTCCTGGAGGGAGTGCCATGGTTGAAAGGGTTTTATGAGCGGATGAAAGAATCAGATGACATTATCGAGGAGGATCGTACCTATTTGCAGGAACTCAATGAGTGGCACCTGTAGTGAAAGAAGGCCTTTTTTGGTACCTGTCTTGATACAAAGCTGATCAGCGGCCTTTGAGGCAAGCAATACATGAATGCAGATACGAACAGGTGGTGTCCCAAAGATCCCCGAGTGGTGGGGACACGTGTTTTCAATCACTGGAGGAAGATGAGAGCAGTGAAGGTAACAGATGAACATGTGGAAAGACGAGCGGGTAAAAGAGGTGACAAGTGGAAGAGGGGGGTGAAATCTAGAAGCAGAGCATGATTAGTTTAGGACATTGATAGTCACCCAAACCTTGGTCCAATCGTCACCAACGGAGACCGTTGTCATTGCCAGTCAGCCAGTGATCCAATCCAGGTCAATGAGAGCTGGCAGCTGGGTGTCCTGATTGGTGTACTCTCCGAGCTCCCATAAGCATATGTCCACTGATGCGCTGAGATATACTAGTATTAATTGTGAAGTCAGCCACGAAAAAATTACTTACAAGTCATTCCATACTTTGTTGCGCGTGCCACACCAGGGTTTGAACCAGCGTATGCGGCCAAACCAAACAGAATGCCCTGATCGACATTCAAATTGAAATATTTCCAATAATTCACCAAATGCGGTGACAGGGACAGCTCCTGGAATTGTGACACGAACAAGAGATGAAGAGTTTGACCCTACTGTTCTTGAGGCATGGTAACGCCTCCCATTGACAATAACATATTCATAAAATGTTGCTTCGTGATTGAGAGGTGTGCTGTTTTGAATCAATGGTACATCTCCACAACAATGAACTGGAGTATATGGGAAGCGAAAACAAAGTGTACGTGCGAGAGTGCGATATGTCTCGCTAGACATGACTCGTGTTTTGCGGAGTGGACTCAGGGAAAATGATTGCGTAGTTAATTGAAATCAGACTCAATATAAAAATAGAGAGAAAAGGCATACCGTCTACTTGAGCATCATCCAAGTCTTCCGACAAAGCTGCCAATCCAGCTACAGTTCTGCGCTCCTCTCTCAATGCCTTGAGCATGATTTCTGTGGCTTCACATGGAAGGGAATCTTTGGGATAAGATAGTAGAGAGAAGGTCTTGTTAAATAATCAGTGAGACGTCACGATAAACAGAAAATTGACATCGAAAGCTTACCAAACGGCTTGTTTGACATGTCTGCTGGAATTCACGAAAAAAAAAGTGGTCTCCAATTCACCGTCCACGTGATTATTAGTCTTGAACGACTTCAGTACTTTGTTGAGTCATTTGAAGAGAAAGGTCCAGAAGTCGTGGAGGGGCCCAAAATTTCGAACACAGTCGGCGATGTGAGTAGCATAGTGATGGTTCAGTTTTATAGTGGCTGAACCGTATAACTATGCGCTGATAAGAACAAAGGTTAAGTTGAGTAATAAAAGACACACCTTGATCAGTTCGGTGTTGTACTCTCAAAGTAACCGATCAGCTTCGTTAATATCCGTCTGGCAGATAACACGTTGTACGAGGATGCGAAGAGCATAGCACAACTTCAGAAAATTGCCGGGATCATCTGGGTGTAGAGAAAACTTGAGATCGTCGAGGCTTTCTGTCTCGTCGCCAGTGTTCTGATTAACTTGAGGAGGTGGGGGCGGTTGGCGTGCTTCACCATCGACTGTCTGAGATGTTGCTTTGCACTTCCCAGACAACTTCTGCAGTGACAGGGTCTGTAAGCACGTAACTAAAACGAGATCAAAAGATGGTACCTTTTGAGCATTGCGTGCCTTCTTTTCAGCTGCAGCCTTGACCTTATCAGCTTCCTTGGCTGTGGCTGCCTTGAGTTTGGCAGTCTTCTTCGCTTCAGCTGCAGTGAGCTTTTCCTGCGCAATTCGAGCTTTCTCGAGGGCGAAGGCTTCTGTGCCTTGTTTCTTTGCTGCTGCAAGTAATCTGCGGTTGTCAGCTGTGCGTGATGCCTGTACCTGTTTATCTGTTTCCAGACGCTGGATTATGTCGAGACGCTGGTGTAGGACTTGAGTACTGGCATCAGTTGGGAGACAAACACTCCAAAGCTGCGGGATCTGAGGTGCGGGTCAGCGACTGCGTGTGTAAGGTGTCGAACTCACAATTATCGGCCCATAGACGGTTGACAGAAGCAACCATTGGTCCGCTGTAAGTGACCCTCCAGAGGGCATCCCAATATCAGTGGGGAGTTTGCCGCATGAGCTGGGGATGACAAACTTTAAATTTGATAGTTAGTAAATATAGTCATTAAATATGAGAGATTGTACGCACATCAGCTATCATTTCATGAAACTTCGTTAGCTCGTGGTTTGGTCGAAGGATCTTGTTCTAGACCCAGATGTTGTAAAAATGGGTCTTCACAAGACCTGTGAAGCGTATGCCATATAAGTAAAGTATCAAATAGCGAGAGTAAAATGACCACTCACCCAAGAATAAATTGTGCATAGGATCGATCACAATTTGTTCAACGAGATCGAAATATGGTAAGCGGGCCAGTTGGGTATAGCGGGTAGTGTGTTCTTTGACAAAATTCTTCCGCGCAGCTGGTGTGACAAGGTGACAGTATCGTTTGCCAAGCTCACATTGCTCGCTGTTAGTGCAAGGCCGAAATACTAGAAGAAACTTAATTGTCAGTTGAAGTTAGTAGTTCGAGTACCTACCCCCTGGTTGGAATGCGCTGGGTTTGTCTTTGTCGGAGGTTGTGATCCAACATGTCATGCAGAAACAGGTGTGCGAGTGGGACGTGAAACCTCCTATCTTATGAGCTGCGGGTTTGTCGCACACAACTGTGACAAGGACCACACAAACTAGACACCCTGATATATATCATAATTAGATAGTGTCATTTTAATAAAATGTGATACTTACCATCAGGAAACAACTCCGTAGGGACGTTGATACCGTGTTTCCATAAGCGCAGAAGGTTGCTGATGATAGGACGTAAAAAACGTTGAATTTGATCAGGATTTTGTTCCTTGGGTCCAGGGAGGATGCTCGTACATAAGAGATTTGCTGTCCAATATCTATTATAATTAGTATAAAAATGTGTCAGAGGGTGATGTTCAACGACTTACCGGTGTAGGAAACATTCTAGCTGCAGCCCTGCAGAGGCCCATATCACGGAGTACGTCAAAAGCCCAGTTATCCGGACATCAGACCAGTCACTCCAGTCATCTCCGATGAAACCCGCTCAAACCCGACGCTTTCCCGCGCTCTCCGAGCCTCGGACCCGCCGGAGATGCACCGGACCCGCTCGCATACCTTCGGAAACCCGTCCATCCTATGTCCTGTCCGTTCCGTCCAACCCCACTGGTGCGTAGTAGCTTGTTTCCCATGGCTGATGCAGTAGGCAGCGTTATTACCTGTGTTCCCACAAGTCCGCAGTGCCTCATGTCAGTTTACATACCTTCGGACCCGATGTTTTCCTGTTTTTGATATTCCGGATTTCTACGTACATAGCTAGTTATAAAGGACTGGTAGTACGACCAAGCACTCTTTACTTTACTGTAGGTGGGACTTCCCATCTACTTGGTCACATACCTGTCCTTACCTGTTACCTGGCTGAATATACCTAGTTATCACCCGTTCCGCACCCGCTTTGCACCCGAAACCCTTGCCATTCATTTTCCCTGACTTTCCCTTGTTTCCGGACATAGTCCGACGCTTTCCGAACCTGTTCCCTTGCTATTACCCATAACCCGACGACCCGAAGCTCCGGACCCGCTTTTCCCGCGCCTCGGACTTGGTATTATACCTTCGGACCCAACGTTTTGACCTCCGGACTTGGTCCGCATACCTTCGGACTTGTTTCCTTACCTTTCCGTGACCTCAGACACTAACTATCAGACTTATATCAGTAGCAGACCCCTTTAGGGTCGAACGTTCTTGCCTTGCAAGTGAAGCAGCAGGTATAGCATTTGACCTAACATTATATCCGCCTACAGCGGAGTTGTTTCCCACACCGGTACTCCAGGGGAAGATTACATATTGAAAAGGATGTCGGACATGACGAATGAGACGGGGCAATATTACTCTGGATATATGAGAACCAGTCGACGCCGAGATTCACACCAATCCGAAGCTCACCATCTGGTCCAGTTTTGTCGCCAGGACTGTTTGAGAAGAAAAGGTGCCCGTCAGGATCTTTGAGCTTTTTGCGACACATGTCGCCATCAAAAATGTCAGTATAAGTTCCTACTGATCGCGTTTTCGATCGCCAACCATCGAGCACGGCCTCAAGGCCTGGTATCTTCAACATGGACTTGATCTGTTCGGAAAGGGGAAGATATGGGTACTTGATGAGGGGGGTTTTCGTTGCACGATCGTTACCACGCTTCATTTGGCTGGGAAGAAAAAGTGGGATGTTGCAGTTGGTGCATTCGTCGTGTGAAAGCCGGGAGGAAGCTGGTGGAAAGACGTCACGACATACCAGACATACAGGGAGTATGTATATTGGCATGTCGACACCAAGGACACGCGTAGATGATTGAAGGGTGACGAATGGAGTGTCGAGTCCTGGCGCTATGGCAACAAGTAAGCAAGCAAATACTGCAAGTAATGCGTTGCAAGCTGCTCGTGGCAAATGATACTGGAGATGGAGCCATGTCACTAGCGCATATATGGTAAGTAAATGCGGGGGGACGTGAGTGAGGTCCGCATCAAGAGAGCTAGAAAAGACATCATTGGTCAGGAACGGATCTGGTTCGTCTTCATTTTCGTGTCCACTGGTCATTAGCACATCTTCAAGCATGGTATCCTCAGGGTCTTCCTCAAATCCTGCATCCAGATCAAGTAGTCCCTCTTCTACTAAGTCCTTGTCACCCTGTTCCTGCTGATCACAAACTTCATCTAGCATCGCTTCGAGTTGGCGCTCGGCAGCACGCTGCTCGAGGTCAGGGGGTAAGTGATGGGCCCTGTAAGCCGTCAATGGATATGCGCCAGCCTCTGTGCGAGTGTTGTATTCGGTGAAATGGTCCACTGCTGCAAGCAATGCTTCGGGGCTGTGAAAATTCGGTCCAAGGTTTGGCAAGTCACTGCCATAGACCATGAGGTCCAAATCTTCACCTGTCAATACACCATGGTCAAGCATCTCTTGCTCCACAGCACAGTCGGATGTTCGAATGGGATCGCGAAAATCAACATTGGGAGATAGTGGTGCAGAGGGTTCATGAAGAGGGACTGCGAATCCGCGTGGAACAGGCCCTGTTTGCGCGTTTGGTGTACCGAGCCTTTTGTGCTGTGCTTGCGCGAGGATTGTGTGATTTCGGAGGTCTGCTCTTTCATGGGTCCTTTTCTTCTTGTAGGAGATCAGCGCACCCTTGCAATTGGATGTCTTGCAATAGCAGCGAACGAACATGATGATAGATGGGTGTGCGTGACGACGTGTTTGGACGTGTGCGCAATCATATCAGATTGTCACGTGAGCCTACTACAAATTTATTTGTACATAAGTACTAAGGGCAACTTGGGCTTCGTTAACGTTGGCAAGGTGTCTGCTTCTGTCACACTCTCCAGCTTTGAATGAGGAGCTTAATCTATGCTTCAAGGACGCAGTTATACATTTGGTGATTTCTGTGCAAAAAGACCTCAGTTAGTGACATGGTTGTGATAGTAGAGAACGAAAAACGTACATGCTTGTTAGCCTCGTACCAAATGGTAAAATCTGGAGCTGTCGGTGCCTTGGGTTCAGACTCTGGTTCCATCTCACTGTCATCGGGCACAGGTCCTGCACTAACAGGTAGGTCAGTACTAGTCTGGGGTAGTAGGGCGAGAGGGAAATCAACATCAGACAAAACAACTTACCACTTGGCTGGATCATCAACCAGCCGGTTGGTACTTATTGCAGGCGGTTCTGACTCTGGCTCTGTTTCACTACCGTCTATTAGTTGAGATGCCACCTTGGCAGCTTGCGCTAGAAATGAGTTGCACTGCTAGATATAAATTCAATAGTATAAACCAATAAAACAACAGACGAACTTACAGCTGTTTGGTCTGCTAACCAATCAGTAAGATTTCCCGGCTTCGTGGTGGACATTTCACTGGGGTCAAAACCGTATACAGCGCTGGAGGGCAGCTCCGAGTCGAGTGGCTCTTGCATGGATATCTCAATAGCCTATATACAATTCTACTAGTTAGTATTACCTTAGTTTGACTGAATAATACTTACCATAGGACCAGGTTTTTTGCATTGAAAAGTGAACTTGAATGATTTGATTGAAGCAGGCAGCTGGAGCTTGATGGTGTTGCGGTCTGCCATCATGATAGCATGAAACGGAGACTTAGAAGAATTTTCAATAATACTCACCTTCACCCAAGTCTACTGTAAAAAGAGGTCAAAAGCAAGGATTTACGGATCTGGTTAGTGGTGGGATAACAAGTGTTTGAAGAGACTAAACAGCGGTCGGGAAAGATGTGTTCGCGAAGTCTGAAAAGATGCTATTTACATTTGTTGCTTCAACAAAACTATCTAAAATCACCGACATGTCTGCTTTGCTTACGGTTAGCGGCTAAGTACGTTTTGAGTCTGTTTAGACCTGGTTTCTCCCTCTGTTTAGTGTGCGTCTAAAAAGTCGTTTCCACAGTGAATGTGGATAAGAAATAATATTATGTACCACATATATTGAACCAATGTATAACAAAAAATTGCAGTTCGTACTGCTACACCAAGCTTACTGGGTAGAGCATGAGTGTCCGGGCTATTGTTCACCACTATGAAGCCAGTGAAGTACTACAAGAAATCAAATCATAGAATATCAACCAAAGCAAGTCACCATTCATCTACCACACCTGCGTCACTGTCGTTGGAGTCATCGGAAAACTCCCATATGACTAAACCATTGTGATCTAGTCTGACAATGTTTTCATCAATACTAGTTGTAGTTTCAGGCTTGTCATCCTGCGCAATATTATCTAGCTGATGCAAATGTTCGTCACCTGCAAATGTCAGCTCCCCTGTGCTCAACATAGCCACAAGCAGATGATGTACCGAGCCCAAGTCCACCACCCACCCCACCCATATAGTAGGTACCATTGCTTTCCTTGTGATAAGGTAAGTCCTGGTGGTTCTCCAACAGCAGGAGATCTTCCTCAACATCTTCAATTGCAGATATTGCAGATGGTATCTCTTCATTAACCTGCAGCACGTGAGCAAACCCAGATACACATCCCAAGTAGACTGCCTTGTGACTGATGGGCACCCAAGTTCCTCATAGAAGCGTTGTATGAGCTTCCTGAGCAGTTGTGGAACGAGGTCAAAGACAATGTGAGAAGGATTGATGTAGAGATCCTGTAGTCATCAGGCATTCAATCAGAGTATGACAAAGATTTAGCTAGCTTTATTTAATATACATATAATATCAAAAAAAAATATCACAATTGCAGATCACATGATGAAGGAATGGATAGGTAGACTACATTGGTGGGATCTCCCAATGCTATAATATTGGCAGACCTATTGTACCAAGTTATGATCTACTAGCACATTGTTGTGTTATTGTCAAATTAATCTACTCTTACATTGGCAGCTTCCAAATGCAGAATATATAATCACTGACAGTGTGCCAGCACATGATAGATTATCATGCTGTAGCAAGGTGCCAATTATCTACCCAATATATCTGACTTTACATAGGCAGCTTTCTATGGCAAGATCTGTAAGTGCTAACAGGGTGTCAGGGTATGATATCCAGCTATCATGCCATAGCAAGTTGTTGATCTTCTACCAAAGACAGCTACTGTTATAGGGGCAGCTTGGAGCAGCAGGATCTGTAATTGCTGACTGTGTGCCAGGGTATGATACAAGATTATCTTGCTATAACAAGGTGCTAATTATCTACCTAATATATCTAGCTTTACATAGGTAGCTTCCAGTGGTGGGATCTGTAATAGCTGACAGTGTGCTGCGATATGATATCTGCTTGTCATATCATGGCAAGCTGGTGATCCTCTACCAGAGACAGCTACTGTTGCATGGGTGGCTTCTGGTGGTTGGATCTGTAATAGCTGACAGTGTGCTGTGATATGATATCTACTTGTCATGTCATGGCAAGCTGGCGATCCTCTACCAGAGACAGCTACTGTTACATGGGTGGCTTCTGGTGGTGGGATCTGTAATAGCTGACAGTGTGCTGTGATATGATATCTGATTATCACACTATAGCAAGCTGTTGACCTTCTACCACATGTACCTACTGTTGCATGGGTAGCTTCCAGTGGCAGGATCTGTAATATCTGACAGCATGCTGTGATATTATATCTGATTATCACACCATAGCAAGCTGTTGACCTTCTACCACATGTACCTACTGTTGCACGGGCAGCTTCCAGTGGCAGGATCTGTAATATCTGACAGCATGCTGTGATATTATATCTAATTATCACACCATAGCAAGCTGTTGACCTTCTACCACACCCACCTACTGTTGCATGGGTGGCTTCCAACAGCAGGATCTATCATTACTAACAGGAAGTCAAGTTCTGACACCGAGTTATCTCACTGTAGCAGGTTGGTGATGTTTTAGTCAAACATAGTACATATAATTCTCATGCAATACAATGACAGATGGAGCATTCATGAGTAGCATTAGGATCTCAGGTCTTAGTACAGATAGTACAGTAACAACAACAATGAATTAAGTAGTGCCTGTGGCAGATCGTTCTTGAAGGATAGCACATTTCTCCCGAATTTTGGATAGTGCACTGTTTTTGCTTATACATCACTGCAAAGAGGAAGAATTAGGGAAGATACAACTGTGAAAGACATTGACTTGAGAGTATGAGAATGAAATTGATCACTGACCAAGTCCACAATGTCATCAAGTCAACTACTTCCTGACTTTCATCAGGATCTTCTAACAGATCAAGAATGCTATGATAAAAGTTCTTAGAGTCCATAACCGTGTCGGTACATGAAAATACAGACAATGAGCTTAATGAAAACTGAACCTAAAAACCAATCAGTATGAGAGGCATGAATTTTCAAATTTTCACTGTGCCTGCATGGCAATATAAGCCAAGGATGCTTTAGTCACAGACTTCATGCCATGAAGATATGTGTTTCCAGAGCGCGTAGCTTTGGGCTCCCTATCCACGGAGCTTGGAGATGTAAAAACGTGCTTGAAACCCTGCCAAAAAAACAATCTTGTAATGAGTGGTGATTATATTGCCGACAACAAACTCACAAAGATGAGTATCTCGCTCCTTAGTAAACCAGTCCAAGGATCTTCGGGATCATAAACATACCCAGCATATAGAAACATGAGCCATTGGTCACCACGAACTGCAGTTTCACCGCTTTTAAGGTTCTGCTTGGTTCTGACAAGTGATTTAATGCTTAGGTAATTAAGTAGAAAAAAAATATGTACTCTACATTTGACCAGTCAAGGCCTGCTGGGCAGAGCAACACACCAGTCACTTCATGATTGAAGCCACGGTCAGACTTGATATTTCAGGAGAGAGGTGGTATAAGTGCCTGTCCTCTAGGAACAAGCCATTTGAGGACGGCAGATTTAAGAGTCTTGGTGTTGTCACCTCGCGCACCAGACACTCCTTTACCCATCTGCCAGAAGGTGATTATGATGACATTACAGTATTCAAAACTTACTAGTTCTCCCACATGAATGATATCCTCATCTTTGCCATTTGTCAAACGATCTAAAAGACCAGGGTAGGAATCTACTAATTCCAAGAATACCCTGTGTTCCTGGCGAACACTTAAATTGAAAGCATTGTAAGGGGCCAATGGCATTTAATCATCACAATTATACTCACTCAGCTGGATAATTCTTGATTGGAGAGTCTTGCAGTTCTTCGAGTCGGAGTATGCCTGCGGTCAGAAGGGCAGGATAGTTACACAGTATGACCAAAATGTCGACCATGAAGAACCAGGGGGTTTGATGAAGTCCTATTTGAGGCAAAGTCAGCAAGGTAGGATTACAACAAGTCAAACACAACCTACACCTTTTTATGCAGGCCTGAATGAAGTGCTGAAACACTATGCTTGCGTGAAGGTTCAACAGACGGATGATTTTCATTGTCGCTCATACTCAAGTTTAGGAATTGAGAGGCTGAGATAGCAGTAGCTTCATGAGATGCTTTATATACTGTTGAATAGGAAGTAGCGGAAACTTTACCTTCTGTCTGCTGTAGATATCGTGACGGCATTGAAAGTGCGGTTCAATTACCATTCCAGAACTGGAAAAAAACTGCTGTCCTGACGCCAACAGCAGACGGGTGCATTACCATCATACATTTATACATGAGTCAGGCTGGCACTGTTGCCACAATTATCAGCATCATCATGTTGAGCAGCCTACTGATTGTCTCTTGGACGCCGGACTCATCCAAGAATATGGAACAATGCTTCAGTGTCAAAAAAAATGTCACACTCAGGTGAGCTCTTCAATATGACATGCACTACAAAACTTTTGAACAGGTAAACCTTACAGGATTCAACTGTCCTCATTAGGTGCGCTCAGAGGCATCAACAACGCAGAAGACATACAAATCAGCATTGATTGCAAGTGAGTAAGGTTATAAAGATCATCTCAGAATGACTTAGCATGCAGGCAAATCCATCAAAACACAAATTTGATTGATAGAGGGGCACAGATGGTGATCTGAGTCTGCTGAGGAACGAGGATGACAAAGATGTTAGTCTACATGCAAATTAAGTGAGGTGGCACAGAGCCTTTGCTTCTGCCCACCTCACAAATTCTCATCTGCTCGAGCTTTAGCTACTCATTCCAAGTCTTTTGCATATTCCAATTCAATAATGTTACAAGAAAACCCCAACTTAGCTGTTCAGCCAGATTTTACATTGCAAGAACATCAATTGTCGTGCCAACAGCTCGTCAATGATGGTTTCACGAACGAACAAGCAATTCGTTCGCTAGCAGCACTATGGACATTGGCCAACAATGCAGATAAGGAACACTGGAACTTCAGACAAGAGCGCTTGCAAGGAGTGAGAGAGCGAGAAGAAGAAGAAGAAGAAGAGCAATGCCAACAATTGCACAGGGATGAGGAAGAGGCAGCACGCCTGGAGGACAGAAAGAGGAACAAGAATAAATACGCACCACTTGTGCGGGGAAAAGTTCCTTCTGATCCTACCATATTACCGGCACAATATGCTATGCAAAAGCTCAAAGCTGGTGATTACTGTGAGCTTCACTACTTCACGAACAGAGGCTTAGAAGATGCCAAACTGGCCAGCCTAGTAGCGGAACCAGATGCATTGGTAATGCTACCTTCCTCAGAGGGACTACATTCATGGATTCCAGCCGCAGGGGTGAAAGATCTGAAGGCAGCACCAGTTGTCCAGGATGAGAACCTCTCTTGGGAGGAGTTTAACGAAGCTGTGCCCCGCATGATTACCTTAATGTGGCTGCATGACTGGCCAGAAGATAGGGTCAACATGCACATCCAATTTTGATATGCCCTTCAAGCACACAGATGGTGACACTCCCCAGACCAGCTTAAACAAAAAGCACTCCTCTTCTACCAATCCCAGCAGCGCTGTCGTTGGCACCAGACCATAGGAACGGCGCAGAGTTGGAGTCTTGAAGAGCTCAACAATGAATTGATTCTTGAAGCTCGAGAAGAGCTTTTCAATGAGAAATGGGAAAGAGAGACCAAGATAGCAATACAGGTCAGTCCCAAAAAACCCTTTCAAGCAGAACCATGCTTACATCAACCAATCCCTTTTCCTTTAAAATAAAATCGTTACATTGCACTACATTTTTCTCACCTGTTGGCCATCACGTGCCGACATTAAACCCCCCCTGCCAAACATGTATGCGCATGGGCACCCCTTCATTTCTTCAATGAAATTTCATTGGCCATCATGTGCCCCCCACACCCAAACCGTGTCTCAATCACGATGACGAACACCTACGCTTTGGCCCCCCCCCCTTTCATTTCACCAAAATTATACTCAGAATCAATCTGTTTTTCATATCACTGCAGCAAGCAGCAGCGGTGTACCTTTCTGGTCACCCCCAGCAATCTGCATCATCGCAGAAGTGGTCCTTTACCCCAGCTGAAGACACGCAAGCTGGCAACAAGAAGGTACAGACTGTACGCCCCTTCATGACCACAGGTCCGCTACCTTGTTGTGCAGTTTGTCTTGGACAAAACCTGCATTGTACCATTGAATGTGCTGCCACCCAAATGTGGGACAAACAGTTTGACATGTTCTCGGAGCACATTCGCAAAGGACTGTGGACCAAAGATGGGAAGCAACTGTGTACTGGGTGGCAATGAGAAGAAGGTTGCACGACCCCCAAACACGATGCCCGACACTTCTGTTCAGGCTGCAGAGCAACCACTCATGGAGCCCAGAAATGTCCTAGAGCTCAGAAAGCAAGTACCACTGACTCCGTACAAAGCTGAAGTATGGGCATGTGAGCTTCATTGTGCAGGAGTCATCAAGTGGTTTATTAAAATACCAGACGGACTCCGTTTAGGATTCAAAATAGACTTCCCTCCTATTTCTACTGTACAGACTCCTCTGAATAAAGAATTGATTACTGAATACACGGTCAAATTCAATAGCATTATTCAAAAGGAACTGGATAAAGGGAGATACATTGGTCCTTTCCCAGCTGACACATTAGAAAAGCTCATAGGACCATTCCAGTCCTCACCAATGTCTATTATTCCAAAACCAGGCAAACCTGGTAAATTCAGAGTCATACAGAATTTCTCGTTCCCACTGTCCCCGAGAACCCCTTATCCAAACCCTTCGATAAACTCTTACATCAATACCCAAGATTTCCCAACAACCTGGGGCAAGTTTTCAATCATATATAATCTAATAGCAAACCTACCCCCAGGTTCAGAAGCAGCAATGAGAGACATAGCGGAAGCATACCGAATGATTTCGTTGCATCCATCCCAATGGCCAGCAGGAGTGATATGGGTATCGAACACACAGTTCTGCATAAACACGTGCACAGCATTTGGAGCTACCCCATCAGCAGGGGTTTACGGACATGTTGCTGATGCTGGAGCCGAAATTTTCCGGAACAACGGAATTGGGCCATTAGACAAATGGGTAGATGATCACCTATTCATCAGAATCAGATGGGAATTCCTAGAGGAATATAACAAACGGAGAAAGCAATGGAACCAATCATTCGCAAAAGGAGGAATGCGCCAAACAGGTGGATGGGTTTGGTTCGGAGAACTGCATGAAGAAACGGGCAAATTAGAAGAGTCCAACGAAGACTGCTCAAAACCACTGAAGGACTTGTCAAACAACTCATTGAGATCAGATCATGACAAACTATTCACTTTCAGTTTATGGGACATAGACGCTCTATCGGATGACTTGGGCATTATATGGGAACTGCTAAAAGATCAACCATTCGCACCATCCACAATATACACAGGTTTCACTTGGGATGTTCAGCTCAAAACAGTATCATTGAGTGCGGCTAAAATAGACAAATATCTCGCAGCGATACACAAATGGCGCAAGCGGCATGCACACACCTTGCATTATGTACAAGAACTGTACGGAAAATTGTTACATGCATGTGAAGCAATTCCCTGAGGCAAAGCATACCTCACTAACCTTGAGGCAATGTTATCCCATTGCAGCAAGAAGCCGTTTCTTCCCCATTGAGCAGGACAAAGGGTGGCAAACGACTTAAGCTGGTGGTCAGATCTACTACAATCTGGAAGTGTCACACACACCATCTACCCACCCCCCAAGCTACAAAACCCATTCGCATTCTCAGATGCAAGCTCTGGGATAGGCATCGGAATAGTAATCGGAGGTCGTTGGAGAGCGTGGAGACTAATTACAGGCTGGAAGACTTGCAATGGTAAATGAGACATTGGATGGGCAGAAGCGGTTGGGTTGAGCTACTCACCTACACCCTCACTTCTCTCCTTAACACTGATGGACATGTTGTTGAAGGCTGGTGGAAGCGCAGACACAGGAATATTGAAGTTAATGGTGTCTTCTGTAGGATCAACGAATTCATTCACAATCTTCCCTACACTTTCGACATTTTCACATCATACGTCACAAGTGCTTCCAATCCAGCAGACGAACCTTCCAGAGGGATATACGGACCAACAAGCCTTCTTCTCCCCCCAACCAATATTCCAACAGAGCTTGAGCCTTTCATCATCAACACCACAGAACTACTCTCTACCTCAGAGATATGACTCCTGCATAATGGGAGTTACTCCACTCCAGCAGCCAAGCTCATCAACTGACAGCTCATCAGGCAGCAAGCAGACGAATGAGCTAAAGCTAGTAGGAATGAAGAGGAGCTTTTCATCAGTAGAGCACTCTGTGAGGAATGAGAGGAAGAGCAACTGTTTTAATGCCCCACTACCAAACACAAACAGAACCTCAGCTTCAGCTCCTCAGAGCTACAAACCAGATCTAACCCCCCAACCGTCAATTCTTCGACCACATTGTCTCGCTTGAGACCGTTTGAGGCTGTGGACACCTGCAGGAAATAGTACTAGACAAGCGGTAGTGATGGCAGAACAGAGAACCAACCATGAGATATCAGATACCCAGCTAGAGCATATTCTTGATGTTATAGGATCTTCATGGGCACAATCAACAAAAGAAACTTACGGAGCCAGTTTACTCGTGTTTCACGTATTCTGCGACACAAACAATGTCCCAGAAGATCAATGCTGCCCAGTAGCACGTATTCTGCTCCTCAATTTCCTATGCAGTTGCGCTGGGTCCTACTCAGGATCAGCATTGACAAACTACACAGCTGGATTGAAAGCATGGCACCTATTACGTGGTAGAGCATGGCTAATCCCACCAAATGAACTCAAGGCAGTGCTAGATGGAGCATTGGCATCAGCACCGGAAACATCCAAGTGCCCAAAGAGGTTACCTTTCACACCAACATTCCTATGCACAATTCAAGACCATTTGAATCTTGACACTCCATTAGATGTAGCCGTTTTTGCATGTCTAACGACAACATTCTACGCCATAGCGAGACTAGGAGAATTTACTGTGAATGCAATCAAAGAGTTCAACTCAAAGACACACATTACGAGAGCTGGAATATTGAACACCACAGACCGCAATGGCCTTCAAGTCACCAAATTACGACTACCAAGAACCAAGTGCTCCCCAATCAAAGGGGAAGAAGCATACTGGGCTGCACAAGAAGGATTGTCTGATCCTAGTGGAGCCCAAGAAAATCATCTGTGCATCAATCCAGCCAATGGAGACATGCACCTATTTGCATGGAAGCATGTGAAAGGAATGTGGCCACTGTCCAAAAAAGAGCTAGTGAAAAGAGTATCAATAGCAGCGAAAGCTGCAAATTTACCCAACTTGAAGGGACACAGCCTAAGAATTGGAGGAACACTGGAATATCTCCTGCGCGGAGTACCATTTGACGTCATCAAAGCTATGGGAAGATGGTCAAGCGAAGCATTTACAATCTATTTGCGAGACTATGCAACAATACTTGCACCTTACATTCAAGCATCACCAGCACTAGAGCCTTTCATGCACTACACAATCCCCCCAATCCATTAAGAAATGAGAGTGAGTCTATCTCCTAATCATAGGGGCATCAACCTTCACTGCATGCATCATCATCCTCCTAATTTCTGGGAACACAGCTCACCTTTTTGCGCCATAGGTACGAAACCATGTTTCGAGCCGGAAAGCCCTTCGGGCTTTTGCCCAATAACTTAACTCCCTAGAATATTAGACGCTTGTCTCCAGAATGATAAGTGTCATACCAGAAATCCTTTTCATTAGCAATCACCAAGTTTACAATTTCTAAGTTGATGGTGAGCATCGAAAGCACATAGACTGCAGGTGAAGGTGAGACTTAAAATTCTGATGTGGGAAACTGTACGAAAAATCACCTAATCTCCAATGAACGATGCATAGGGGAAGAATCTGATCTGCATCTCATCAAGGAACAACTAAGGAATGCAGAAAACAAGATTGCTTACCTTGCAGATAGGGTGATGACATACAGGAATAGATGGCTAGAAGAATACTGCTGCGCCAACAACCTCAAATACCATATGCCCTCTGGCATCCACGTTGTTGACCCTTCTCAAATTCCAGTGGGTGCTTCTTCTCCTACCTTCTTTCCCTGCTACTTGTACAGGGATGATGAATGTTCAGAACAGGAAGAGGATAATGGCAGAGAGTGTCTTTGAGTTCTGCAGGTATCATGTCTGAGCCATTACTACTAGAAGTTAGGATAGGGGAACTACCTATTTTTGATCATCAACCAAAGTCTCATTGTACTTAGAAGGGTCCTGAGGCTACTCATGATCACACTTCACGGGCATCCAGATTGGTCGTGAATTTCTGGCTGTTCCAGAATGGATTCAGTATTGGCATCGGTGACACTGTTGCTGGTCCCAAAGGTCATGGGCTTCATCATGCAGCATATTGGCGAGAGAAGCAGCTGGTCGTGGAGATCATCGAGGAGGCATATCATGACCAGCTGAAGGTGATGCCCGGTATGACCATCCAAGAGTCATCCGAAAGCAAGCCAGAGTGGGAGCTCGATCGCGCTCGCAATGACTAGGGTCGGTACATGCAGACGAACCTGAAGGATGACAACAATGTGAAGCAGATGATCACAGAGGACTTTGAAAGTCTCTAGACTCATAACTATAGGAGAACATTAGTACTGCTCAGAACTCAGACAATGGTTGTATCGACATACCAGCATAGCGGATTATGGTGGCTGAGTGTTATTGTTCCTTGGCAGCCAGCTTCACGCACTGCCGTGCACAAACACCTGAACTTGAGTGGGCGCACCCTTGGCATGTCCCGCTGTTATAATAAAGGTCCATTAATTCCTCAAATGACCAGACTTATTACTAACAACAACTAACATACATGCCCAACGCTTTGACTTAGTACTAAGTCCATAAAATCTATATGCTCATTACTCAAGAGAATAATCTAATCTAATCTAATAATATAACAACAATTAACATATCAGCAATTGTGAGATATAGGCTGGAAAGAAGTTCAGTGATAGAAATGATGCAGATGATATAGTGAATGGCAATTCAAACTCAGACAGAACTCAGCTCACTTAGTAATCGGGCATTTCCGGGCTGGGTCTGAATGTGTAGTCATTCAGTATATCAATCGCACTCTTCCCCTAAAGGTATCTCTTTCAACTTCCATCATATACATTCCTTTAAGTTAGTTTTAAACAGATCAATTGTATGGTAACATTGGTTTGTAGTAGTAGTATGTGACTATAGAGTAGTACATGTGATTCCTTGAATTTGAGATCTGGCGGCTGTCGCTGCATGATGTATAGTACCTACTATGTGGGTGGGCAGCAGGACTTCACAATTTAAATGTAGTACCCACTATCCAAAACTGTAGTGGGCGGGCGGGACATGACAACTTATTTACCTGCACCAGCGGTCCACAATGCCCACAAAAGAACATTGTTTGTGCTGTCTGCATGGTGCACTGTCCACAACTTGTCACACTAGTAGTATGTCCACAATTAGTCATTCACTATAAATACTGATCATGCACATTCGTAGGTTCTTCTTTCTACTCTCACTTATCTACATTGATACCTATAGCTAGCAAAATATAGGATAGACTTTTGAATAGACTTTTGAATAGACTTATCATCACAGTATGTTATGTTTTGGTTTCCTTACAGGAACTTCATTACTGATTTAGAGTACAGGCAGGATAATGTCTACTCACTGTTTCATGTTAGTCTCCAAGTGTCAGAATGAGAACATTCACTTTTACTTGATCCCCACACGGCCCCTCAATGAGCTCTTGATGTGTACCCACTACCACTCATTCTTGGTGGATAATGCCGACTCATCAGTTGGTCATGTCATGATTGACCCATCCATCAAAGGCTGTATTGGAATAGGCGGATTTAAACAGCGCACCGAGGATGTCTAACACTGATGGTACCTCCTAGCTCAGGTCTGGGGTCACACACGAGTCACAAGGTTGTTGTGAAATGACCATTCCACAGAGTGTACCCCCAAGGCAATAGCATCAACTACAGAATTGGATGCTTTGCACCAGTCGATAAGCTCGCCAAGCTGTTCAGAGAAGCCAACATCCTATACTGGGCAAAGGCACTTTTAGGTCTTGTGTATGATTTTATCAACCACGCCATTGCAGACGCATCTGATCCTCTGCCATTCACTATTCCATATGTGTGGTTTGTTGAAGCCAGCCTTGTGCTATCTTACTCTCAAGGCAACAGCAAGTCTACATTAAAGACAGGGACAATGTGCACAGCTTTCCTCCTTGAGGAGGTTATTGATGGCGAAGATTTCACCAAATTTATCCATAATATGGATCCTGACCCGCTGCTTGACCCAGACCAGGATGGGTATGACTTTGTGCTGTTTTTGGCATTCATGCAACATATCCAGTACGTGAAGACGGGTGGGCTGGTGTATATATCTGACTATCAAGGTATGTGTTCCATGACCCAGTATTCTATATTCTCAATGCCATTGATCAAACAGGCAATACATCACTACTGACTGACCCTCAGATCATGACTCACTCGTCTGTTAGTGAAGGCAAAGATATGTTTTTTTTTTGGGGGGGGAATATTGAGAAGGCAGTGAGTGAATTCAAGAGATGCCATGTTTGCAATGAGTTCTGCAAATGGCCAGGATTTGGACTTACGACACTTGGGGGAGGACTCGGAGTAGCTTAGATCAATCACACTATGTTTTGTTTTGGCTTATGTTTTTTGGCTACACTTAGTGTTACAATGTATAAGGACATTTTCATCTTGAGACGACACTTCTCTGTGGGGGCACTGAATGATCATGGCTTCATCAAGTGCAGATGTGCATAACCCTAGGTTCATTGTCCACAAACACAAAGTCAAGTGCAGATGTGCGTAACCCTAGGTTCATTGTTTACAAATACAAAAGTGGGGTGCTTGAGGTCCGATTACCATAAGCAGTAATTGTAATGAGGTAAGTGAGCATGAGTGTCCAGGCTTCCATAGAACACTAGTTATGGGGATCAGATGGGGATTGTGATGAAAAGAACGATCCAACCGTTTCCGGGACTAGCAGGCCTTCAATTTGGGTTACTATCATTCTGGGTAATCTGCAACTTTTTCAGCAAATCTTTTATAGCTTGTCAACCACTTCATATTATCTTCCATGTATTTGGAGTGTTGTAGATTCGTACCACCTCTATATAGATCTGATTTTTGCTGATTTTTAGGACATTGTGGTGTGGTGTCGGATGAAAGCTGAGAAAATTCAGGGTCTGACCACCTGACCTTCCCAATAAGTCAGATTACTATACTGGGTGATCACGCTTATCACCTGTGTGACACCATTAATGTTACTAATTAGTAACAAACATGTGATGTGATGTTTGCTACTAACTAGGGGGGTAAGTCTATGCTGTGGTACTTCAGCGAGTTCCACAGCACTCAGCAGTCACTTAGGTAGGTAGAAAAGTCTGTAAGACAGTATAGTGCTTATCTTCCTTATCGGACAAAGCTAAGAATGATGGTTACTGCCAGCAACATATTGCCATTACTTCCTGATGCTTCCTCATTGTTTCCCACGCCCTTCAAACCTTTGTGCTCATTGTCGGGCACAATGAGCACAAAATACCCTTCAAATTCAACTGTTTTCAAGTGGCTCTTTCTCTAACTCCAGCTATATTGATGAATTATACTACCTGGACATGTTCCTTCCCAGTAGCAGGCCCAAAATCAAGCCAGACACTACCTACCTCCTGGTTGTTATCTTCAGTGCACTCCGTCACCAGTGACTATCGTGCACGAACCACCTAGTATTATTTGGAGATAGTTTCTATGTATCCATAGTATGTTTTTTTGTCCAAATCAAGTCAATATTCAAAACAAAATCATCAAGTTCAGTGTACTATGTTACTCGCTGTCACTACTAGTGTCATCATCACTGCTTGAATCAACTATCTTGTTGCTCTTGTGTTGTGAGGCAGCAGCAGTCTTCCTGGCCTTTCTGGCAACATATACAAGTTCCCCTCATGCATGGCGCTCTCGGTTATCCTTCATGTGCGTAACACACTCTTCGTTTGTGAGCATGACCCACTCACAAGACCAGGACTTCAGAGCATCAAGTAAACTCTGCACTTCAGCTCTTCCACCAACTTTCAAAGGATTCTGAATATGACCAGACAAGGGCCAGTTCACAAGGGCCAAGCCGTAATGCTCAACAATGTTTTGTTCGTAGTTAGTGTAATTCATCTTGACCTTGCCCTTAATGTTGTTCTCCAAGGCAATGGCCTCTGGGGGATTGTGTCAATCATTGAATGCATATTGGAAGACAATGAACAACTTGCCAAGTGTGTTCAAAGGACACGGACAAGTAGTTATTGTGGGTTGATCTACATCAAATATTAAGTTATGTACCAGGAATTCAAGGAAAAAAAAATACCAAGGCCACTGACAATGAACAACTTGAGCTTGAGACCAAGATGATGAGGTTCTACCTTCAAAACATCTTGGACAAAATTTTCAGCCTTCTGTGTGAAAAGAATCTTTGGTTCAGAGAGGTCTTTGATACTGCCATGAACAGCTATGTAGAAGCCTTTGGCACCTGTTCAAGCACAAAGTGCCATCCACTGGGAAATATATTAATGAAGTTATGAATGATCCAAACATGACTTACTTCATGGTCCATGGACATAAACATCACATTCATATCATGTCGAGTAGCCTTGGGATTAGCGCGTGTTGCATGACTTTTTCATTGCCTTGCTTCAACAACTTCTGTGTTGAAGGCTTGTTTCTCTGCCGACGTCAGCCGTTGTCAATCTTCATTGTTGGTCAGTTGAAAACCACAACAAAACAACAAACCTAAAGCAATGCTACTGCTCAGTGGTCCTTATGCTGAGAAGCACTGGGTACAGTAGTTGTTCAGTTGGGTGGCCTGACCCTTGATAGTGCACCACACACTTCAAGTGTGAGGGGTTTAGGTGTTTGAGGAGAGAGATAGATGAGCACAACTAAGTCTGGGATGACCTAGCTGTGTTGGAGGACGAAGAAAGAATAATGCTACACATGGGCAGCAAGGATACTGGACTGGACTTGAAAGAATAGAATAGCAGTGGGACAGTGTTCCAGGTGAACAAGGTCCAAGATGACGTGGAAGGATGAAAAATGCAAAGCCAACTGAGGCTTCAGGGGGAACTGGACATGAAATGGTGAACTGGTGAAGTTGATTTCTCTGTAGCTAAAGTACAGGGGTTTATATAGAGTAGAGTACCTGCGTACGTCTGTATATGCAAAGCAATGAGGAGGGCAATAAAAGGGGGGAATGGAATGAATGTGCTGCACTTCAGAGGCAATTACTGAGCAATTTCGAAAAATAGAACAAATCCTATGTAGAATGAGTCATAGAATGGAGAATGAGTCATAAGGACAAAGAATGAGTCAGAGAATGAAAAAGTGATGATAAAGCAGGGCTGTGACCATTACAAACCATGACTCATGACCTGAGTCATCATGACCAATTGCTATGCAAGCATGACAAAGTGCTGTGCGGTGATGATGCAAGAGCTGTGATGCAGCAATGACACAGCATATGGGCAGTGGAGAATGGAATGAAGTGATGATGCTATGATGTCATGATGGTGTGATGATCTGAATGCTCTGCTGCAGAGATGTCATGTGGTTGTTGGTGCAGAATGTCGACATGCAGGGATCATGGGATATACACAGTCTGTAAGACACTTCCCCAGCATGATAAAGGGATTGGTCATCTGCATGGGGAATTGGTGGTTTGCAATCTCTGGTGAGCGTGAGGATGGAATGGCATGGTGTCCACAGTGATCATGGAGGTGAAGTGTGAGTGGATAATGGTTTGAATGGTTCGACAAATATAAGCCGCTGAAGAGGATTGGAAATGGTAGGGAGATGAGGACAGGATGAATAAAGATGTGGTTTTCGATGTATTGGTGCAATGTGGCATGGTCTGGCTGATGCTGAGGTTGTCTGGGAGAGTAGTGGGTGAAGATGGAAGAGCGTTGGAAGTGTGTGAATGGGGGAAAGGTGAATCAACCATGTTGAAGGTGGGATGCCGTAATACTGTTGAAAATCACTGAAAAATCGAAAAATTAAGGGAAACAAAGGGAAACAAATGAAATGGTGCATAAGGAATGTTATGGGAAATGAAGATATAAATAAATAAAAACCATGTTCCCACTACCAAACACATTTGGTGCGTGACACCGGGGATATGAAATCCTGTGATATGTATGTGACATGTCATTCAGTCAGGGGCCCCGGCCAGGCCTGTCTGACAGTGGGCGAGGCGCTCATTTCCATATAAGTAGTTGTTGATTGGCCTTCCACTGGATGCTATTTGTTGTCTATTGTTGTGCAAAGGCTTCATGCCTGATGACACAAGATACACATTCATCCTCACACCTGAGGCATGGCAGAATCTGTCTGCTAGACAGATTGGTATCATACCCGCAGAGATATTTTGCATCCGTAGTGGGATCTGTACTGTATTCATATTGGATATCAAATTTTACATATGTTTGTGATATGACATTTGAGCAGATTGGGTGGCAAATATCCTAAAACTGATAGCATCTCATATCATAACTTTGACATAAAATCTGTTTTACTCTACAATATGTGCCATATATAGAGTTTGTGCATGAATATTGTACCTAATCAAATTTATCTACAAAGTTTGAATATGAACTATATACATATTTGGAATGGAGCTTTCCTATTGGTCAGTCTTCGGACAAATTCAGAATAAAACTCGGGTCTGCACACACAAGATATTATTGTCATATTTTCGATATGGGCATGGATCCAGTGCTAAAACAAAGGCTTCCTTTCAAATTCTAAATATTAGTAACTATATATTCTTCATTTGGAGATAAATCTGGTAGGTAATCAATTTTGACAATGAATTATATATTTGTGTATTGTTTGTTTAGGTCCCAGATTGAACAATAGATTTATAATATTTTGCCAATATGTTCCGCATATTTTCCTCCAGCCAATCTGGCAAGGTCTCAGGTGTCAAGGCTCAAGCTCACTTGTTGTCTATTGTTGTGCAAAGGCTTCGTGCCTGATGACATAAGATATCGTTCCTTCGTGTATATTAAGGCCAGTCCCTGACTCCAATTAACTTCGGCAGGCACACATACAACGATCACAACATAATAAGTAATGTGGCCATACTGTGAGCAAACTTCAACGACATCCCTCATGAACTAGGGATCTGAACGTAGGAATAAACTGCGACGGGTATAGCAAATCCATAAAAGTACTAAGCTATCGATGCAGTCCCTTCACGACCCCAAAGACCGTTTGTCCCTTTGCGAGGTGTTCCGGTGTTCTATCATACGACGCAGATCATCGTACAAACCCTGCACAGAGGATACTGCAGTGTCAACTGCAGCCTGAGCACAAATGTTGCTTGTCTCTCCTGCAATTTGGCCAAAGCCCCATGCACCTCTTCAGCGAGACCTGCTAACCACTCCCTCGGCGCACCATTATCTGGGCTTGGCAAATTCAGCCTCGTCGCTGTCACGAGGGCTGGTACTGCATCGACGTAGTCGCCATCGCTCATATAAATGTGTGCGTAGCCCCATGTGTTTTTGATGAGTTGCCGCCACCTATCCTGGGCAGGGCTGAACGGGATATCATTGCCCGAGGGATTGATGCGGCCGAAGATTGCAGGCAGGTGGCATCCAATATACTAAACCTGCCTTCTACAGACTTCATCGACTAGAGAAATGCACCGCTCCAGATGGCCATCATGGGTTAGATGTTGGCACCATTCGTTGTTCCTTGTCAGGGAGAAGATGAGGCGGAAGTAGTAAATTTCTCGATCATGGTGGAAAGAGACGTCGGGTCCACTGGTCGTCTGATCGTGATTTGGACATACGGCAGTTAAAAGAGCACAGGAAAGCTCATCCATGAGTTTTGTGTCGACGCCCTGTGGCATCGAGTCACTTGTGATAGAAGCCAGCTCTCCTCGAGCATCAGAAACAGCTCTCAGCGCGGCATGCCGCACTCGGGGAGGTCTGGTGAGGCCCATACAGCGGATAAGCACAGTGATGTAGGAAGATCGCTTAGCGGAGCTGCCTAGGCCCCGCATGGCGCTCAGCGCAAGCAAAGCATCACCTTGTGTTTCATAGCCTCCTTCGCTAATGATTCTAGTTAGCCTGCAGATCCAATCGACTAAGACATCAACTGACTTGTATGCTTCCTTGTCTAGTTCGTAAGTTTCGTTGCCTGCGTCGTCCGCCATGTCAACGAGCCAGTCAAATTCTTCACAGCCTGGCATACGCCCGTCACCGTGACGCCAGCTCAGATCGCCATCCCAAATCAACTCCTCATCATCCGGACGTGAAAGACGAGAGTGCAGACCGTGGACAACCATTGTGCGCAGAGCAGTGCGTGCATCTGCCTTGTGCTTCAGTCGAGCATTTTCTTCCATTGTATTCTTGGACTGATGCCAGGCGTCACGACCATCCATGAACGCATCGCGAATGAAACGAGGATTGCCTCCCCAATAAGGCAAAGTAAACCATCTTTTCTGAAGGAGGTCCGGATTAATTTTTACCGGCTGTATGCAAAGATGGGCCATGGCTTTGCTACACTTCACATATAGCTCTTCCCTGTCACGACACACCTCGAAGATGTCATGCAAGCGCGCGTATGTTGCTGAGGCATCAAGCTTCGGCGGCAATTGCAAGAAAGGTACCATTGCAACTGCAGCTTCGATAGCTTCCAGGTTCGTTGATGTCTCTGGTATCCAGCGTATGGCGGACAATGTACTGGTTATGGTAGGAGTGAAAATCAATTTGTCTGGAAAGATTTCTTTGCAGATGGCTCCGGCTAGCCCTGAGCCGGGTGTCCAGAAAGGACAGTCCGGACGCCGCATTGACATGAAGATAGTGCCTCCGTAGCAGAGGATGCCTAAAGCTGTGGTGCAGATGATGACGCTGGATATGGTTGTTTGTTGAGTCCACATCTTGGCGATGAGTGACAATCCGAAGAGGAACAACGAAATCTGGAGGAGCACAAGGAATGCCTGCAAGATAGTGTCCAGGTGAAAAGGCTCTAGCTCGTCCAGTTTCATCTGCCTCTGTATACCGCGGTCCTCCAGAGACCCTCGTCCACGAGCTGCCTTGTAAGAGTTAAGCCACTGCTTTCCTAAGACAGCTCCGAACGCGGCCAAGACACTAAACGCGAGGCTAGCATAGGCAAGCGTTTGCATCCACACAGTCGAAGAAGAATAGCCTGTGGATGAGGAAAGACGGCTAATATCATTTACAGCGTTTGGGCCATTGACTGTGATTTGGATGAGGTGCAGCAAGAGGATATTGGTAGTGTCTCCCGGGTTCGGCTGCATTCCGACGATGAAGGTAGAGTTGACAGCTGAAAATATACCAGCCTGGTTCGCCTGTTAGACTTGTATCGATAGATGTAGAGACAAACGCACAAAAGTCAGAATGATAGCCACATCGTCATTCGCTCGCTCAAGGAAGTCGTCGTCGTGATCATTTGAAATTTTCTTGTACGTCGCCCAGAATTTCGAATGGACATCTTTGCCGTGTTCTTCCGCAATGGTAGACCCTCGAAGGACGTCGAGGATCTGGTCCAGAGTGCTTGACCTTTGAAAATAACATAGTCAGATGTCAAATGTACCGTGCTGATCAGCCGACACCCACAAATTCTTGGCAAGGGCTTCCTCGATGGACTCGGCAGGTTCCTCGCTGACTGCACGCGGATTGATCTCATCCCTGCAAGCCCATAAGTATCACGCCGAACCCAATCTAGTTTGCCACTTACTCGCTGGTTGGGAGGCCGCGGGTAGGGTTGCGAAGGTGCGCTTTGCATGTTCGGGCTTAGTGACGGACATTGAGATGGAAGAATGGAGAAATATTGCAAGTACTCACTCTTTGACGAGGGTCAGAATTTCTCTTGCAAAGGTTTAGGCGATACAGCTGTGGAAGGCACGGGGCAGGTGGAAGGGCTTGTGTATGTTCTTACGATAGGGTCAAGTACAACGACATTATAACTGAGCAGCACTCTTAGAGTTTATCTGTCATCACCGTATTCAATGTGACTGTTGGTCCCTCAGGCCTCAGGGTCACTGGGCATGAGATCCACTCTTGAAGCTGAATATGGAAGTTGCCAAGACGCTCATGAAGGGACAGGTTTACCACGCATAAATATTAATTCTGAGACGGTCATAAGGATGCAGGCAGCGCCAGCACATACAGGAGAAGAGAAGTACAGTGTCATTGAAGTCGTACGCACGAACCCAACAAGCCAACAGCCCAAAGCCACACCCGCACGTTCAGGCTGCTGATGCGGTCGTGCATTGAGAGCAAGTTGTATCATGGCGTAGTCTCGTGAACCAACCACCTTGTCGAGGGTCTGGTTGAAAGTAATGCAGGTCCAGGGGGATGACTCGCGACTAATGAAGGGAGTACCCCGCTCAGTGATTTTTTTTATAGACCGTCGGTTCAGTATATGACTGGTCTCATGGCGGAGGATTGGGAATGGCAAGGCCTCCGGTTTAAGAGATCTGCGACTCACAATATTAGATGATACTGGAGCAAAGTCCTCACCT
The DNA here is from genome assembly GCA_016628065.1 of Suillus lakei. Classification (NCBI taxonomy): domain Eukaryota; kingdom Fungi; phylum Basidiomycota; class Agaricomycetes; order Boletales; family Suillaceae; genus Suillus; species Suillus lakei. The sequence continues at coordinate 4,115 of JABBWA010000238.1, read as the reverse complement.
GCAATATAATCACATACTTGGAACACAATGAGTGAGAGTCTGGGACGGAGAGCGCAGCATGGCAGAAAGCAACGGCCATTGTTGTCTATTGTTGTGCAAAGGCTTTGTCCCTGATTACATAATAGTCTTTATTGTTTCAACGTCGATTGTCTGATTATTGTGTTCCCACGTGGGAGGACAATAGTGAAGCGGAACTAAAGCCACCCATAATCGAAACAACAAAAATGCGGGAACGGCAGACTGGCACTCGACGTTTCTCTCCCTTATACCACTCAGACAATCGCAGAGGCGAGCTCATCGTGCAGAACAACGATGAAGAACCATGACCCAACATCAGACCCATCAATTCGGTCAACAATCCATTCATCGTCTTCGTCAACACTTGATATCAAAATTGACACCAATGTCTCTGAGACAACATCAATCCATGACCTTCCTAACACTCATGCAGCACCTGTACCATCGATGAAGCTGCTGTTCTCATTTCTCACTCCGCGAAGGAAGCTGGTCCTTCTGACACCAGCCATTCTCTCATCTGTCGCCACTGGTGCCATCGCTCCCTTGATGACTTATGCCGTCGGCCAGTCATTCAACGCCTTTGCCGCTTTCCCATTGACCCCCAACCCACCGCAATCCGCCAAGGATGCGCTGCTTCATGGTGTGGGCATCGCGGCAATTGAACTTGTAGCACTCAGTCTCAGTGCGTTAGTCATGAGCAGCATCACAAGTAGCTTGTGGATTTCGACTGGGGAGCACAATGTTGTGGAGCTGAGACGGCTAGTGTACCAGTCCGTCGTGAACAAGGAGATGTCATGGTTCGATCTTCGCATGGGGGTTGACGGGTCTGCGCCTGCGGGCCATGTGCAGGACTCATCCGAAGATTCCCCCGTCGGTGCTGGTGGTCTCATGGCCAAGTTTGCTAGGTGAGCACTTTTTTTTGTCCGTCTGAGCCCTTTATTCTAATTTTTGTTCCCCGTCAGAGAAACCGATGAAGTACGCGCAGCCTCGTCGCTGGCAGCAGGCCAGCTACTTCAATATTTGACCACCACTATTACGAGCCTTGTACTCGCATTCGTGTGGGCGCCGCTCCTCACCCTTGTCATTCTTTCAGCCGCTCCCGCATTAATTATCATTCAGGCATTCTCCCAAGTCCTCGCGGGTCCTCTCCTTACTCGTGAGCGCACCTTTACTGCCAGTGCCGCTACAGTCGTAGAGCGCGCCGTGTCTGCAATTGCCACCGTCAAGGCGTTCAACGCAGCTACGCACGAGACTCGGGTACTTTCCCGTGTGCTCGGACGCGTAAGCGCAGCCGCAAATGGACTTGCAGGCATCTGGGGCCTCACATGTGGCTTGAGCCAGTTCGTCACAATGGCAATGTTCGTACAAGGATTCTGGTTTGGAGCTCACCTTGTCCGGGAAGGCAAGAACACGCCCGGTCAAGTCATGAGCGTTTTCTGGGCGTGCCTAATCGCAACGAGCAACCTCCAAATGGCCGTACCCCTTCTCATCACCTTCATGAAGGGCAAGATTGCTGCTGCAGAGCTTGCAGGCATGATCTCCGAGGCACAGCAACCATCCTCAAAGCGACGTCTACAAGAACTGCGGAAAATCCAACCAAAGTCGTTCCATGGCGAAGTTAGCCTAACTGACGTGTGCTTCGCATATCCCGCACGGCCGGATGTCCAGGTACTCAGCAACGTAAACATGTACCTCCCCGCACATGAAACGACATTCATCGTTGGATCAAGCGGTTCCGGCAAGTCGACGCTCGGGGCAATCTTGATGGGTGTTTACAACCCGACCTCTGGCTGTGTTTGTCTGGACGAGCAGGATGTGCGCTACATTGATGCTGCGTACATATCGTGCCACATCGCTGGCGTGGCGCAGGGCGCAGCATCTGCACCTGTCTTCCCTGGAAGCCTCCACGAGAACGTGGCTCTTGCCACAGTCGGAAAAGGCAAACGATCGGAGGACGTTAGCAGAGCAGAAGTAGAAGAGGCGTGTAGAGTTGCGATGCTTGAGTCCTGGGTTGGGGGTCTAGACCAAGGTTACGAGACACTTTTGAGCGGCACAGGTGCAGAAGGTATTCAGTTGAGCGGTGGGCAACGCCAGAGGCTCGCAATCGCGCGGGCGCGGATACGTGACCCTGATATATTGATTCTCGGTAAGTTTTGCATTTCTCTCTCGTATATTCGGTTTCTTATTTTCTTTCGTTCCAGATGAAGCAACATCGGCATTGGACCCCCCAACTCGCGCACTCATCTTGGCTGCTATTCGGAGATGGCGACAAGACCGTACAACAATCATCATTACACATGACGTCGCCGCAATCGAAGAGCAAGACTTTGTTTATGTCATGCGGGAAGGCTCTGTCGTTGAGCAAGGCTTCCGATCAGACCTGGAGCACGCGGATGACGAATTTGCTCGTATGCTTCGTACAGGTGGCCTTGCTGTTGAAGACGAACTCCCTGGGTATGATGCGGTAGCAGCGATCCTCGCGGGGGAGGAAGAAGAAGAGGAAGAGCTTCCAGTTCACGAACGACACTTGAGCATAGCGCCCACATTGGGCGGCATGCGCCCTGTTACGGCGACACTCGGCAACTGGATGTTTGATGTTGTCGCGGAGCTTACGAAATCGGGTACACCACCACCGCCTCTTCCTACCGCAGCAGAGAAAGACAAGGACTGGCGGATGAGTCGATTTATCCCCCCTAGTGCGTTACCCATAAAAGAAATACCGGAGTTCGAGGGTGGCGCAGCAGGAAGACAACGAAGACCGAGTAGCATGTCGGTATTCGTTCCCGAGGTCACGGTTCCCCCCCGCACATACGGCGGTCATCGTTTCAGCTTGCAGTTCACCCCTACCTCTCCGACATTTTCACGCCCGAACTTCTCTCTGTCAGAGCCAGTCTCCATGGTCGAAATTGACGAGGAGTTCGAGACTGAGAAGGAAGCGTTGAAGCGCAACGCTGAGGAAGCTGCCAACAGGAGAGAGCGCAGAGAGCGCAAGCACCATGGCGCACTACAGAGTATCGTCGTGGCTCCATCTGTAAACGAAGAAAGCCAAGAACAATCCGACCTTTCCCCTGCCCCAGGCCTTTTCGCCCTCCTCCGTGCCGTGTACCCCACCATCCCAACAAAACCAATCGTTTTCATCGGACTCATCATCTGCCTGCTAAACGGCGCGATGACGCCTATATTTTCATTCCTACTTTCCAGACTTATCGTTCTGGTCTCAGCTGGTGGCTCAGATGCCAGCATGATCAACTCGTACGGCGGTCTCGTCCTCGGAATCGCGGCCCTTGACGGGCTTCTTCTTGGTTCCAAATTCTTCGTTATGGAAACCTCAGCAATGCGCTGGGTTACTCGCCTCCGTGACATCGCTTTCTCCCGTGTTCTCAGTCAGGACAAGAGCTGGTTTGACCGTCCTGAGAATGGCGCAGCTAGACTCACCCAAGTCATTGTGAAGGATGGTGATGACGCTCGTACGTTGATCGCTGTGGTAGTAGGCCAGATTGTTGCTGTTGGCGCGATGATGATCGTTGGTCTCCTCTGGGCGATGGCTTGGGGGTGGCAATTGACACTCGTTGGGCTCGCTATTGGACCTGTCTTTGTTGGAGTCATGGGTCTTCAGACCAACCTTATGGCAAAATGTGAGGTGCGCAATAAACGGGCTCGTGAGGAGGTTGCCAGGGTGTACTATGAGGTAAGTTCCTATCATTGCCCGTTTTTTCTCGGCCTCATTTGTTTCATAGTCTATTCTCAACGTCCGTGGCATTCGTGCTATGTCTCTTGAGCCTGTTCTTCGGGCTCAGTTCGACAAGGCCGCTTCGCAGTGCCTTTCCACTGGTGTGCGCGGCGCTTTCGTTGAGGGGTGTTCTTATGGTGTCGCCAGCGCTCTCATCTACTTAGCCGAGGCGCTTCTTTTCTACGTTGGTGCAGTGCTCATCGCAAAGGGCACATACACATACCTCCAGATGTGCCAAGTCCTTAACCTCGTCGTTTTCACCGTCTCCATCGGCTCCCAACTTATGTCCTTCACTCAAAAGATTGCCAAGTCCGTTCTGGCCACGCACGATCTGCACGAGCTCATCAAGCTAGACATAACCAGCGGC
>JABBWA010000237.1:0-72255 GCA_016628065.1 Suillus lakei | reverse complement strand
AGGTTACAGCGCAATGTCCCTGAGGAGAATGAAACAAGAATTTGAAAGTGGCGGCAGAGATGAAGAAATGCAAACCCGGATATCCGAAGGAGCCAGCAAGGGGTTGAGTAAATAGAGGATGCGGTTGGCTGCTGGATGGATGTTGGAGGGCTGGCTGGGTACAGGCGGTGTGCTTGGTGCCAAAGGGTGTTGGAGGGCACGTGCCGAAGCACAGTGTGCCGGAGTACAGCGGTGTTGCTGCCAGGTGCTGATAACAGTGAGCAACCGTGGGAGACAACGAGCTCGCCGTCAACTTGTCTGGGTGCACGTGACCCCCCGGGGGGTACCGTCCACTCGTGTTTACATCTACAATTTCAATTTCAAACTCAAACTGCCAACATCGATCGAGTTGACTGTCGCACCGTATACTTATTCTACATAGTGGTAAAAAAAACAAGTTATAAGCGATTGTGAGTGTCGACCAGCATGATCAAACATCGCGCCTTCATAACCGTCCACATCTTGTTGTCAGTGATACTATACCATTTACAACAACCACAGCAAGTTGGGGTTGTGCCACTGTGGTATCTAGATCCGGTTCTGATACTACTATACTGCAGAGTGGTTCCACGGCCACCGCACTACTACCCTAATCAAAGCGCTGTTTCGGAAAGCGACTTCGGTAAGCCCACAGCCCCACGACTTATATTATAGTATTGTTGTTGTTGTTTTCGACGTGACCGCAGAATTACACAGAGTCTAGATGACTTCTTTGAGATTCTCTGATCGGTGATATCACCCATGTGGCATATGACTATTGCCCAAGCTCGAAGCTATTCCACCACCCACATTTTCTCATGAGTTCTCAATTTGCACCGGTGAAACCTCACACAGAACTTTAATACCGTCATGACCTCCTCAGGGGACTCCCATGCAACATATCAACAGGATCTCCTTGGTCGCATCGAATATCGATCAAGCAAACCTATCAAAGTTTATGAAAATGCTTCATCACCAGTATCTACACCGTCATCAAAACAATAGAAACGACCATTAGGGCGAGCTGTGATTTGGCTGAATTTCGGCAGAGTGTACAGGACAACGCCGATGAAAACTATCTATGTTCATCATTGGTAAGCACCCACTTCGTCAAGCTGGCTATCATTCATATCACGGAATTTCATAGCAAGCATATTTCGCACGATTGAGGGTGCAGCGGCAGACCTGACAGGATACAGACGAACACAATTTCGACAGCTGGTGCCAATGGCCGAACGCATCCCTGATACGGAAGGCATGTCCTTTCCTGACAATAAGCCTGATTTTGTGCTTGCAGAAGTACCTCCAACATCGGGACCCCTGACTCTTGCCCTTGATGCGGGGAGTGACGGGGTCAAGTGGAGGCAGATTTGCGGGTTTATTGAAGTCAAACCTAGTGTCAATGAAGGTCCCAACTTAGGGGCCAGGTCCACCGCTGTTAGACATATCGTGTCACAGGGAGCTGATTCTGCAAGGCTCATCATGGCTGCACGACCATTCCAGTTGTATGTTCTGTGCATTTTTATTTACGGTCACAAATTCTCCCTTGGGTGGTACGACCGCCGTGGGGTTATCATTTCCGATGACTATGACATCGTCGACAATCTTGGCGTCCTCGTCAATGTAGTACTTCAGCTCACGACACATATGACTGCATATCAGCTCGGACATGACAGGTCGGCTCGCTTGCTTGAAGGACATTCGTACTACCAGGTCGAGTATCCCTCCTTCTTGGTCAGCATGGGTGCAGATGGCGATACATATCGGTGGCAGACTCAGGGTCCCCCCATATGGTCTTCTTTGTCTTTACTAGGTCGCGGTACAGCCACCTGGCGAGCGGTATCGGTTGGGATGAAGAAGGCACCTGTTGTTGTCTTGAAAACCCTATGGAGGTCGCAGACTCAACGAAGTGAATCCAATGTTTACTGGCGGATCAAGTCCCCTTTGCCAGGCGTCGCTGAACTCAGTCTCGGCGATGATGTCCGTATTCCTGTAGCAATGGAGACACACGCTCCTGTCTCGGTCGGCATCCTCCGTTCTCTCATTCTTGACGATGACATTGGCGTCCCCGATGATCCCATCCTCCATCGTCTCGCGCTAAAAACTGGGGGACGCCCCTTGTGAGATGCCGAAACAACGAAAGATTTCATTTTGGGGTCCCTCGCTGCACTCAAAGGTTCGACATCATCAGTCAGCACGCTGATCACCTTCCTTAATCATTGCATTTCAGGACATCAAGGACTCGTGGAGCAAGGCATTCTTCATCGAGACATGAGTCCAGGCAATATCTTTCTTGGTAGTCTGGGTTGTGCTGAAGGTTGGGAGGGGTTCGTCGCAGATCTCGAACTTGCCTCGGTGGCACAGCCAGAGACTGAAACCATAGTCACATTGCATCCGCTTCCCCCCTCCGCAGGCCAGCTGAACACTAGAGGCGTCTTTCGCGAGGATACCGTTGCGTCAAGCTTGAAGGCTCCTGGCGTGGAGATCACGGTACGTCTACTTTTCAGCTTGTTAGCATCTACTGAACATTATGTTCAGGGCACGGCTTTGTTCATGGCCAAAGAGCTTTTGGACGTGATGGTTATCTCTGATAAGTCCAGGAAAGTTCGTCCCGCACAAATCGAACGTGGGGTACATCATGACCTCGAGTCTTTCATTCTTGTTCTATTCTATGCGGTCATGAGACGTGGTCTCAATCGCCAGCTCTGGGCTGAGAAAAATCAAGCCAATCAACTTCGGATCGAAGAACTTTACCAGTAGCCTGTTCGGTGGCCATACTATTCAGCACATCCGAATTGGACGATCCTCATTTTGGGAGAAAAACCGTCATATCTTTTCGATGTTGTTGATGACCCGATAGCAGCTCTACTTTATGGCTGTTGGAACCTTTTGAAAAGCCAATGTATTACCACTGATTCTACACGTACAGCGGATCTTTTCGCGGAGGTGGATCAGATGATGCAATGGGGGAGTGGCTCGGCGAAACTGAAGTTGATCACTTATGCACAGTTGTACGATCTCTATGGCATAGCCATCCGCAAGCTTAACTAGGAACATCAATGGATTGTGCGTTTTGATTTGTGACTTATAACTGCCTATCACATTTGTTTTTGGTTCCAAAATTTAAATTCAAACTCAAATTGCGCTTTTCACACTCTTTAACCATTGCTCTCCGATACACGATGTGGCTCATCCCTCTAAATGCCCACATCCCCGTCCCTCGAGCTAGGATTGAGCTTGATCAGCTGCCTGCCTCTCCCGGTCCGGTTGAATTTGCTGCTATTGTCGCGTGGCCCTCAACATGCGGCTGATGTCCTTCTGCATCCAGCGACGTAAAACGATAAGGAGAAAGCATTGAGAAGGTGTTTTACACAAAGTTGCGCAAAGTATGTTGATGTTTAGTGGTGCATGTTTGCCCCTGCTATATGATTCCATGTTTTAGTACAGACTACCTTCGTTCATCCCTAAATACTCTGATCACCAGCGCCATCTCCTTTTTGTTCTGATTCCCTCCCTCGCCCTCGCCACCTGCGGCCATTCCTCCACACCATACATACGTACTACCCCAAGAAACCCCTCTCGTATTTGCACGATTGAAGCCCAACCCATGCACCCACATCCCCTCCTGGTCCATCTCTAAGGAGACATGTCCCATATGTGCAATGTTTCTTTCGCAATATGACTTGACAATCACCCTGCACCCTGTCCCGTCGCCCCTACCTCATCAAAGCCCACTCTCAGGGCATTCAGATGTTCTCCGCAAGCATCCACTCCCGTAACCCCTGCCATTTTCTTCAGTCTCGACCAACACCAACAATCCCTTCCTCTGCCAAAGTTACATTTTCCCATCACCTTCAAAGCACCCCAGCACCATTGACCTGCTGATCTGTTCATGCAGTTCATGCAGCGCCACATACGGTGGGTATTCTTCTCTTGGAGGATCAATCAGTGCACTCGGTTGGTTGATATTGCTCTGATATCTCTCGGTGCAATTCTGCGGTGGGCGCTTTTAGCAATGAAGACGACTTCCTGAATACTTCGATCTTCCTTCACTGAGTGAGCACACGGGCCCAACCAGGTGCGTCGTCTCTGTCAAAGTCGTTATTTGTTTTGATTCTTGTTCCTTGGCGCAGGGAAGACGCAGGCAGTTTCCTATCAGGATGGAATTGTAGCTGGTATGTTCGATGTCTGTTACTATATCTCCGGTATCATCCATCCTTGTATCACTGACACACAGATCCTATACCCTCCATCAGATCAGAAAACACAGCACATGCAGACGCCACCAGTGAGCTAGGTGCCCTCTGAGTAACATTCTTTTTGTCAGTTTGGACGGCCATATTATAACGTTACTGTATCGTGGACTTCCAGACCGACCAAAAGTGCATAACAGAGCCCTTCTCATGATAGCGATTGGCGCCCGCTAGGGTGCCACTTACTGCAAGCCGTACTGAAGGCGATAAACTAGAATGGAATGATGGTCTACGACGGCAGCTACTATTCCTATATACGCTCGTTTCATCATAACATCACTTCCTCAATTTTCGTGCCAAGCTCTTCTCCCAATGCCTCACCCACAACAAAATGCCTGGAGTGAAGGAGATTTGCTGCAGCGAGTCCCACAGGCTACGGTGGTATCTCCTGCTTATCTATTCCCACTGGATATGTTGGTGAGCCGCCACTTCACAGGATCGTTCTTGAATGGCTCGAGTTTACTTGCATCTTGCAGGCGCTCCTATCTGCGCCACAGTCGTACTGAAATTCTCTACATCCAGGTCCCCATCGTTGACTTGAGCCAAACCTGCATCGATGCCTTGACTTCCACTTACCTATATGTGAACCTGGTCTGGAGGGTGTCATTCGTGATTCTCTCAAACGCAACCTCTTCAGCGACACCGCTGATTCGGACATCCACGAAGCAGACCTCATTTTGGTATCTGTGAATAGTCCGACGAAACAGAGTGTTAGCTTTGCAATTCGAAGTGAGTTTTTGATTTCTCCCCTTTTCTTGCGTCCTTCCTCACCTTATGCAATTGTGCGCTGACGAATTGGAGCTTAGCTACATCGAGATCACTACTCGTTGCAGCTATCGCTACTTCATCAAAGATCATCGTTAAGAAATTTTCCGTACCTGCGTTGCGTTTGACATGCCGCAGGATGGAAACCCGGTACTTGGGTTAGACAGATCTGTAGTCTCATTGTATGATATTCGTTGTGCTTGCCATGCCTATGCACGTTATCCGTGACGATGGACTTCTTTGACTGAAATTTTTTCACTCTACGTTAGGCATCAAAGACAAGAACAAGATTCTCATAATTTCGATAGTAGTCTCACATCAGCTAGGGCAAGCCACGATGAACACGTCCTGACGATGAGCACTAGCATTACCCTCAATCGACTACGAGTACAAGCGACATCAACACAACATGGGTGACCAACCGTCTTCAAGGGAGGCCTTCGACAAAATAAGACCGCCCATTACGTTGCTAGTTTGAAGGAGATAGCGAAGACCGTGTTTGTTGATATTGACATAGAGTCACCAGCCATCCTAGCTAGAGTGTCGTGGTGCTCCGCGGTTTCATTGATTGGTTTGCTCATCGATAGGGTATGGCGGTCGAAGCACTTGGGGTCTGCCGGTGAACAGAAGGAAGAAATAGCCTCGCCTTTAGTGTAGGATAATGTTGATATCCAAAGCATGCAGCATCGCAGATGAATCGAAACGGGTCTTCTCTCCTGATGATGCATTAGGCAGCGTGACGAGAACGCTTGCTCTTGTATGCTGCCAATACATATTGAAAGTCGGAAGAATAATCCTCATACAGATGAATTCGTTCTGCATAAGCGACCGAGTATAAACCCAGTAAAAGAGTGAACTGACCTATTTCAATACTGGACCCCAACCAAGATTCGAGAAGGCGAGTCCGGTAGATCTAGTGTCGTCCCTAAAGGGTGCAGATCGGACATGATTCAGCATACAGATATCGCTTCAGGCGACCGTCTTTCGTTTGCGTGATTTTGTGTCGGATGGGTTGGACTGAGAGCCACACATCACGAATTAGCAAGCGAACGCGGAAGAAGAAGAGGATGCGTGGACAGACCTCAACCACCCTCAATCACCCGATGAAGACCATCAAACCAACTGAACAGTATATGAGGGTTCGTTATGTTCCCAGTATCACCTGAGAATGCGAAGGATGAACTGGTGTTCGGCTCGTTAGATAGTCTTGACGATGACGCAGTAGTCGCGGGAGAAGTATAAGAAGGATCCACTTTTACCTGGGAATGTGAGCTGGGAGAGGATGTACTTGAATGCAAGGGAGATGGGGTAGTCCGCGGGGTCTAGAAAGCTGTTATATTCGTGGAGGTCACAAAAGACCCATGGTACGTAGTCTTTGAAGTTGTATTTCACTGAGGGAGTGATTTCATTCTCGACACTGGGGGATGTGAGTTTGGTATGGACTCCTGGCCTTGCGATGAGATCTTGTTCGGCGAGGCCATGTTATCTTTGGACTCACAATGCCTGGGTGGAGTCAGAGCCTGCAGCACATAAGGAGATTGGGTACGCACAGCGATCCTGATGCTCCGAGTCGCTTTCGCTTTCTCTCATGGCCGTGAGTGTGTCCCACAGGTCGGCGAAGAAGGCGAAGGCACTGACTCGGGCCTGGACTTCGCGGACAAACTGATGGGTGGCTGTGCTTCTTTTTACTTTTGAAATTGTTACTATGAATAGATTCGGTACTTGTGCAGGTTGCAGGGCTGGTATCGTAAATACCGTTTTTGTAGCTCTTGACTGTTGTTCCAAATCCCAGTCACGCTCTTCCTCACTCGTTATATCGTCCGCTGCATTCCGCTATATATCTCATATGGCATCTGAATTCGACTTGTTCGAATCATGTTCTCACAAGTTGTCCCTGGTGTTTCCACAACGTTCTCGATTATTCTCTCCCCAATGGCACAGCGTCAGTTCATTCGAACAAGTCGTATAGACACATCAGGGTTATCGATATTTAAGAGTGTTTCGAATGTTGTACAAAATGTGAAGACGATACTTCAAACTTTGCTTGAGATTTTGCACGGTTAAACATTTCATATATTCACAGACATTTTCACCTTGAATAAGTAATAAATATTAGATAACATTTATAATTGGCGCAAATGTCTAGCTAAACTTGAAGTTTAGCACATCACATTTTGCACAACATTAAAATCCGGCTTAAACGCCAAAACTCGCAGTTTAAATGTGAAGACCCAAGTTTAAACCGAGTTTTAATGTTGTGCACAATGTAATGTGCTAAACTTCAAGTTTAGCTAGACATTTGAGCCGATTTTGAATGTCATTTTATATTTATTACTTATTTGAGGTGAAAATGTCTGCAAATACATGAAATATTTGATCGCCCAGAATCTCAAGCTAAGTTTGAAGTATGGTCTTCACATTTTGTACAACATTCAAAGTAATCTTAAATATCGATAACCCCGATGTGAGAATCGTCTGGCTTTCTTGTGCACGCCGTTTTCAGTGGTTTACATTGTTTGCATTTGCCATCACTTTAGGAAATACACTCGATTCTACATTTTGCCTTGGTGTGCTACATGAGTGTTACGACTCCGTGATAAAGTCCAGGAGTAGCAACCATCACAGGACACTCTGAGACTCGCATACTCCCTTCAACCTTGGCGAGCCATTTTCACTGAAGACTGATCATGACAGTGTCTACCTCTTTAGCTCCGGCTAATGCTAGTTGGTGATCTCGAATCTCAGCACTTAAGCCTCAGTTCAATCATACCAGCGTCTATCGTCCCGAACGGCCCTTCGAGCGACAATGGAAATACACGTGCAGCATGACCTGAACCCTCAAGCGCTTCTCCTCTCCCTCAGTCGGACTCCATCCACAGTCCCCATATCCCTACCCCCGTCATCTCCTACAACTCATTCCACCCACCACTCTGCCCATTCTTGATCTTTGTCATTTTGCTTCATCGCACCATCATGCCCGGTAGTTTAGAAGGCCGATATATCAGACTTGAAGGTGGGTGACTCTATCACCTTCGTATCTGTTTCGTGCTCATCACGCTCTATCTACAGTCATCAGCGGACACAATCTGAAAGTACCCTCCAGGCGCATTCCCGCAGGCATATACATATCCATCAATGTCGAATCCCGGAGACTGCTGGAAATCAGCCACCAGGAGCCTATCATCCGAAAAATCAGTAGCGTGGGGCGATACCGTGACCCTGTAAGGTCCACGGAAACTTTCAGACGCGATTTGAGAACTGATCATTGGTTTCTAGATCATCACATGCATCACCTGCATTATCAGTGGAGATCAGGGCGTCCTATGAGGTTGACCGAATGTTAGGCAGTGGAGAAGTCATCGGAATAATTCAAATGTCGTGGGATGAGGTGCTCGATCATGGAGATGAGGCTTTCGGTGGGTAACCTACTTTTCATTCCTACATCTACTAACATCTCGTAGAACTGTCCTTCCCACCCATTCATGGTATCTGTCCTTCCCTTACGCTGAAGGCCGCCATTGTACATCCTTGCGACGATCAGGACGGCGGACTGTTTGATGTGAGTCGCGCCGGCCTCTGTCGTTTTCTTTTGCTGACTGAACGCAAACTGCAGTCCATCATCAACTGCGAGATTGCTCGAGACACAGATGCAGGTCACGCACGATTTGCCGAATATTGGACGAGCAAGACAGTCTCTCACCTGAACGATGCTGTCCAGCATTTCCAGTCAGTTCTTGACCAGTGTCCGGTCGGCCATCCTGACCATGCATCAGCTCTCACCAACCTTGCGTATGCGCGCCTCGGAGACTACATTCAAAACCATCTTGAAGACATTGATACCACCACTTCCCTCTTCCGCGAAGCCCTTGCATTGCGTCCGCAGGGTCACCCTGATCACACATTTTCCCTCTGTAATCTCATTAGAGCATTGATCTGGCGCTACAGCAAGGAGCCTACCGCCGTCTACATTCACGAATCCGCGCAGCTGTGCTGCAAGCTGCTGCCCCTCTGCCCAGAGGGCACCTACTTTTGTAGCATTGGCGTAGACGGTGCGGTCGATTATGTGATCAACGATCTTCCAATCGACGCATTCGAGGAAGGTATCCACCTTCGACGAGTAATGCTCGAGCTCTGTCCTCTGGGCCATCAACGCCGTCCCATGGCCCTTACCAGGCTTGCACAGGCAGTGCGAGTACGCTTTCAACAATGCGGCAGCATGGATGATATAGATGAGAGCATACGTCTTGGTCGTGAAGCCATTTCTCTGTGCCCTGAGGGACATTCTGACCATAATGTTTACCTGAATAACTTGGCCTGCTCACTCCAGTCCCGCTTTGATCACCAAGGCCAATATCGTGACCTCAACGAGGTCATCTCTACACACGAAGAAGTGCTGCGCCTGCACCCTGTTGGGCACAAATCTCGTGATATCTCATTGGGCCACCTAGGACGCGCTCTCTTCACCCGTTCCCATCATCGCGATGTCATTGATGACATCAACCGAGCTATCAGCCTCCATCGCGAGGAACTGACGTTGCGCCCATCTGGGCATCCACGTCGTGACACCACGCTTAACAATCTTGCCCTCGCGCTCATAAACAGATATAAGAAATTGCATGTCAACGAGGATCTTAACGAGGCTATTGATCTATCTCGCGAATCCCTTCGGCTAAAGCGGCATAATCATCCAGAGCGCCATGTAACTCTTTTAAATTTGAGCTTGGCGCTCTGCTCTCATTTCACGCAAACTCGGGAGAATGAAGATGTCGAGGAGGCCATTCAACTCTGCCAAGAATCATTGGCGGCTTTGCCTTTACTCCACCCGGACAGGCATTCCAGCTACATATGGCTGCAGGTGGCCTATCTATCTCGTTACCGAGTGCAACTCAACCCTTCTGATTTGTTGCTTGCTGTGGAGAACTTCAGACTGGCATCGAGACACCCCACGCGGGGCTTTCCGGACCGCATCCGCGCAGCCTGGGGCTGGGTTATTGCAGCTGAGAAGCACAGTCATGCATCCGTACTAGAAGCCTACTCAACATTTTTTGACCTTCTTGACGGTCACTTGGTGACACAATCATCGACAATTTCACGGCGCGAAGCTGCCGCTACTTTCAGTGGTGCTAGATCACTACCTGTAGATGCAGCATCATGTGCCATCCGCCGTGACAATATACAATACGCAGTTGAACTCGCAGAGCAGGGTCGCGGCCAGCAATGGTCGCTGGCCTCGCGACTCAGGACACCACTTGAAGTCCTCGAGTCTTCGAATCCCAAGCTAGCTCAGACATTTTCGGAGCTCGGCAAACACCTTTCTGACGCTCAGGGTTCCACAGCCAGCACAGACAGAGCTGCTGCTGATCGGGAAGCAACAGATTATAGAAGACGTACAAGGCAATGGGAAGCTGTGGTAGCTGAGATACATAATCTGCAAGGCTTCTCGCGATTCCTGCTCCCACCTTCGTACGCAGATTTGCAAACGGCAGCACGTCATGGCCCAGTCATCATCCTCATTGCCAGTGAATACTCATGCAACGCCATAATTGTCCCGACATCAGGAGAGCCCCATCATGTTCCCTTGCCGTCTGTCGCTCTCGCAGATCTGAATAATCTCAAGGATCGTTTCGCCAAGGCAATACCGCAAGCATCTCGGATGAACCCAAAGGAGCCACGGAATGATCTAATAGTCCTCTTGCGGGCAGTTTGGGACGAGATCATGCTACCCATCGTCAACGTCCTCCAGCACGACCTGAAATTAAAACACCAATCTCGAATCTGGCTGTGTCCAACCGCAGCTTTCACGTCCATTCCTCTCCATGCAGCTCACCCGTTTCGGACGAAGGCAGATCGCTCTAGGGAGCCATGCCTGGAGGATCTCTATATCTGTTCTTACACGCCGACACTTTCGGCTCTGGTCAGATCTAGACAGATGATGAAGAAGCGTGTGCCTCCGTCCTTCGTGGCGGTTGGGCAAAATCAACCGGGCGCAGGGCAAGGCACTGTTCTCGCGACTGTCGACAGCGAGCTCGAGCTTGTTGAAAAACTTGTTTCTCCCAACGTCAAGTTCAAGAGCCTTTCTGGCAATGAAGCTACACAAGCAGGTGCACTCAATGCTTTGCGACACAACACCTGGGCGCACCTCGCTTGTCATGGCACGCAAGATCGCGAGCAGCCTTACAATTCACGTTTCGCCATGAGAGACAAACCCCTCACGCTGCTTGACATCATGGAGAATGACATTCCGAATGCTGAGTTTGCATTCTTGTCGGCGTGCCATACTGCCGTCGGGGATGAGGAGACGCCCGACGAAGTCATTCACCTTGCAGCTGGTCTCCAGTTTTCGGGCTTCAAGAGCGTCATCGGCACACTGTGGGAGGTCGATGACGCTGTCGCAAAACACGTCGTGGAAGCTTTCTACCAGAATATGTTCAAGGATTTGGAGGATGGTGGTGCCGTGGACTGTACGAGGGCGGCCTGGGCACTCAACCAGTGCTACGCACACCGTGAAGACGAAAGTCCCGCTTGAGCAGAGGATGGTTTTCATTCATATTGGTGTATAATTCTTGCTATATTGCTTTCATCTGGTACGGTTTCACGGGTTTTTTGTATCACATTCTCTTTCATCTACGTTGTACTTCAAGCTGTAGGAATCACCAAGTTATCCAGTTATGTCCGTCATGAACTCATGTGCCATCTTATTTTCGCGTTCGCTTTCGCAGCTGTCCTCTACTCTAGAGTCCTCAGCAAAGTCATTGATTGCTCGACGACAACGTGTATATTCGCAACATTGTCTCCTGGTACCTCATCCATTCATCTTCTCGTCTCCAACTTCCGTCTCGTCTCCAACTTCCGTTACGAAGTCATGACTTTCCTTCTGCGACGGACACATTCACTGGTGCATATCACTCGTCAGGCTCCTTGGTGCATCTCGAGGTTGTTGCGCATGCAGAAATTGAAGCTCATCAAGGGAAGATTAAGTAAGGTGCTGATTTGCCGCTTGAGAAACTGTTAAAGGACTTTGACGAGATGATGCTTGCGTATTCAGAGTGTATAATGGCTAGATCTACATAAGTTATGCATAATTGCGCTCAAAGCTTGGAGTGTGCGTCGGGGATTTGCCGAAATGATCTGGCTCCTCTTCTTTCTCTTTTTCCGTATCCTCGGGGTCTGGTAATTCTTGGAAGGTTCCGAAGACGTCGCTGTCATCCACCTCACCTATACTAGGGGCCGGCGAGGTGGTGTTGAGTACCATCCACACCAACGCGCTTATGCACACCGACAAGGGCCACGAGAGGTAATAGACATGTCTGGTGTCTGGTGATCAGCGAAGGCCTTTGATTGAATAGGGAACGTACACCCAGGCGTCACTATGATCACGCTCGCTTGTGTCACCGACGCGCAAAACCCGGGTAAGCTTGCCCAAACGCCCTAAGGTCTGATGTGAGATGAAGTGGTAGGTGGAGCTGTGGAGGTCATACCAGGACCCAAGCAACTGGAGCCCTCCAGTTCAAGCCGTGCCAAAACCTATAAATGTAAAAGAACAGCTCGAAGACATGCAAAAGAAACTACGCACCAGTAGTCGCTTCCGGTCTGTGGGAGGAAGAGGTGCGATAATTTGATGCGGCGGTGTCTTAAGAGGTGATAATCTGCCTGAATGTGAAAATCGACATTCAGGAATGAAGGCTCTGGTACAGAGAGACACGAACTTACAAACATGATCCCCGTAAGAGGTCCTAGGAAGACTGCATATCCAGAGATGGCGGAGATGAAAGAGTTGGCAGTCTGATTGATTCAAGTTCATCACATCCTTGAAAGCCGCTGATGCCGAGGAGGAAGACGTACGTTCATGATCTTCCAAGGGTTGATGCATATGCCAATGACGGCGATTATTAATGAGCCACGACGGATGTCAATGTAACTGTCGAGCTCCGTACTTAATGGAAACTCGAGATTAATTTATGAGGCTTACCGAGGACACAAAGCTGCGAGATCCATCTCGCCTACGACACCACATGCAACGACCTGCATCATTGATCAAAAGTTGTCAGGCGAAAAGATATGTCAGCGTTTTCAGAAACGCACCATTACGCTCAGCTGCGATGAGAAAAATGCGAAGGCAGCAAAGAATACTGCGGCACGTGCGACAGGAACTTCGTTGCGTTGAATTGCCTGGAGCAAGTCATAAAATTTCTTGTGCCATATGGGTTATCGTCCGTTGTACATTAATGAAAAGGCAGCTTACCACAATAACGGTTCATTTGGGTAGAAGCCCAGCGCCCAAGACGTTGCGACAATCCCGAGGATGTTGGATCCGAGAAGACATAGAGGTATGCTGAATACCTGTCCATACACTTGATCTCCCGGGCGAACTGTGTATCGTGAAAAGTCGAATAATGCACGTCCAGTTAGCGATCCGTGTCTTGCAAGTGATCGTGCACCACTCTGATACAAAATCTAAGAGGGCCTGACTTAGTTTCATACAAGATTGTGGTTGATTTGAGAAATACTTACACCGCCAGCCCAGCCTCCAATCCCGCTATTAATACACCTCATCACCCAAGCTAGCTAAGAACCTTGAAGGTTTCCAACTCTATATACAGCTCTGATGACATAAAACGTTAACATGCACCACAAGAGCAATATTGGTGCGAACGCACTCAGGATTCGAGAAAAGTGGGCCGCCATTTCCTTGCTTGACAATGGCCCAAAGGAATACAGCGAGAGTTGCTATCAATACAAGGACCGCGGCTATCATTGCGGGTACACGATATCTATTAGCAGTCGCATGTTTCAAAGCCGGCATCACGGAAAAGTTGATGAGGACGCACGACTCGGGTTTCAAAAGCAACAACGAGAGGCACATAACCCAAAATATAATGAAGAAAACTGAAAGCACCAAAATTATCAGTCATCGTTGTTGAGCGAGGCACATTGTTGTTGTTACCAAAGTCATTTGTTTCCATTGCGGCAGAACCACTCAACCGTTGCCCAAAGGCTCAACAAACGAAGAGCAGATATTGGTGAGAAGTGGGGATAGATTCTATATGACGCATCAATATCATTGAAACTGAATGCAAACCCTCTTCTTTACCTAAGAAGACAGCAGAGTCGACGGGCACATTGCCACACACACGCACTGACCACACCGCGGTCAGGGAACAGAGTGCAACGTAGTTCATCAATCCTCCAGCTGCAATAGCAAACAGACCGGTCATGCCTAAAGTAATAATGAAGGCCCACCTACGCACATCCCGTTAAGACAGCACGAGAAGATGCGATTCGGAACACACCTCCAGCCCCAAACATCTGATGAAATGCCCCAAAACGCAGCCCCCACCAGCAAGCCGATGTTTTGGGCGAGTTTTAGCCATGGGCCCAGTATGTTAGACTCATTCACTACTGACGTCAATATCAAGCCAGTTACAACCTACGATGGTTGTAAAAATAAGTACGCGAGACATCAAGAGCACACATACCGGCCAACGAAGAAGTTTAGCCGGCGCATCAACAACCATGCTCGAGTTCATTTGCTAACTCACGACATCCAGCCAAATCCAGCTACCACGAACAAGTACCACTTCACTCTTATGAATAAATGAATGCATCGATCACAACTCACCGGATATTTCCCCATTCCAATCTTCTGCAACGCATCATTAAGAATCCTGGCCTTGGCCTGGTATACAGCTTCCAACGAATCCTCAGTGAATATGTCCCGAGTGTCGGCCTGCACGCCAAAAGTCTCGCCCCCCTGTCTTTGCGCAGTTCACCTTGCTCGACCGACATCACGAAGGGAAGTAAGAGACAATCATGGGTGCCTCTATGGATGCTTCCTCGGTTTATATATTATATGGCATCAGATCCACCTAATCTGCCCAACAGTTAGTTGCGTACTTCGGGTAGATCTCACGCCAAAAGACGAACATGACTACGTCATATATAGAACGCGACAAGAGCCTGTGTGGAAAATCATATGATCACGAAGGTGTGCGTGGGGAATTTGATGGTACAGTCATGGCAAAAGTCAAGTTGATGAATGAGAATCAAGTTTGAGGTCATCGGAATATCTAGTGATCTTCAACACTGTCACAACATTGTTCTGACTCACTCGATACCCAGTGGAGGCACTGTAGTCCAGCCTTTTAGCCGCACTCACACTATTTCTCTATTGCATATGGTGACGGAATAACGAGCAGGCCGAAACGCTGATCGGGTATTCTAGACTCCGCTTGGCTGACCGTGAAAACTGTACAAGGCGCGCCAACGATAGCATTGAAATCAGCTCGGCCCGCCAGAACCACGGAATCCCCGCACAACTCTCCATCTCTACGGATACTCTTTTCTGTCGCGCAGCTTCCCCATGCCGCGTCAGTCAACCCCAGAAACATATATTTTCACTCCATCCGTTCTTCATGACAGCACTCTTTCCAAGCCTGCCTAAGCTCCTCCTTGTCCTCAACCTTCCCTTGTCGTCGATACTTATACCTTGTCATCTTCAATGCTGTTACGGTGTTACTTGTCCTGTTTTACCCCAACAAAATCCCTCTCCATACTCCTTAACGCCTCTCCCTCAGGCTGCTCTACTAGTACTCCTGCTTCTGCCAGCCCTCACAAATTCAGCACCACCTGTTCAGCACGAGAGATCCGCTTAGCATTCCAATTGCAACCGTCAATTTGAGGAGGTTCGTAGCTAGCATAGGTCCCATATGGGACCGCAAGCTACTCTCTCGTCTAACATTCATTCGCCCACATGCTATATTACTCTGGACGAATCCTACCTCCTCACAATGCGAATCAACAATGGGGAAGACCCATCTCCTCCGATCATTCCTTACCCTCAAAAGGCAGCGTCGACTGGCAAAAAAACTTCAAATGATTCAAAATCTTATGGGCGCATTGTAAGTCTCCCAGGCTTCCTTCATCTCTTCTTATTGCATAGCTCCGATGCCTGTGACTTCTCACCCCTTACTTCCCACCTCATCTACCGGTCTACGCATACATCGCCCTCCTAATCAACGCTCGCCCTACTCTCTTGCTTGCCGTCTTGTCCTCTCCCGTGAAGTCAGGTGCGTGCTTATTTAACATTTACCGGGCTGGTGTTCCTATTATCTCTTTCTATCTCTTGTGCCCTCGCTTTACTCTTCCATTCACGTTGCACTCCGTGCTCTGAACTCATCACTAACTCCTGCGCCCCCAACAGCAACCTCGCATTCTTACTCGTACCTGGCTGAGCGTTCGTGGAAACACAGTGATGGAGATCGGACGCACTTAGGAGCTGGATTCCTGCCGGTTCTGGTTTTGGGGACCCTGTCTATGGGGCCGGACGAGTGTAAGCTTTATTTTACTGTTCACATCCTATAATTGACCTTGCAACCGAACAGACCGCTTGGTGTATACGAATGATCAGCGCCGTATGCCTCTTTAGGCGTGGAAGGTATCAGGGATAATAAGGCAGAGGAGGTGCGTGCGTTTTTTTCTCTTGAATGTCTCACGTTTGCTTCCACTGAGGTGCAGGCGCGTCGAAATGCTCTACATACGGGTCACCATCATTGACAAACCAAGCCCGCATAGATGCTTCGATTTTGACCCTGCCTATATAAGAGCATGGTCCGGAGGATATTGTTCATGAGGTTCTCAGACATAATCTCTTCAACAACGATGCTGATTCGCCAGGGTGCGGAATTCGTTTGCGTACCTGTGAATAGTACCACCAAACAGAATGCTGGCTTTGCGATTTGAAGTAAGCTTTTGGTTTCTCCCCTTTTGCTGCATCCTTCCTCGTGACATGCAATCGTGCGCTGACGAACTAAATCTCAGCTATGTCGAGATCGCCACTCGCTCGTTGCGGCTATAGCTACATTATCAAACATTGTCGTTGAGAAACCTACCATACCTCGCAGGACCGCGGAGCTCATGCACACGCTCCTTAAGCGTAACGCACAACTTGCAAGTATCATCCCTATGATTGTGATATTTATGCTAACGAGTAACTTAGCTTGTTCTTGTCTTTCGTCTCTACTTCCAACGAATCTTCCATAGACTTCAAGTCATCAACTACCCTTATCGTCACCCATGGTCACCTCGTCATTTGATCAGGTCTTAAACACTGCGTTGCGTTTAACATGCCGCAGGGTGGAAATCCAGTAAGTACTCGGTAGGAACTTCTATACTTCTGTTGTATTAAACTGTGTCGTGCCTGTGTACGTTATCTGGGACGATGAACTTCTGATGGCTGGAATTTGTTCTCCCTACGTTATGTATCAAAGCAAATATTTCCATGTTTCTCCCAAGTAGTCTCATACGATATAGTAAGGGTAAGCCATGGTGAACATCCTGACGACGAGCATTGCCCTCAATCTTACTGCAAGTACAAGCGACGGCGACATGAGTGTCCAACCGTCTTTAAAGGAGGTCTTCGACATCGCCATAAAACCGCACATTACGCTGCTAAGCATAAAGGGGGTACCGAAGATCGTAGTGATTGATATCAGTGTGGAGTTGCACGGTTGTCCTAGCTATGGTATCGTAATATTCCGTTATTTCTTCGAATGGTCTGTCCATCGATATGGTAGAGCGGTTGAGGTGCTTGGAGGTGGTCGCTACAGTGATAAAAGGCAGAAGAGTGGCAAATCCGAGGCACGATCAAAGCAGAGAGGCAAAGAAGTAGAGTAAAGTTGTCAGTGACCGGAATGTCGAGCAAAAATGAAAGGATGGATACCTATTCATTGGACATTTAGGGATTACACGAGTCCGCCAGCGAACAGAAGGAGGAAATAGTGCCGCCTCAGGTGTATGGTGACGCTGATATCCAAAGCATGGAGTATCGCGGATGAATCGAGGCGGATCTTCTCTCTCAATAATGCTTGAGGCAGTGTGACGAGTGGAGGGCCTGCATGCCTGTCCTTTATGGTGCATTCAAACGAAAAGAATCATCATAGAGATGAATTCCTTCTGCACGAGTGACCGAGCATAAACCCCCAAAAAAGAGTGAACCGATCTTGTTCGATGTCGCAACTAGACCACACCCAGGTCGCCAACAAAATTCGAGAAGAAGAATCCCAGAGATCCAGTGTCGTCCCTCAAGGGTGCAGATAACATGATTCGGCGCATAGCTATCGCTTCAGGTGATCGTCCACATTTTCGTGTGCGTGGTTTTGCGTCGGATGGGTGGGACTTGAGGGCTATGTGGCACGTATTAGCAAGGGCAAGGGTATGAAGGTGGAAAAAGAAGAGGAAGTATAGACGTACCTCAACCACCCGATGATGACCATAAAACCGGCTGACGAGCATATGAGGATTCGCTTTGACATGCTCCCAGTACTGCCTGATTATGCGAAGGATGAACTTGTGTTCTGGACTGTTGGATGGTCTTGGGGATGAAACGGTAATTGCGGGAGAAGTAGAAGAAGGAGGGGCAGGGATGCGAGGGAGATGAAGTAGTCTGCGGGGTCTGGAGTTCGCGGAAGACCCGTGGGTGCGTAAACGTCTTTGAATTTGAGGTCGTTTTTGATGCTTATAGGGGGATGTGTTTTGGTGTGGGGATGGGGACTTCGCGCCTTCCAATGAAATCTGTTCGTTATCTTTGGACTCACAATGTGTGAGTGCATGTCGAAGAAGGCACAACACAAACTGATGGGTGGCTGTGCCTCTTTGAAATTGCTAGGTACTAATGAATAGATTTCAGTGCGTCGCTGCCACCAAAGTGGACGAACCAACAAATTTTGGACTGGGCGACACTAGCCTACTTGTGCAGGTTGTACACTAGCTGACGTCGATATCGTAAAGACCGTTTTTGTGGCTCTTGACTGTGTTCCAAATCGCAGTCACATTCTTCCTCACTTGTTATATCGTCCGCTGCATTCCGCTATATATCTCATATGGCATCTGAATCCGACTTGTTCCAATCTGATGTTCTCCCAAATCGTCCCTTAGTGTTCCCAAACGTTCTCGATCATTCTCCCCCCAATGGCACAGTGTCAGCTCATTCGGACGCTCGAGTCGTATAGAATCGTCTGGCTTTCTTGTGCGCGCCGTTTTCAGCGGTTTACATTATTTGCATTTGCCATTACTTCAGAATATACACTCGATTCTACATTATGCCTTAGTGTGCTACATGAGTGTTACGACTCCGTGATAAAGTCCAGGAGTAGCAACCATCACAGGACACTCTGAGACTCGCATACTCCCTTCAACCTTGGCGAGCCATTTTCACTGAAGACTGATCATGACAGTGTCTACCTCTTTAGCTCCGGCTAATGCTAGTTGGTGATCTCGATTCTCAGCGCTTAAGCCTCAGTGCAATCATACCAGCGTCTATCGTCCCGAACGGCCCCCTTCGAGCGACAATGGAAATGCGCGTGCAGCATGGCCTGAACTCTCAACTTCTATTCCTCTCCCTCTCAGTCAAACTCCATCCACAGTCCCCATATCCCTACCCCCGTCATCTCCTACAACCCATTCCGCCCACCATCCTCGATATTTGTCATTTTTCTTCATCGTAACATCATGCCTGGTAGTTTAGAAGGCCGATATATCAGACTTGAAGGTGAGTCACTCAATATCACCTTCGTATCCTGTTTCGTGCTCCTCACGCTCTATCTACAGTCATCAGCGGACACAATCTTAAAGTACCCTACCTGGCGCTTCCCCGCAGGCATATACATATCCATCAATATCGAATCCCGCAGACGCTGGAAATCAGCCACCAGGAGCCTATCATCCGAAGAATCAGTAGCGTGGGGCGATACCGTGACCCTGTAAAGTCCACGGAAACTTTCAGACGCGATTTGAGAACTGATCATTGGTTTCTAGATCATCACATGCATCACCTGCATTATCAGTGGAGATCAGGGCGTCCTATGAGGTTGACCGAATGTTAGGCAGTGGAGAAGTCATCGGAATAACTTCAAATGTCGTGGGATGAGGTGCTCGATCATGGAGATGAGGCTTTCGGTGAGTAACCTACTTTTCATTCCTACATCTACTAACATCTCGTAGAACTGTCCTTCCCACCCGTTCATGGTGTCTATCCTTCCCTTACGCTGAAGGCCGCTATTGTACATCCTTGCGACGATCAGGACGGCGGACTGTTTGATGTGAGTCGCGCCGGCCTCTGTCGTTTTCTTTTGCTGACTGAACGCAAACTGCAGTCCATCGTCGACTGCGAGATTGCTCGAGACACAGATGCAGGTCACGCACGATTTGCCGAATACACGACGAGCAAGACAGTCTCTCACCTGAACGATGCTGTCCAGCATTTCCAGTCGGTTCTTGACCAGTGTCCGGTCGGCCATCCTGACCATGCATCGGCTCTCACCAACCTTGCGTATGCGCGCCTCGGAGGCTACATTCAAAACGATCTTGAAGACATTGATACCACCACTTCCCTCTTCCGCGAAGCCTTTGCATTGCGTCCGCAGGGTCACCCCGATCACGCATTTTCCCTCTATAATCTCATTAGAGCATTGAACCGGCGCTACAGCAAGGAGCCTACCGCCGTCTACATTCATGAATCCGCGCAGCTGTGCTGCAAGCTGCTGCCCCTCTGCCCAGAGGGCACCTACTTTCGTAGCATTGGCGTAGACGGTGCGGTCGATTATGTGATCACCGAATGCAACAATCTTCCAATCGACGCATCCGATGAAGGCATCCACCTTCGACGAGTTGTGCTCGAGCTCTGTCCTCTGGGCCATCAACGCCGTCCAAGAGCACTGGACAAGCTGTCATGGGTTCTCTTCGAACGCTTTACACAACACGGCAGCATTGATGATATAGATGAGAGCATTCGGCTTCGTCGTGAAGCCGTTTCTCTGTGCCCCGAGGGACATGCTGACCGCAATGGCTACCTGATCAACTTGGCCTGCTCACTCCAGTCCCGCTTCGATCACCAAGGCCAATATCGTGACCTCAACGAGGTCATCTCTACGCACGAAGAAGTGCTGCGCCTGCGCCCTGTTGGGCACGAATCTCGTGATATCTCATTGGGCCACCTAGGATTCGCCCTCCTCACCCGTTTCAATCATCGCGGTGTCATTGATGACATCAACCGAGCTATCAGCCTCCATTCGCGAGCAACTGACGTTGCGCCCATCTGGGCATCCACGTCGTGACACCACGCTTGCCAACCTTGCCCTCTGCGCTCATAACCAGATATGAGAAATTGCATGTCGACGAAGATCTTAACGAGGCCATTGATCTATATCGCGAATCCCTTCGGCTAAGGCGGCATGATCATCCAGAGCGCCATGTAACTCTTTTCAATTTGAGCTCGGCGCTCTGCTCTCGTTTCACGCAAACTCGGGAGAATGAAGATGTCGAGGAGGCCATTCAACTCTGCCAAGAATCATTGGCGGCTTTGCCTTCACTGCACCCGCACAGGTATTTCAGCTATATGCGGCTGAGGAGAGCCTTTCTGTCTCGTTACCAGGTACAGCGCAACCCTGGTGACTTGTCGCTTGCAGTGGAGAACTTCAGACTGGCAACAAGACATCCCACTCAAGGACTTCCAGGCGCATCATTGAGACATATAATTGGACTGTTGTGGCAGAACAACATGGTCATGGATCCGCACTGGAGGCTTACTCAGCATTTTTTGAGCTTCTGGATGCTCATTTGGCAACGCGATCATCGACAACTTCACGCCGCGAAGCTGCTGCCCCGCTTCCATGCCAGAACACTCCCCGTAGATGCAGCATCATGTGCCATAACGCCAGTTAAACATACAAAGGGCATTGAACTTGCCGAGCAGGGCCGTGGCCAGCAATGGTCGTTGGCCTCTCGCCTGAGGAGTCCATGGAAGACCATTGAGTCCATGAATCCCAACCTAGCTCGCTCATTCTCGGAGCTCAGCAAACACCTTTCTGACGCTCAGGGTTCGGCAGGCAGCGCAGACAGGGCTGCTGCTGATCGGGCAGCAACAGAGTATAGGAGATGTACGAGGCAATGGGAAGCTGTAGTAGCTGAGATAAGTAATCTTCAAGGCTTCTCGCGATTTCTGCTCCCACCTTCATACGCAGACTTGCAAGGGCAGCACGCCATGGCCCAGTCATCATCCTCATTGCCAGTGAATACTCATGCAGCGCCATAATTGTCCCGACATCAGGAGAGCCTCATCATGTTCCCTTGCCGTCTGTCGCTCTCGCAGATTGAATAATCTCAAGGATCGTTTCGCCAAGGCGATACCGCAAGGCATCTCGGATGAACCCAAAGGAACCGCGGAATGATCTAATAGTCCTCTTGCGGGCAGTTTGGGACGAGATCATGCTACCCATCGTCAACGTCCTCCAGCACGACCTGAAATTAAAACACCAATCTCGAATCTGGCTGTGTCCAACTGCAGCTTTCACGTCCATTCCTCTCCATGCAGCTCACCCGTTTCGAACAAAGCCAGATTGCTCTAAGGAGCCCTGCCTGGAGGATCTCTATATCTGTTCTTACACGCCGACACTTTCGGCTCTGATCAGATCTAGACAGATGATGAAGAAGCGTGTGCCTCCGTCCTTTGTTGCGATCGGACAGGGTCAACCAGGGTGCAAGAGGGAAGGAGCTTTTGGCTGTCGATAGCGAGCTTGATCTAGTCCGGAAGCTCGTCCCAGCGACAGCCAACCGTACCACTATTTCCGGCGATGTTGCCACACGAGCAGGTGCACTCGAAGCTTTGGAACAGAACACCTGGGTGCACCTCGCTTGTCATGGCAAGCAGGACCATACGCAGCCTTACAATTCGCATTTTGTCATGAAAGATGAACCTTTGACGCTGCTCGACATTATGGACAAAGACATTCCACACGCCGAGTTCGCATTCTTATCGGCGTGCCATACCGCGGTCGGTGATAAGGAGACGCCCGATGAGGTCATTCACCTCGCAGCTGGTCTCCAGTTTTCGGGCTTCAAGAGCGTTGTTGGCACGCTATGGGAGGTCGACGACGCTGTCGCGAAACACTGTCGTGGAAGCTTTCTACAAGAATATGTTCAGGGATTTGAAGGATGGTGGTGTCATGGACTGTACGAAGGCAGCATGGGCACTCAACCGTGCTACACACGCCGTTAAGACGAAAGTCCCGCTCGAGCAGAGGATGGTTTTCATTCATATTGGTGTATAGTTCCTGCTATATTGTTTTCATCTGGTACGGTTTCATGGGTTGTTTTATATCGCATTCTCTTACATCTACGTTGTACTTCAAGCTGCAGGAATCACCAAGTAACCCAGTTATGTCCATCACGAACTCGTGTGCTATTTGTTTTCGCGTTCGCTTTCGCAGTTGTTTTTTATTCTAGAGTCTTCAGCAGAGTCATTCATTACTCGACGACAACGTGTATATTCGCAACATTGTCTCCTGGTACCTCGTCCATTCATCTTCTCGCCTCCAACTCCTGTTACGAAATCGTGATTTTCCCTTCTGAGGTGATAGACGTAGATTGAGTAGGTGAGGTGCTATGAGGTCAACTTGGCCACAACAAGTGTGAGGATACCCACATGCGCACATGCCATGCTAGACGAGGCTGTGAAGGACTCGGAGTTAGACATGAAGATCCTCGCTGGACATGCCAAGTATGACTTGAGCTGTGTGTTTGTTGTCTCGGACTCGATCAAGGGAGAGTTAAGTAGGGTGCTGATTTGCCACTGGAGAAACTGTTAGAGGACTTTGACGAGATGATGCTTGCGTATTCAGAGTATATGATGGCTAGATCTACATAAGTTATGCATGGTCCTGTCAATTGTGCTCAAAGCTTGCAGTATACGTCGGAGATTTGCTGAAATGACCTGGCTCTTCTTCTTTCTCTTCTTCCGCATTCTTGGGGTCTTGGAATTCTTCGAAGGTTCCGAAGACGTCGTTGTCATCCACCTCACTTATACCGGGGGCTGGCGAGATGGTGTTGAGTACCATCCACACCAACGCGCTTATGCACACCGACAAGGGCCACGAGAGGTAATAGACATGTCTGGTGTCTGGTGATCAGCGAAGGCCTTTGATTGAATAGGGAACGTACACCCAGGCGTCACTAATGATCACGCTCGCTGGTGTCGCCGACGCGCAAAACCCGGGTAAGCTTGCTCAAACGCCCTAAGGTCTGACGTGAGATGAAGTTGTAGGTGGAGCTGTGGAGCTCATACCAGGACCCGAGCAACTGGAGCCCTCCAGTTCAAGCTGTGCCAAAACCTATAAACCTAAAAAATGTCTCGATGACATGCAAAAGAAACTACGCACCAGTAGTCGCTTCCGGTCTGTGGGAGGCAGAGGTGCGACAATTTGATGCGGCGGTGTCTTAAGAGGTGATAATCTGCCTGAATGTGAAAATCGACATTCAGGAATGAAGGCTCTGTGACAGAGAGACACGAATTTACAAACATGATCCCCGTAAGAGGTCCTAGGAAGACTGCATATCCAGAGATGGCGGAGGTGAAAGAGTTGGCAGTCTGATTGATTCAAGTTCATCACATCCTTGAAAGCCGCTGATGCCGAGGGAGAATACCTACGTTCATGATCTTCCAAGGGTTGATGCATATGCCAATGACGGCGATTATTAATGAGCCACGACGAATGTCGATGTAACTGTCGAGCTCCGTACTTAATGGGAACTCGAGATAAATTTATGAGGCTTACCGAGGACACAAAGCTGCGAGATCCATCCCGCCTACGACACCACATGCAACGACCTGCATCATTGACCAAAAGTTGTCAGGCGAAAAGATATGTCAGCGTTTTCAGAAACGCACCGTTACGCTCAGCTGCGATAAGAAAAATGCGAAGGCAGCAAAGAATACTGCGGCACGTGCGGCAGGAGCTTCGTTGCGTTGAATTGCCGGGAGCAAGTCATAAAGTTTCCTGCGCCATATGGGTTATCGTCCGTTGTACGTTAACAGAAGGCAGCTTACCACAATAACGGTTCATTTGGGTAGAAGCCCCGCGCACAAGACGTTGTGACAATCCCGAGGATGTTCGATCCGAGAAGACATAGAGGTATGCTGAATATCTGTCCATACACTTGATCTCCCGGGCGAACTGCGTATCGTGAAAAGTCTAATAATACACATCTAGTTAGCGATCTGTGTCTTGCAAGTGATCACACACCACTCTGATACAAAATCTAAGAGGGCCTGACTTAGTTTCATACAAGATTGTGGTTGATTTGAGAAATACTTACACCGCCAGCCCAGCCTCCAATCCCGCTATTGATACACCTCACCATCACCCAAGCTAGCTGAGAACCTTGAAGGTTTCCGACTCCATATACAGCTCTGAGGACATAAAATGTTAACGGGCACCACAAGCAATATTGGTGCGAACGCACTCAGGATTCGAGAAAAGCGGGCCGCCATTTCCTTGCTTGACAATAGCCCAAAGGAATACAGCGAGAGCGGCCATCAATACAAGGACCGCGGATATAATTGCGGGTACGCGATATCTATTAGCGGCCGCACGATTCCTACATGTGTCAAGGGTCTCACCAATGATCGCTTGAGGAACCGTAAGGCCCAGAGCGACTAAACGTCGAAGTCAACTTTTAGCAAAGATTGAATTTGTGTTCAACTCACGAGATGCGGATGCACCTGACCACTCCGCGATGTTAATCGCTGAAGTTGACGTTAGTCTCGAAATGTTCCTTCACGAAGAAAGTGTACCTACCAGTGGCAAACCAAAAGAACACAAAGACTCTCTTCGACTACGTTCGGCGAGAGGGTGGAAGAGGGATGATGTCGCCGTTGATGTAAGGCGTTGGATGACCAGGCACCTGTAATAATTGTATATAGCATTGTGAGTTTCAAAGAACTGCTGACTCAGGCTGTAGGATCAAGATCGCAACGTACCTCAAGAAAATCCATCGTGTTTTTTGTCGGCATGTTATCACAGTCCACGATGAGTAACTCGAACAAAATGGTTGAAGCACCGTCTGCGGTTCAAGTTGAGTGAGAAACGTCGATGGTGGGCATCAATTTGTGCTCTTGAGTCACTACTCTTGCACCACTCAGCGCTCACTAGTGCAGTGTGCACTACTGACGGCCTCCGGAAGGCCTCATGATCATTGATCAACGGTCATTAAGCGATCACGTCGGACCGCTGAGTGTGTCAAAAATCACGCGTCAGTCACGTGCTTGACGCGACCAACTCAGAAATTTAAAACATCTTTGTTGCACTCCATTACACACTGCGGCTCATCGTTGCTCATCGTTATGCCTCCAATAGCTTCCTCTCGCAAAGTAACGGCAGCATCAAGAACCTCGAAGCCTCAGACTGCTGTCCCATCTTCCAATGAACTCGTTGAAAAGCCATGGGATGGGCGAACGGCCTCCAAAGCGAAGGGAAAGCAGAAGGCGAAAGACGAGTCTCTGGAACAACGAAAGATTTCTGCTATGATTGACGTAAATACATCTCTACAGACACTATCATCAATGGCACAATCTGGCTGGAAGGCAAATTCGGAGGAGGGGAGAACGAAGTCGAGCGCGCTCAGCAAGGTGTCAGCTGCTGTCTCTCGTGCAAATGAAGCTTTGTCATGCCTTCGTGTTCTATGTCCGGATGACCTTGACGTAGAGCGCGCCGCATCAAGCATGATGAACAAGCTGCTTGTGTTGGAGATGGTGCGTAATAAATGAGTTCTCCTGCGAACTCAATTCAACCGTGAAGTAGCGTGATACAGCCGTTCCTTTCCTTGGAAATACGCACGCTCATCTTCTCGCTTTACTTGGGGTGCCTGGCCATAAAGCATCAGTCCACTCTGCCTCTACTTCGAAGCCGCCAGTTCACCTGCTTTCCCTCCCGCTGCCAACGATATCGCCACCAGCAGACGCTGTGCTCCTCACCCTTATCTCAACGTATCTAATGTACGCAATAATTACCCTCACCCACATCGCGATATTGTCCTCGTCATCGACCACCCCGGACTCGTTCTCTGCCGCTCTGCTAGAATCCGGCACGCTCTTGACATGGATGCCTTATTGCGTATCCTTGCCTGGAAAACACATAGACACTACCCTCACACGGGCATATACTGTGCTGACAAAATCATGTTCCTCGCTGTCTGCGAACTCACGCTCATCCTGCATGTATGCACTCAAGTGCCTTCTATGCACGAGCGCTGGAACTGTCCAGCCGAACACATTCTGGGATCAAATTCAGAAGTCGTGCACTGTGTACGTTAGGTATTCTTCTCCCATGTCAGAAGCGGAGGAACTCTCCGTCGCAAAGCTCGTGTCAAAGTCCCTTGGTGAGGTCGTACAGATCGCACAGTCCAAATCATCGTTTGTGGAGGGAAAGCCATTTGTCCTGCTCTGTGAGACGTGGGCAAGCTTCGCAAAGCGCGTGCGTGACAGTTATTAAGATATTGATATTTACATGGTGCTGACCTGCTGAACAGAACAACGATTTGCGCACCCTCGATCGCATAACAGAACTGATGGGTCCAGGATCTTCATCTTGCTCGTTGGCCGAGGTCGATGGCCTAGCCAACAATCTCAGTAAACTCGACATCTCCGCTTCTTCCCTCAAGGACAAGGACGCCGTTGTTTTTGAGTGCGCAAGAGCTTTGGCAGTATTGACCAAAGTCACTGCATGCTTCCAACACAAGACTTGACATTTATATTCGACCTAGGTCAACATTGCTCGTGCTCTCTACTATGATCCTGAAATTGTCATATTTGATGACCCGTTCTCGGCGGGTGAGCTACACGGTTTTCTCATGTCTACCATGCTAACGAATGCCTCCAGTGGACGCCCACGTTGGAAAGTCATTGTTCCAAGGTGCCATCGTGGACGCCCTTCGCAATCGTGGCATTACCGTCATTCTGGTAACGCATGCGATCCACCCCCCCAAGTAGATCACATCTACACTATGAACAACGGTGTAATCATGGAGAACGGGACTTATGATGAACTGATCACCCGCGGTGGGGACTATGCCCGTTTGGACCTAGAGTTCGGTGGCCATGCGTTTGAGGGGAAAAAGGATGGACAGGCAGAAGAAGCCGCTCCAGTGCAAGCTGGCGTCACCATCGAGGATGCGAAGTTGAAGTCAGAAAGAGCCAGAGCTTCCGGCAGCGGTAAACTTGAGGGTCGCTTGACTGTCAAAGAGAAGCGGTCGACGGGCTCTGTGTCTTGGGAAGGTATGTTCAAGTTTATTTGCCAGGGTTCCCTGGACTGAGACTGGTTCACAGTGTACTGGACCTACTTTGTTGCGGGACGCGGTTCGATAACAGGCCCACTAGTTCTTTTCTCCATCCTCGCTATGCAGGGAAGCCAGATCTTGAACTCATATACACTAACTTGGTAGGAGAGCAAGTCTGTTAGGTTTTATAGGCTTCTTTATACCTTTTCTGACATCACGGTGCAGCAAATTCGACCGACCAAACTCGTTCTATCAGATGCTGTATGGTTGCCTTGGGGTGGGTCAAGCAGCCTTCACATTCTTGGTGTACGTAGGTTCCAATGGCCGGTGACGGATGGTGGCTTGCTCGCTCAACGTAACTTTCTGCAGTGGTGCCGGAATGGACGTCGTTGCCTTTTATGTGTCTCAAAACCTGCATCACAAATCCGCACGCAACGTCTTTTATGCACCCATGTCCTTTTTTGACACTGCGGTGAGTATTGATAAAAGCATAACTATAGATGTTGACTGTGTTGGTATAGCCTATGAGCCGAATCCTGAGTGTTTTTGGGAAAGATATCGACAGTCAGTATCTCGCTATCTTGTACTATGCTATTCTTTGCTGAAACTCTTCGTTCAGGTATTGACAATCAATTGGCACGTGAGTCGTTTATCACTGCGTGCTGAGATGTTACTGATATATCGTCTAGTGGCAATAAAATTTGGTACGTTAGCCGCACGCGTCGCGTACAGATGTTATTACGGAGATCCAGCTGTCCTTACTCTGTCCGGTGTTGTTGGTTCCTATTATCATCGTTGCTTTCCTCGAACCATACTTTGGTCTGTGTCTGTATATAGATATAATTTGCGAGGTTATGGCTCATGTTTGTCTAGTTATTGGTGTTTTTTTCATCTTCATCGGTTACAGCTACCTCGCTGCCTTCTATCGAGCCAGTGCTCGTGAGGTCAAGCGCCTGGGTACGTTGTTATATTCCTGGCCTTGAAGGTCTCTGATACCGACCAACAGACTCTATGCTTCGCTCTCTTCTGTATGCCCACTTTTCTGAGACCTTGACAGGACTGCCTACCATCCGAAGCTACGGAGAAATGAAGCGATTCATTGCCGCCAATAGACTACTACGTCGATCTGGAGAATAGAGCTCTATACCTTTTGGTTACAAACCAGAGGCAAGTAGCCTCATACTTAAATCGTGGCCACCGTTGACTCATCGCCTCCCTCAGATGGCTTGCAATAAGGTTGGAATTCGCAGGAGGCGTCTTAGTCTTCCTTTGTACGTGTCTATTTGACGGCAAAGATCTCATGCTCATCCAATGCTGCGATCTCGATAGGTTGCTATTCTCGCAGTGACCAACGTCTCCGGGATTAACCCTGCCCAGATAGGGTTGATATTGACATATACCAGTGGATCTCCCAATCTTGCCCCCACAAACCACAATGTTATTTTTTGTATCGAAGTCTCGCTGACACAATCGTGTGGTGTCGTAATCATATTGGCGGCAGACGTCGAGGTAGGGCTTCCTTTATCTTATATCACTGGCTATCAAATTGTCGTGCGCCTCAGAATTACATGAACGCAGTGGAAAGACGTGAGTCGCGAGTTCAATGGCTCCTCCACTCTCGCTTACTCTTCACAGTGATGCAGTACGTCGAAGAGGACACGGTTCCTCAAGAGGCACCACATGAGATCGAAGAACGCAAGCCCCAGCGCAATGGCCTGAACATGGCGCTGTCGATTTTAATAATGTTATGGTGGCGTATAGGCCAGGCCTTCCCAATGTCTTGAGGGGTATCTCGGTCAAGGTCAGGGGTGGTGAAAAAATAGGTGTGATAGGAAGGTCGTTTGATTTATCGAATCCACATGTATGTACTGATGTGGTACCGCCTCAGGACTGGTGCTGGCAAATCCTCCTTGATGCTTTCACTATTCCGAATTGTCGAGTTGTCTGGTGGATCGGTTGCCATCGATGGGTACGTTGGTAATATCCCGTGATGAATATCGTTTTCACCCTATCCAGTGTCGATATATCTACGATTGGTCTTACAGACCTCCGCTCCAAGATTTCCATCATCCCTCAAGATGTTTGTACAGTTTCCTTGTATCTGCTAGCACAGTACTGATGTACGAACTCAATAGCCTATTCTCTTCAGTGGTTAGTATCGTTAATCCTTGTTAAAAGCGCTAAACGATCACTAGGGACCATACGGTCGAACCTAGATCCATTCGCCCAACACGGTGACGCGGAGCTCTGGGACGCGCTACACCGATCTTGTCTTGTTGATTCTAGCACCACCTCGAAACAGCTATCTTCCGGTGATTGCATCAAGAGTGAACAAACTTCCACAAGCCGCCACGACCTTGATAGCACCATTGAGAGCGAGGACGCGAACCTCAGTGTCGGGGAGAGATCTCTACTCAGTCTAGCTCGTGCACTGGTGAAAGACTGCAGAATCGTCGTGCTTGACGAGGCCACGTTAGTCGCGTGCTCTTCTCTCAAATGTTTGATGTTGAATTCTTGTTAGAGCTTCTGTTGATCTCGAGACTGATCGCAAGATCCAGCACACTATCCAGACAGAATTCAAGGGCCGTACGCTACTGTGTATTGCACGTGCGTTTTATCATTTTTGCTCTCAGTGAAATGACTGTAACGTGATGATACTCCAGACCGACTTCGAACTATCATTTCATACGACCGGATTCTGGTCCTCGACGCTGGCCTTGTTGCAGTAGGTTGCTTTGAGGGTCTTTCAGTGATTTAATCCTCACGCACTCTCAGGAATTCGACACTCCAGTCCAATCTTTTCAAAATGGAGAGCGGAATATTCTGCGGAATGTGCGAGAGGAGTAATATCTCCTTGAAAGATGTCGAGACGAGTAGGCAGGTTTAAATGGTGGATCCTGAGGTTGATCTGGATTGTTTTTTTATTCATAGATGCCGTCCATGGAACTTGCATACTGTTATGTATTTCCGTAGATAATAACAATAGAACATATCCCTCTCTTACTTATGTCTTGTCGCGACCTTCGAGTGGGATGTTGTTCCTCGCTCAGGAGGTGATGCGTCTTATCTTCAGTCAGAAAAATCAGTTAGGCAATCATTCGGATGAATTGCGTGGTGCGAAGCGAGCAGGCAGAACACACTTAGTAACCGCCTACTAGGAAATATGTGAAACATTGTTGCAATTAGAAACCCAACTCGACATTTTTTCACATAGTTCCGTAGTTCTTGCCCCCGTAAGATACACTGAGGAATGGTCTATTTCAGAGACCGTCTCGTTGCAATCCGATACTTTGCTCTTCACCCCGGCTACCATGGCTTCGATGCCCTAAGCTCCCCGTCACCTCCATACATACTTGATTACCCGCTACGAACGGTGGTAAGCGTGTATTGCGATATCACTCACTCCCATGTCGGTGCGCAACGACCAGCACGGCGCGAAAACCATGGGCTATTGCACGGTGATTTGCTATTGGTGCGTCCACAGAAGTAGACGAGGTGGGAGACAGCTTGGGTATCGAGGACGATGTATGGGCGACACAAGCAATGGCGTAACAAAATCAAACGCGTCGGTCACGTGCCAGACGCGATCGTTCGTACTTTGATTCAGAAAATTGAAGAACAAATTCATCTCTATTCACACATAAGCGCGGGTGGACGTGAAGTGACGGGGGGACAGTATGTTTGGAAGTAGATTAGGTAAGCGCCTAGCATTCTGTTGATGATTTATACTCAGCCTGGGAGTGGGGGTTAGTGTGCTTGCTTAGAGTGTCCAAGAAGGAAATGTAGAGTGGTAGGGATGGGGAGGAGGGATGGAGGATGGGAAGGAGGGACGTACACGGTAAACACCCGAACACCTCCGAACTCGGGAATAGTGTGCACACGAAAAGGCCGATGATTCTGCGGTGTTACGTACCAGTAATCTTACCCTCGTCGTTCATTTTACCTCAAAATTGCATATATCACAAGGGCACATCCATCTATCCCAAAGAAACCCCGGAACACTCGAAAAAGAAATAACACATTCCACCCACCCACGTCACTCACTATACCACCAGGATGCTTCGCATTCCTGAGCATGCGAGGGACTAACAAGAGATGGTAGTCGTGGACTCAGACTGATAAGGTCGCCTGGTTGGAAGACGCTGGCGAGGCGGGTTGCGAATGCTTGATTGGCGTTCTGTGGGGGTAGTATTTGACATGATGTTGGGTAGGATGATTGGGGGAGATAGTTGAGTGTGCGAGCATCGAATGAGATGATTGGATGTATGAGTGTTTGATGCGCGAGTGCTGGATATGTGATAATAGTGATTGAGTGCACGGTAAGGTGTGGTAAGATGATCAAATCAATGCGTGAGGAGACCAAGTACGAACGAACGAACGAACGCACCTGCTTATAAAATAACCATAATTAACGTCAGGGCTCGCATACTCGCTGCGTCCTGCCAGAGGAGGTAATGAAAGAGAGGACATATATAAAGCTGTGTGCGCGTCGGCATTATGTCGACAGTTAGCGTTTGAAGCCAAGATTTAACGTTTGGAAGAAGGTGCCCTGGGTAGACAACGAAAAAGAGAGGGAGGAGAGAGACTGACTTTGCTTGCGATAATCATCGTGGCGACCGTGTGCGATGTTGTCGTCTATCCAGAGTGGAAGATAGGTGATTGATTCACCGATTTCAGGTTCGGCTGTGGTAAGCCCGTTCTTGTTGGTGGAATGAGCGAACTTGATGTTGAGGATGTCTTTGTTCTCTCGAGGGATGCAGGAAGAGGGAATGTGGTCGCAAACTTAACGGGAGGGACACGTTCGCCGGTGGTCACCTGTGGAGATGAGTTAGTGTGTATGATAAAGAGTAGGGTAGTGAACGACCAGAAGAATTGCCATCGGATTCGGGTGAAGCAGCAGGAGAGAGAACGTCGCCCGTCCATGAGCTATTCATGTGCGACGCTGAGACTGCGAATACTGCTTGTCATTGCGCTGTGTCCATAGCAATTTCCGATGCTCAGGTGGAGCGGATGGAGCATTGAGTGAAGCAGGGAGTTCATCGGTTTGGCTGGGTGGCACACCTGTCAGGATACGAGGAGTAGGTGGTGGACTGAGTACGCCATCTCTGGTAGCCGTGGAAGTGATCGTGCAAGTTACAGGAAGATAATGGCAGCATGACATACATTTAATCTCGTTCACTTTGTGTCGCGATTCACTCAAGCTAAACAGAATAAACCGTTAGGACGAACGACAAGCTCACCGTGGAGCGCGGCGGTGGGGACAGACCCAAACTAATAGGTGGCTGTGCTCCAGCATGACCTGAAATTAAAATCACACCCCCGAATCTGGCTCACGTGTCCAACTGCAGCTTTCACGTCTATTCCTCTCCACGCAGCTCACCCACAGGTTCCTGTCATATTAATGCATGAATCCCTGTAATTGTAAGGTTAGTTTGATGCATGAACGCTACAATCCTAAGCCCACCAAGTACTAGTGCATCACTGATGCATTATTCCCTCACCACATGCATTACTCATGCATTACCCACCCCATTTTTTGGGCGGTTGAACTATAGTTGTAGCGCAATTAGGTCCTAGCTGAGTTCCAAAATATAATCATGTACAAAGATATTACTAACTCCACCAAACAATCCGTTTTGGTAGTGCGCGCCTTACTGTTACCGCTGGTGAACCTGAGCTCAGCGCGATGAACCCCGACAAACAGCCGCCGAAGGATAAACGTCAACGCGGACGTCCAAAAGGGTCGAAGAATGGACCCAATGCTGGCACCACGGGCCGTCCAGTCGGACGGCCAAGAAAGGATGGAACCCTGCAAATGCCCAAGGTGAACACTTTGAAGGCCAGTCAGCAAACAGGTGAGCTTCCGAGCACCAACCTCCTTTTGAAACCATTGATGTGTGTTTTTCAGTGCCTTCACAATCCTGCTCTACGGAGACAGGGAGTCATCTTAACAGTGACGGCAGTGGTAGCAAACAGCCAGGTAAGTCATGATCCATTAATTTTGTGCGAGACTTATTCGTAAAACTCTAATTTTAGTGGCAATATGCAGTCCTGGGTCGAGTGTGAGCCCCGCACTGTCAGGATGCACAGAGCAGCCTTTGATGAATGTGAACGATGTGCCAACAAGTGCCGACTCTAACATTGGTAAGTGTACTTAGTGACACTCGTGTTTTCCTACATTGATTTTTATTCTCGCAAAAGGCACACTGGATCCCCCTGACGAAGAGTCAGATATCGAGTTGGTGCAGGTCCTTCCACAGCTGAACACGTCCAGCACTTCACGGGACCTTGAAAACGGTACGAAGAGCAACCCAGGTAGGTGTATGCACTATGTGCTCTAACTGGTCGCTAACAGTTAATACAGCTCAGAGTGCGAGCTGCAAAAAATCACGCTGCAATCCGCCTAAGGTGTTGGATGAACAGCTCTGCGACTATAACGAGGACGAGGACGAGGACGACATTCTCCCAGGGGGCATAGATGCGGACATTGACTTCATGCTCGATGAGTTTGCTGCCATCACCGATGACGACGACACTGTCTGTCAAGACTTGGATGCTGCTGTAGTGTCCAATTTACCCCCAGAGCATGCTGCATCAGCTGAGGGTACGAAGGCTAAAATCCCACGTGCCACCATGCCGACGTGGCTTGCAGATGAATATGCGGATGCTCGCACTCGTCTTGATTCTGAGATTGCGAAGATGGGCAGACCAGCATGTTACGAAAATGGCCAGTTCACGATGACTGTACCTCCACTGGTATTTTCCCGTGTCGTCCCTTATGAGATCGAGCCGATGGACTTCTACCGTCCGCAGTTCTTCATATGGTTACCCCATATCTTCCACCGCATCCCCTGTCCAGATTGCAAGGATGCAAACCGGCGAACAAAGAGGGGCCAACCAGTCATGCTTCGCATTCTTGGCTGGCCACAGCATCCACGACGTGTTGTTGACCTCGAGCACTTGGTGTTCATTATTGGACACTGGTATTATTGCGGCCATGAGGATTGTAAAAAGACATTCCAGAGTTGGTCACCGGCTGTCATGCGAGTCATACCACCACCGCTGGCAGCTCTCTTCCCATTTCACCTAACGTACCGATGTGGCCTGACCGACCGTGTTGTTGGTGTTTTGCGTGGCTCATTTCAGAGGGGCATTGGACCATCACCTTTTGCAAAGTATATACGCACAATGCACATTCGCTATTACGAGCAGCTGCATGTTCAATACCTAGAGACTGTCCGACAGCGCATGCAAGCAAGTTCATCTGGGCTCTTGCCATCACATCGACCCTTTCCACGTTGGAATGACCCTAGTGGCTATGCCGGCTATGTCCCCACGCACCATTACTTTCGTTGCTTTTACAACTCACTTGTTGAACTGCATGCTGTCGAGATGGACCAACATATGGCCATGCAGTCTGCTGAGGGACTCAGCCATGACCATAGCTACAAGGTCTGTTTCCAAGTTCGTTGGTTAAGAGACTCGTGAACTCACAAATAAACAGGTGACAGGCCTTCTCGGCAAAGTCAATGGTGTGGCAACATTTGGTGCCCTCCACACTGCATGCAATGACTATGGCGAGTGCCGCAAGATGACACTAACACCAACAAAGGGGCACGATGACTGCATGCCTGCACTTGCCGAGATTCCGGGGACACTTGCGAAGTACGGACATACACCCGTCAAGGTTGTGTTCACCGACAATGTTCGTGGTGACAAGTCCGCCCTTGAGCGAGCCTTCCCTAGCCTTCTCCATGATGTCAATCCTATCCCGAGCTCTACATTGGAGGATTTAGTAGTACCTGATGACTGGCATGTATGTCGCCTTGGCTCAACATATCAGATCAATTGCCGAATGAATTGCCTCATGGATGAGCTCCACGCACTTGATGCAGAAAAGGAGCTGCACATTGCCTTTGACCTTGAGTGGCCAGTCGACCGAGAGACAGGGATCTATGGCCGGGTCTCACTTGTTTCCTTGGCATACAACAAAGCCATCTACCTGATTCCAGTAAGCACATCTAAACACCGTGTTTCTATGACTCATTTCTCACCGAAAATATCAGATCAGTCAATATGTGCAGGACAATGGATTTCTGAAACTGCCGTCATCACTTCTTGTTGTCTTGCGCTCGAAGCGAGTCTGCAAAATTGGTGTGCAAGTCAAGGCAGACCTGACTCGCCTATACAATGACTGTGGCTTCTCGAATTCTTCCAATGAGCAGCCATTTGTTGGTGCACTTGAGCTTGGGTCAATGGCCAAGGATCGAAATGTGACGGACCGTACACGTGTCAGCCTCGCAGACTTGACAGCACTGGTGCTCCAGCGAAATCTACCCAAGGATGCATCTGTTCGGATCAGCACCAAGTGGGACGATCCTGACCTGTCACCTGAGCAAGAACAATATGCTGCTCTGGATGTTTTCGCAGCTTGGGCTATCCTCGAGTCTTTCTTGACCATTCCTTCTAGTGGGCCAGTGACATCTTCAACACCAGTTGGCACCCAGGTCCAGCTCATGTCACGAAATGGAGGACTTGTAGTTGCACATGGCCACATTGCACGTCACCAGCCAAAACAACTGGATGGCGTGAATGTGTCAAAAACTCGTATCATCATCACTCTCACATCCATTGTTGTCCCCGCCTATCTGATCCGAGCTGAGCTGCGGGCTAACCGTCAAGAAATTCCAATTTCAAGTGTGGGCTCACAATTGCCCGTCCCATTATTGTGCAATCGAAAGGATCTGCGGACGTGCCCGGGTGCGAGGGAGACACCCCAAAATAAGGCTTCAATACCTGCCTTGCTGCCATACGAGCCTATGAATCCACCATATGCCAATGAGCTTGAGGAGCCGAGGGCTGAGCTGCCTCCCACCGACATCAGTGAGCCATTGTCACACAGTGGTGATGGTGACGTCCCAGAACAGTTAGCTAGTCAGGCCGAGAAGGACCTACATGGTCTGTCTCAGGCAGAATCACTTGCAGAGCTTGTTGCACAGGCTATCTCCATAGAAAACACCGAAGTACGCTCACGAGTTCTCGGGGATATTTGGCACCTCATGGACCAGTTTAAAATCTCCATTCATCATGGTCTCCATCGTCCCTTCAGCCGTGCCCTTCGAGATGCCATATTCTTACCAGACCCTGAAGATGTTGCTGCTCTTGAGGAGGTGCTAGCGAAGACAAACACATCTTTTCAGCAGATGGTCGTTACCAACTCTGATTGGGTGTGGCAGCGTGTCAAGCGGCTGGTTCCACCTCCGGAGATATTAGCCCCTCGTGTTGCTGAAGTTCTGCAGACCTATGGCCCGCTGAAGGATGCAGTGACTGGCCAGCCTCTTTTCAATGATGCATCATGGGAGAAAGCTCGTCTAGTCATCGAGAATGTCAAATCAGGCTACTACTCGGATCCCCCTGGTCACCATTTCTACACGTTCAAGAGGAGAGACAAGCTTGGTCTCAGTGTTTATCGATGCTCGCGTGGGACAAATAACGTTGAGGGTGGAATTCACCAGAACATTATTCGACGGTTTGGTTCATTTAATGCTTCACCCCAGTTGACTGTGAATTTGCTCCGTGACTACACATTGACACACAATCTTGAGGTACGTTTCATGTTAGCTGATACTGGAACACCATTCCTCAACTTGTTATAGGTTGGCACTTTGAACTGAACGGGAAAGCCTTATCTTGGTTCTTATGATATCTGGACTCGCAACCAGATTGCACTCCTCACGGATATTACGACTGATGTGATACAACCATCATATCAAGAATGCGGCTTCGCAACTTGGCTTAATGGAAATGAATTCGAGCCTGCAAATGAGTCTTTTGGCATCTTGCCCTTCACTGTGGCCACTCGTACGAAACTAGGGATGAGTCCTTATCGAGAAGACTATGCCAAAGGTTGTAAGATCAAGCATGACTACTTAGCAAGGCACCAGCAGACTCTCGTTGCTGTTCTTCCAGTCCATACGACGGAGGAGAAAGCTCTGTACCGCCTGCTTATCAAGAACATTACAGGTCAGTTTGCAGGGAGGAAGCAGCCGAACTGGGTGGCTCTTGCACAGGAGTGGCAGCACCATGCGAATGGCACTTGCATATTCTACAAGGTGGGTATGGCACCAAGCGCTTCACCTCTTTCCCCTCGCTCATTACTTTGACGAAGCTCCCAGAACAGCTCAAATCATATTACAAGACCTGGACCGAGTTCCAAAATGAGCATAACTCGGTCGAGCAGAACAACAGTGCTTACAAGGAGCTGCAAAAGCTTCTTTCGGCACCCATCGGAATGCCCAAAATTGTGCTGGCGTCACGTCAGACAGTGGCCGAACAAATCGACGTCCATCAGCCATCGACTGACGACGAGCCTTCTGACTGGCAGATTGGTTTGATGCTGGGTCGGAATAGCTCTCGACAGACGCTGCTGCAGCTGCAGTACAGTGACCCTGCACCTGCAGGTCCTCGTGGACAAAAACGGTCTGCAGAAGAGTCAGTTGCACCTGTCACGGTCAAACATCGTGCGCAAAGGACTTGCAAAAAGTGCCACAGAACCGATTGTCCAGGATCGTTTAGGAGCCGGCCCTGCGTACACCGACAGGTAAGTGTTACCTTGTACATCTAAAAGAGAGAGATGATGACTTGGGAAAAAATTCAGTCAAATGTCAGCAGTCAACAAACACTCAACGCACCACAGCATGCGAGCACGATGTCAGCAGGACAGCTGCAAAGAGGGTTGTCAAATAGTGTGTCAGTGCCAAGTATGCAGGCTCGTTCAACACATACCGTGCCACACACCACGAATATGCCCCACGTATATTTTCACCCCCAGACAGCATTCTTCACTGTGCCAAACCCGCTTGCTGTACACCACATGTCAGATGGCACCGTCAGAACGAGCTTCAATGCCCAATCATCCTCGAGTGGACTCAGTGGAGGTGGACAGGAAGATTTACCTGCGAGCCTCACAAACATGACTCCCACTTCCAAAGACAGCACTGAAGACCAAGACCGAATGTGATGATGGAACACCTCGAGGGAAACAAACAACGGCACAAGATGTTGGTGGGTGAAAAGTGGGATACTCGAGAAGGAAGCCAAAACAAGTACATAATGGAGTACCGGCAGCTGGGGTTCGGTCAGATGAATTCGAGGAATCTCAGCGTTAATTTAAATTTAGTATTGACTCGTAATTTGATTGTCTAATCAAACAATGTTGATGCTTTCGAATGACGATTTCGACTCATCGTTAAGTTGGTGCCTTCTGCCCTCCCTCCCTCCCTCCCTCCTCCATTTAATTTATTTAATTTTATTTAATTTTCACGACTCGCAACATATATAGTTCAAGTGCCATTTTTTGCCACCTACTGTGGGAATTTTCCCCCAACACTTAAAAATAGATTGCTTCTCATATCAGGGCCTTCCCACATTATTCCCACACCCCATATTTTCGCATTTCTGTCCACCTACTGTGGGAATTACCCCACAACACCAAAAACATCGCCCATTTTGGGAATCTCCACAATATCAATTATTCCCACACCCTCCCTACCTCACTGCAGCTTCACCACTACACCACAATAGCTCCCCCTTTATATATAAGTAGTAGTTTAGTATATATATGTATAATATAATATAATAGACCGCTTTTTTTGTTTGTTTGTGTGATTTCTCCTCCTCCAGGGGCAATTCAACATAGGGTAGGGTACAAAACATTTTCGCACTTTTGCCCCTTTGATAGGGGGGTGTTCCAGGACATTCAGAACATGTTTGTGAGCATATATGAGTAGATTCCCATCTTTATTTCACCCCCTGAAGTGTCCTACATTAATAGAGATAGCACATATGCAAGAAAACACAGAATATGTTC
This sequence comes from Suillus lakei, assembly GCA_016628065.1. Lineage (NCBI taxonomy): Eukaryota > Fungi > Basidiomycota > Agaricomycetes > Boletales > Suillaceae > Suillus > Suillus lakei. The sequence continues at coordinate 32,247 of JABBWA010000237.1, read as the reverse complement.
CCATTTGATTATTTCTAGGTGAACAGACTTGGAAAAATAATTCCCAGCATCTATTCAACAATAGGAACAATGTATCAGGAGCCCAGGACCATAGGATAATCCCCTGTTGCATGGTGTGCCCCCTCTCTCCTGGTGGTTTACCCCCTGTGAAAATTTTTCCTGTAGGACCGGACCTCAATTGAGGTAGGGGGTTTATTCATATGTATATTTGGAGTAGATACATCATATAGATAGCCCAGGACACCTACAGGATCCTTCTACAGGAACATAAACATATATAATCATATTTTTGACATTTCTGATGTGTTTCAGTATCTTACTCTTGTGTACATAGACCACCCTTCATATATATAATCAGTGGTACATATATACATGCATTTTATGCCAAGGATCAGCACTACATATGGTGAAAATGTGATATATGATGTACAGGGGGTATTTCTACTGATAACAAGCCTACATAGTAATTAAGCCTGTGATAAGTGATCAAAGACCTGGGTTATGTCCTATATATGCCCCTGAAGATATATTTGGAGGTTTAGAAAGATCCATCAAGGACTGACTGAATGACAAGTAAAATCACATATGTGTGAAAAGTGACAATTGACATCTTTTCACATAAAGTTACATTTATATATGGTACAGCTCAAATATTTCATTGAAAATATGTAGGATACATTGTAGACTACTGAAGGAACCTATACTACATACTGCCCTGAGGTTGAAGGGTGGTCCAAGGGATGTGGTGTACATCTGAGTTGATCCAGCATTACAGTCCTACAATTGCCCAACTGACCATTTTCGATGTTTTGGGTCTTTGAACTTTCCCACACTCAATTTCTTATCTATTTCACTTCCCAGTCCTCAATTCTAGATGGATTGTTCTGGAAATTGAGGGCTATGATACTGGGTATACTTATGATGTGCTCCAGGTGTCTGATTATCAGATCTCAATGTTTTGAAGGTATGGACCCCTTATCAGTAGAAATAACAAGTATACATACCAGCTCAAGACTCTGGCCTATTTTGACTTGATCCTTGGCATAAAATGCATGTATATATGTACCACTGATTATATATATGAAGGGTGGTCTATGTACACAAGAGTAAGATACTGAAACACATCAGAAATGTCAAAAATATGATTATATATGTTTATGTTCCTGTAGAAGGATCCTGTAGGTGTCCTGGGCTATCTATATGATGTATCTACTCCAAATATACATATGAATAAACCCCCTACCTCAATTGAGGTCCGGTCCTACAGGAAAAATTTTCACAGGGGGTAAACCACCAGGAGAGAGGGGGCACACCATGCAACAGGGGATTATCCTATGGTCCTGGGCTCCTGATACATTGTTCCTATTGTTGAATAGATGCTGGGAATTATTTTTCCAAGTCTGTTCACCTAGAAATAATCAAATGGGAACATATTCTGTGTTTTCTTGCATATGTGCTATCTCTATTAATGTAGGACACTTCAGGGGGTGAAATAAAGATGGGAATCTACTCATATATGCTCACAAACATGTTCTGAATGTCCTGGAACACCCCCCTATCAAAGGGGCAAAAGTGCGAAAATGTTTTGTACCCTACCCTATGTTGAATTGCCCCTGGAGGAGGAGAAATCACACAAACAAACAAAAAAAGCGGTCTATTATATTATATTATACATATATATACTAAACTACTACTTATATATAAAGGGGGAGCTATTGTGGTGTAGTGGTGAAGCTGCAGTGAGGTAGGGAGGGTGTGGGAATAATTGATATTGTGGAGATTCCCAAAATGGGCGATGTTTTTGGTGTTGTGGGGTAATTCCCACAGTAGGTGGACAGAAATGCGAAAATATGGGGTGTGGGAATAATGTGGGAAGGCCCTGATATGAGAAGCAATCTATTTTTAAGTGTTGGGGGAAAATTCCCACAGTAGGTGGCAAAAAATGGGGTGGGTAATGCATGAGTAATGCATGTGGTGAGGGAATAATGCATCAGTGATGCACTAGTACTTGGTGGGCTTAGGATTGTAGTGTTCATGCATCAAACTAACCTTACAATTACAGGGATTCATGCATCAATATGACAGGGTCGCCTGGCTCACCTGTTTCGAACGAGGGCAGATCGCTCTAAGGAGTCCTGTCTGGAAGATATCTATATCTGTTCTTACACGCCGACACTTTCGGCTTTGATCGGATCTAGACAGATGATGAAGAAGTGTGTGCTTCTGTCCTTCGTGGCGATCGGACAGGGTCAACTTTGTTGGAGTCTGACATCTCCGGCACCAAGTCCAGAGGTATAGGAGCATGTCCGGACAGAAGTCTGCCACCTCCACAATGTCCAGTGACAAGTCCACCATCTCCAACCGGCTATAGATGTACTGGACACCAGAGATTAGTAAGTCCGGACCAGTACAGCCATGGAGATCCGGAAACCAGAGATTAGTAAGTCCAGACTGGCACAGCCATGTTGTGTAGGGCTGCACACCGTACCATATACGGTTGATGGCCATATACATACAGTAGAGATACAGTAGACGGCGAACCCATACACCATATATGACATTGGGGGCGGATGAAGTGAACGGTACAGTACGGAGTATAATATGGATGTATACGGTAGTGTATGGTACATACAGAATGAAAACCAATCACAAACAAGCCAAACGAAGTCTTGCCTTCACGAGCATCAATGTTCTGATAGTCTCAGGCTTGAGACTTGCATGCTGCAGTGAAACTGTGTCACGACCACCGGAGAAAATTCGTTCAACAGCAACAGCAGATCCTACAAAGAAGAGAATTAAGTACAGACACCTGGAACATGAAGTAAGTACTCACCAGGTATTGAAAGGACATCTCGGGCAAGTCGAGAGAGGTTCGGAAACTGTGCTCAGCGACCCGCCCACCACTGAATGGGGTCGCAAAGGTCAAAGTCTTCTTGCAGAAGTTTTAGGTACTCCTCAAATTCATCTACCAAAACATTTGACCACTTCCTATACCTTGCTGTGAAATTCACCTTCGAGGGAGAATTTCTACCATCAGACACATTTGCGTGATGGCCTGTGCTGGCAGACAGCGATGATGCACTGTCCTGTGCAACAGATGTAGCGGCATAGTCTTCTTTATACAGGGCATGTAGGTCATTCTTCAGTAAGTCAATTTGTGACCGTGTACTTGCATCATTGGCATCGCAATCATCACGGAGACCTTTGTAAGTGATGTGGGGATCGAGAACTTGAACTAGATTAGATATCAAAATAAATCCAAATTCAGCGCAAAACTCACTCGAAGCCCAGACATAGTATGGTGAATCGTCAATCTTGAAGGAGTAGTCGCTGAGCTTCCGATGTGCATTGATCAAAGCAAGCCGTATCTTTGTTGGGGCTGAGTCTGGAAGATTTGCTAAATCATCCTGAAGCGACTCCTCAAGGCCTCGAAATATAGCGTGAGCCGAAGATAACATTGGGCACTTGGTTGTTGACATTTGAGTGGTTGCTGACTGGAATGCCTTCAGCCACCCCAGTCACTAGTTCAATCGCTTGCCAATCATCATCAGAAAGTTCATATTGTCGTAGTTCACGTGTCTTCGCCATGAAGTCATTGATAGCCTTTCGGGAATCCAATGCACGGCCTGTGAATTTGATTGGTACTCAATCATAAATTATGGAGCTGTACTTACGAAGCATTTGATGTGTTGATGACCAACGGGTCTTGACGTCCAAAATGAGCATGAGCACAACTTGACCAAGTGTATTCTCAGTCTTCTTGAGTGATATTGTGACCTCTGTAAGCCATGCCTTGTGTCGCTGTGGGCTTGACTGAACTGACCGAATGATCTTTCAAAGCTGTTGGATCCATCCATTAGTAACGTGTTTCATTAGTTACGGAACTGTCATTTTACCTTGTCAACAGCTGACAAAACCCCCTGCAGAGTACCAAATTGATCATTGTCGTCTTCTGTTTCATCAAGAAGTGCAGCATTATCATCATGCTCACGGTCTATGGGAGCAGTGACCGAGTCCTGGTAAGCACATTCTCTACATCTCGAATCTGGCTTGATAGCACCAATGCCCTCGAGAAGCTGCATCGCAGATAGGTGCACAATATGTGGCAAACAATGGATCTGTGCTTTCTTGTGCAAGAACTCGATCCCCTCAGTGGCACACTTCTCTTCAAGGGATTCAAGTAGGGTATCATTGTTCATAGCATTGTCACATACGACACCCATGATCTATGATAGAATGAGTACATAAAATCATGCAACCCACTGTTTCATACCCGATTTTTGAATCTGTAAAGTTCGAGTGTGTTCTACACAGCTTCGGCCATATTTGCACCACTGTGTTCACCAATAATTTCACGAAAATCGATCAAAAGCTCTTCTGTTGATGTGAAGTTGAAGGTTGGGCACAAAAATGATGGGAGGGACATACCTAACTGCCAGTCATTGGTCACATAATGCATGATAATTGCAAGGAACACAAATTTGTTGCTCGAGGTCCAAGCATCTAGGGAAAGGCTCACTTTCGCCTCGAGTTCCTGAAGAAGGTTGGTAATATATGAGAAAACCTTTTTTGAATTGTTCAACCTACCTGAACCATGTCTTTGATTCCTTGGATAGTCTCGTCACCCATCTTCATGATATGATGTTTGATTGCCATTCGTCCAGGGATATGTAGCAAACCTTGGTGAGTGTACTCAATGAATGCTTTGAACTCTGGCTTTTCAACCTCGTTGAACGGCTGGTCGCATCCAACGAGCCATTTTGCAAGCAGGTCTTCGAATTTGTCTTGGTTCCAGTCACCAAATGCTTTGTTGACTTGCTTGTTGAAGGCGTCAACGAGATTTGCAGATGCTTGCTCAAGCTGCGTCAGGTATGCTGCTGCTGCATCAGGATCAAGAACTTTTTCGCCTCGTGCCATTTTGAGCTCATCTTCGGTGGGAGGTGTTCCACGAGACTTCAAGATGAGGTATAACCGATACATAGGTGGAAAATGTGTTTTGAGATGCCCGATCAAGCCTGATAGTTACACTGTATTAGCAAGAAAGATGCTAGCCGAAACACGATATGACTTACCATTCAGGCTGCTTTTCATTGCATGTGTAATGGTGAGGACCTTCCAATTACCCAAGTAACATTTGTAGTGTTTATCTCCCGGATCACCAGCCTGACCTGCAGCATTCGACTGTATGACATTGTAGAAGTGATATATTGGGTTCCGCTTTGTAGCCTAATAATATTGTAGGAACTGAACTCTCTGAGACAAAATGGCACCATACCTTGACAGCAGGCACAGAACTTCGAAGGGGTACAGCATCTTCCAAGTCGACAGGACTTTCTTGCATAGTCATGGTTGTAGTGGCTCTTCGGCTGGCAGATGCCCGAGTGGTTGACTTTTTGGTCAAGCACTTGCACTTGTTTCGCCTGTTTGATTGTTCCGGAACTGTTTTTGAAGGTAACAAGTGCGTGAGCTTGTTTTGCATAATATTGAGTTTATAAACAATGCTCTAGAGTGGCGAGCTATTCTCAACTCACCTCTTCATTCGTGATTTCAATGACATCTGATTCACGATCAGAGTCCAATGTAGTATCTGACGGCAAGCTTGAAGGATGAGTGTAGTCACTCCCTTCATCATCCAGGTCACCTTCAACAGTAAGACCCTCAAAGCGATTCTGGGTGGTTTTCGACTTCTTGGTTCTCCTGGGCTTAGACTTGGTGGCAGGAACATTTGGACTACCTTCAGAGGCCAATTCTGCTGTGATACTCTCAGTTAAGTGTGCAGTATTCTTAGTGCGGTGCCCATGACCGAGGACAGTCTGGAATTGCGGTTCATTGGTAGGACTAGAGGACATTGAGGGCGGAAATACAAGAGTGACAAAAAACTAGTAACTAGGGAAGTCTTAGTAGAATATTATAAGGAACATACGGAGAATATTGCTTCTATCAGCGTGAAGTGCATGCAGCAAGCTGTCAGACATATTGCAGTTGTTGTTGTTGTTGTTGTTGTTGTCACCGTTGTCGCAGGACATGGCAGTTCAGGGCAAGAAGTTGTGGATAAACTGGCACCCTTTCTGACCGTAAAGGCCATAAAGGTACCATTGACGGCCATATGGAATACATCTTGTATGGTGTACGGTCCAGCCGTACACTGTACATGTTGATCTCTATCTGCAGCTCCACCGGTATGGCAACCGTATCCATCGACGGTTGCCATACAAGCTGTCTATGATGGCGACGGCATGCAGCCCTAACATTGTGGCAATGCCTGGAGCAGAAACTACTCCAGAGTTTTATGAAGATCACTTACCAATGTTTTTACCAATGTCTTTGTAACATACTTATCAATCAGCTCTGGAAATTAGCTAGTTAGACATCTCAGTTCTAATCAATAGACTGAGATGTAAGTCCGATGTTTTTCCCCTATCATTTCTTACAAGTACTAACAAGTACTATAGTTGTTCATTATAGGTACATATTACTTACCACAGGAGTTCTAATCAATAGACTGAGATTTGTTCATTATAGTATCTCCAGTCATTTGATCTCCTGATCTCCGCCTGCTTCTCCGGTTCCCCACTCTGACCCTAGTAATAGAAACTCCACCCGGACTTCATACTACCGGACTTAGGACCTCCGGACTTTCGGAATTCCGACCCCTGTCTACCTCTTAACTTTAACAAACTTGGTGCAAGTGGGAAGGTGCTCTTGGCTGTCGACAGCGAGCTCGAGCTTGTCTAGAAGCTTGTCCCTGCAACGGCCAACCATACCATTATTTCCAGTGATGCTGCCACATGAGCAGGTGCACTCAAAGCTTTGGAACAGAACACCTGGGTGCACCTCACTTGTCATGGCAAGCAGGACCATATGCAGCCTTACAATTCGCATTTTGTCATGAAAGACGAGCCTCTGACACTGCTTGATATTATGGACATAGACATTCCACACGCCAAGTTCGTGTTCTTGTCAGCATGTCATACCGCCATCGGGGATAAGGAGACACCTGATGAGGTCATTCACCTTGCAGCTGGTCTCCAGTTTTAGGGCTTCAAGAGTGTCGTTGGCATGCTATGGGAGGGTGACAACGCTGTTGCAAAACACGTTGTGGAAGCCCTCTATGAGAGTCTATTCAAAGATTTGAAGGATGGTGGTGTCATGGACTGCACAAAGACAGCATTGGCACTCAACTGTGCTACACGCGCTGTGAAGACAAAAGTGCCGCTCGAGCAGAGGATGGCTTTTATTCATATCAGTGTGTAGTTCCATGTCACATTTCTGTCATCTGGTGCACCTATACCATACAAGTTGCCGACCTTGGATTCTCTTTCATCCCGGTGTAGCACCTGTCCATTTTCCCTCCGAGTCATATTCCTGTTTCACATCCCCTATCGTGCTATCGCCTACTCTAGAGTCTTTCATGAATTTATTGAACCTTCAAGTATATGTTCTTAGGGCATTGTGCAGGGGGAACGTGCCAGGAAGGAGTACTGTCGATTGAAAGCACTAGTGAGTTTGACTCCTTGTTGGACTAGCTTCAACCCTTCTGATTTCTACTACCGTGGTAAGGGAAGACTAACTATCTGACATTCCTAGACCAGTTCAGTTCTACAGTCGCTCTGTTGCGCTTGGGTTCTGCCCTCGACTCTCAAAAATCACACTGTCATCTTCTATTAAGTCATGCTCTATCGCCCAGTGCGACCCAGTATGTGTATAGCTAATGTATTGAAAGAATCACCCTAATTGCACACATATATTAAGTCATCTCATCACAGGTGGCATGTCTAAAACGGCTGGTGGGAACAGCGCACTGATGGTGGCACGCCTCACATTAGGGCATTTGTGCACTTGGAGATGTGATCGGGACACTGGGGGTCCCGTAGACTAGAACGTAGTGTCCTACATATAGTACTACTCTGAAAAGGACAGAAATTGTATTTTTTTTAAACAAAAAAACAGTCATGCTCTATCTCAATGTGCTGAATATCGCCAGTGCAACAGGGTGCAACGCGAAGCCAATATCCTTCTGTATGTCCCTTTCGGCATGCCATACTCTGCTGTTGGAGAGCCTGAAACACTTTGAGCTACTTCCGATGTTATGGCCTCAAAGCGCTCAACATTGTGTGAAGTGTGCATTTGTCTTGAACCAGATACTGTAGATTATGACTTACCCCAGTTTCTTTACACTCGACTGGGGAAAATGGAGGAAAAAGTGTAGCAAATGTTTCATAGAGAGCAAAAGTTAAACCAAACAAAGAAATACTATGTACTGTATTGATGGGTTGGATTTCCAACAATTTGTAGACACTTGTCTCACTTTCCCTACTCACGTCGGATCCATAGCCGTGTCAATTAGTAGTATGAGATGTGGTTTGTTGTGCTAGTCAAGGTTGTGATCAACAGTCGACCCGAGCTTGTATCAATGAAGCTGGTCTTGAGTTCCTCGCGCTTGTCTGGTACAAAATACATGATGAGTAAATGGGTGGATAGCAGATAGATTAAATCCCACCTCCACTCAACCCGACCTTGTAATCAATGAAGTTGGTCTCGAGCTCCTCGCACTTCTTGTCTTGTACAAAATATATGATGAGTAAATGGATAATTGGAAGATAGGTTAAATCCCCACCTCCAATCGACCCGACCTTGTAATCAATGAAGTTGGTCTCAAGCTCCTCACGCTTCTTGTCTGGTACAAAACATAGGATGCATAAATGGTAAATGGCAGCAGATAAAATCCTACCTCCAGTCGACCCAGCCTTGTAATCTATGAAGTTGGTCTCGAGCTCCTTGCACTTCTTGTCTGGTACAAAATATATGATGAGTAAATGTATAAATGGCAGATAGGTTGAATCCTACCTCCAATCAACCCGACTTTGTAATCAATGAAGTTGGTCTCGAGCTTCTCGCGCTTCTTGTCTGGTACAAAATATATGATGAGTAAATGGATAAACGGCAGCAGGTTAAATCCTTAACTTTAGTCGACCCGACCTTGTAATCTATGAAGTTGGTCTCGAGCTCCTCATGCTTCTTATTGATACCTGGTGCAAAAGGGTTGATGCATAAATGATGAATGACAGATTAGCACATCCCACCTTCAGCAATGACAGGGCCGTCGCCTGTACCCATAGCGCTGTAATCAGCATATAGCATGAGGTTGATCTCAAGCCTGTTGGACTTCTTACCCTCTTCTGGGAGGTCACATTCAAATTTTGTGTCAAGTTTCTCTCGCTTATCTGAGTGGTGCATTGTGAATATGACACTGCTGATGATCATGAATACTTACAGGAAGACCTCAAAGTGACTCCTGGTGTGGGTGATGCTGCAACAAAAACGGTGACAGATACAAGTGCGCTCAAGAGCACAGAAAGCTGCATGTTTATGGATAAGAGGAGTGACTACTTCATCGATGCGTTGCACTGAAAATCCAAGAGGGCTTTTTATACATTCTCGCAGGTCCACTCAATTTTGGCCTCTTCTACAAACAATTACATACATGTCAAGATCGGGGCCAGCAGACCCAAGACAGGAGTTGTCGAGGGCTTCAGGGTGTGGCACCGCCACGATACAGTATGCAATGTCTGACACGGTGCCAGAACCAGCGACCAACAAACAGGTTTGAGAAAACGGCCATGATGAGTTGCATGGCAAATTACCAGTGACTGATACAAATGAGCCTGCTGTAGAATCTTCATTGTCATAGTACATTCATAGTTGACCAGCATTTGGTAGCGTGCAAGGAGTTGCCACATCAGTTATGTATGGGTTGAATACATACCTATCAGAAGGATAAAAATTCAAACATGCTGTCATGCCATCAACATGTCATTCCCAACTTCTCTTACAGCCATCAATTTAGTTTTGCCAACCTACCATCAGTGAATTCATGAGGTTATGATATGGTAGTCATGAGACCTATAGACTGGTACAATTATTTTTTTGCCAAATATATCCATGTATCCCAAAAGAAAGTTGCATTGCTCATAAATGACTATTGATCCCTGCAAATCTACACTTAGAAGAGGCATTAATGACAAGCTTAAGGTAATGCAACATCATAGCAGACAAGTGACAGTAGTCCAGTGCCCTCACCCTTCTAGCCCATTCTCATTTTGTCTTATTTATTTTTCAATTCCATGACTATCTAATGCTTTCCAATGGAAAACGGTGTTTGCAATGACTGGCATATCTTCAGACCACATGACTAAGAGACAAAGTTGAGGTATGGCAACATCACAACAGACAGGGTGCAGTGGTCCAGCGGCCTCAACTTGTAAGCCTATTCTTATTTTATATGATTTATGGTTTTCGTTCCATGACTATCTAATGCTTTCCAATGGAAAATGGTGTTAGCAATGACCGGTACATCTTCAGACCATGTGAATAAGAGACAAAGTTGAGGTATGGCAACATCACAACAGACAGGGTGCAGTGGTCCAGCGGCCTCAACTTGCAAGGCTATTCCATAGTAATACACATCTTTAATTCGACATATTCGGAATTGATACGGCAGTAATACATGAAATGCAGAAATTCCAATGCTAAGTGAGGGAATGTGATATAAAGACTCGGAGTGGGGGTGCTTGGCGCAAAGTGAACTTTCATTGTCAAATTTGATCAGATACTTTAGTACCAGCCTGTAATGAGTCACAGTGAACAGTACCCACATGATAATGATCATCTTCCCTCCACAATGCAAATAGACGGGTAGTGGGCTGAGTTGCAAGGGCATGGTGAATTGATTCTCACCATTGTGACAAGAAGTCTGTTCAGAAAGCTATCGGTGACACCACCTGATATTGAACCAACGAATAGGGAGGTGAGCTTCTGTGCTTGACTTGGAGGGGCAAAGCCCTGATGAAGTATTTGTTGATGCTGTGCGAGAGCCGACATTGAGGGCCCCTAGCCATATGATGGCAAAGGTGGACGCAGACCAAGTCCTAACCGATGTAGGAAACATTCTGGCTGCAGCCCTGCAGAGGCCCATATCATGGAGTACGTCAAAATCCCAGTTGTCCGGACATCAGTACAGTCACTCCCAGTCATCTCTGACGAAACCTGCTCAAACCCGACGCTTTCCCGCACTCTCCGAGCCTCGGACCTGCTGGACTACCTCCAGAGATCATCGGAGATGCACCAGACCTGCTCACATACCCTCGGAAACCTGTCCGTCCTATGTCCTGTCCGTTCCGTCCGACCCCACAGGTGTGTAGTAGCTTATTTCCCATGGCTGATGCAGTATACAGCGTTATTACCTGTGTTCTCACACGTCCACAGTGCCTCATGTCAGTTTACATATCTCCGGACCCGATGTTTTCCTGTTTTTGATATTCCAGATTTCTACGTAGCTAGTTATATAGGACTGGTAGTACGACCAAGCACAGATTACTTTACTGTAGGTGGGACTTCCCATCTACTTGGTCACATACCTGTCCTTACCTGTTACCTGGCTGAATATACCTGGTTATCACCCGTTCCGCACCCGCTTCACACCCGAAACCCTTGCCATTCGTTTTCCCTGACTTTCCCTTGTTTCCGGACATAGTCCGACGCTTTCCGAACCTGTTCCCTTGCTATTACCCATAACCCGACGACCCGAAGCTCCGGACCCGCTTTCCCGCGCCTCGGACTTGGTATTATACCTTCGGACCCGACATTTTGACCTCCGGACTTGGTCCGCATACCTTCGGACTTGTTTCCTTACCTTTCCGTGACCTTAGACACTAACTATCAGACTTATATCAGTAGCAGACCCCTTTAGGGTCAAAAATTCTTGTCTTGCAAGTGAAGCAGCAGGCATAGCATTGACCCAACATTATATCTGCCTACTGAGGAGTTGTTTCCCACAACGGTGTCTACTTGTCTCTGCAAGCCCTAAGTTGCGCTGACAAGCCACAGTATGAAAAGCGCCAAGATGCCACATGCACCACCAGTGATCACGAGGGTGATGATGGGTGTGGACGTGAAGACCTGGTAAGAGAGTGCAAGCATGAAATACACTGTGGGTAATAACTCCGCAGTAGGCGGATATAATGTTGGGTCTTTGCTATGCCTGCTGCTTCACTTGCAAGACAAGAACGTTCAACCATAAAGGGGTCTGCTACTGATATAAGTCTGAAAGTTAGTATCTAAGGTCGCGGTGTCGTGAACATTCTGGCTGCAGCCTTGCAGCGACTGTTTTGACGTAGTTTGACTTACCCTTACATTCCTTAGGTTATGTTCGCATTTTTACTGCTTACATAATCATCTCTCTCTTACCTGGACTTTATACCTGTCTTTACCTGGTAGTTTCTGGTTTCCAGTTCTTGGTTGCTCCCCATTAGTTTGGGTTATTTAGTAGCATCCCCCGTTGTAGCTTCGTAGTTGTAGCTTCTTCAGCTCACTTCTTAGCTCCTGGAACACATTTATCCATTTGGTTTGGCAGTGACTTTGTCCCCCTTATTCCTTTCCTCTCTATCTCTTGAGCCAGAATCTGGTCAGAAACCCTTTAGGGTCGAACGTGTCTACTCCTTAGACGTAGCAGCTAGACATAGCACTGACCCAACATATCTGCAAGCCTACTGCAGAGTTGTTACCCACAACTGGAGCCCACCGCGAGGGGTTCATCTGATTAAGTTTTGATTTTTGGTATTTTTAGGTCTTACCCGGAAACCCGCACTTCGGACCCGCTTTCCCACGCTTCGGACCCGCTAACCCGCAACCATGATGCCCCTTTCTAGCTCCGGACTTGCCCCCCGTTTCACCGGAAACCCGTACGAATTACTGACATTCCTGCAGATAGTACACCAACTCGGACAAGACAATGGATTACCTGACAAAGACCTGATCAAGTATGCCCTAAGGTACACTGTCCCAGAGGAGAGAGAAGTTTGGGAATTTTGCGATACCTGCACCGGTGACAATTTTATGGACTTTGCTAACGAGATTTTGGACATGTACCCCTGTGGGGAAGTTAGACACTACACCAGACCTGCTAACCCGACGTTTTCCGAAACTCCGGACCCGCTTTCCCGCGCTCTCCGAGCCTCGGACCCGACGCCCAGATACCCGGAACCCGCAGCACCAGTAGTCCCAGTAGTTGCATTACATGTAGAAATACCTGTCAATGAACCCGCACCTCAAACCCCGGCCATGGATGAAGAAGTACAGCAAACTGTCAAAACTCCGGACAACCCGACGATCTCCGACGCACCCGCACCCGCTAACCCGAACCGCGGGAACCCGCTTTTTGCAGTAGAAACATCGGACATGTTCACAGAGGTTATTGGCACAGATGTACTGACACCGTACATTTCCAGTTTAGATCCAAAGACCCTAGGAGACGCAAACCCCGGAAAACCCGAAATCTCCGCACCTGATTACCCGGACATATGGGATATTGACATTGGAGTCCTAGACTATGAACCTGAAATCTCCGCACCTTGTCACCCGGATATCACTGACACCTTCGTACTTGCAGCAACTGTCCTGTTACTCACCGGTTACAATTTATGGTATAGGTTTAGCATGCACCCGACCAACCCGAAGACCCAACCCGCATCTCCACAAACCCGCACCCTCGGACCCGCTTTTCCCGCGCTCTCGGACCCGCAAAACCCGCTTTTTCGACACCCGCCCCACCCGCACCTCAGAAACCGATACCAGCACCCAGTATACGGTTTTTACCAGTACCCTCGGCCATCGCACTCAAGGATGGCACTCACCCGGTATGAATGTGGAAGACGTGCCCAAATCCGGAAAAAGCAGTGACCCGGAAACCCGGACCCGCATAACCCGAAAAACCCGGAAATGCGGATATACATACCAGGAACTTGCACATACGTCAGAAGTCACTCATTTTACCCCGGGTTTCGTCCGGTGATTTTCCTTACATACCCGAGCCCCTATTTTACCTTCGGACCCGCAGACTCGGACTAGCACCAGACAACTTCGGACTATAGCATCGGACTTGTGAACATGCGGAGACAAACCCCAGTATTGATTTCTTTTACTTCGAACCGTGAAACCCGCACACGCCTTTTACCCTACATAGAAAACCCGGAAAACCCGGAAACCCGAAAACCCGGAAACATCGGACTTGCACCATGGTAGAGAGAACCCAGAAGTTGCACGATGAAGCTAAGTCGGATGGTACTCCGCACACCTGTACCAGGATTCTTACCCGATTGATACCTTTGCTTCGCACTTTTGATCATTTTTTTTCTCTATTTTTTTAGACACCCTAGTGGGGAGACCCGGACATCGGACATAGGGGACTCGGAAATCGGACCCGGACACTTGGAGACCTAGCATCAGATCCGGAGATTTGGAGATATGTTGCGGAGATGTACAGAAGTGGTTGGAAGAGACGTTGACACAGAGAAACCTAGACCCGGACACGTACCCGCATTTTTGCACCTCTTCCGGACATGTTCCCGCGCACCCGCACCCTCGGACCCGCTTTTCCCACGCACCCGCATACCCTCGGACATGTTCCCGTGCATTCAGTTAACTCAGGAGTATGTTGAGACACAAACCCCATCATTCCGTACCTGTTCCTGCATACCCGGATACCTGTTAGACATGTTCCCATGCGAACCACACACCTGTAACCAGTAACCCGGACATGTTCCCGCGCACCCGCACCCTCGGACCCGCTGTTTTTACCCTCGGACTTGTTCCCACGCATTCAGGCAACTCCGGAGTATGTTGAAACACAAGGCCTATCATTCTGCACCTGTCCCCCAGTGATGCACCACGTACCCGGATACTTTTGACTATGTTCTCGCACTACCCGCAGACCCGCACCTGTCAACCCGACGCTTTCCCACGCTCTCCGAGCTTCGGACCCGGCGGATACCTCCGGACATTGTCATACACCCTTGGATACATCAGATTCATCATCCCCTGTCCACCCGCGGACGACCTTCGAACCCAGTGACCACCCACACATCCTGGTTGCCAAACTTGCATGTTTGTCAATGTTTCACCGGTAACGGCTGACTGCGGACAGTCAGATTCTAAAGTCCCTAGGAGATGTCGTGAACATTCTGTCCACGGCCCTGCAGAGGCCCAATTCACGGAGTACGTCGAAAGCCCAGTTATCCGGACATCAGACCAGTCACTCCAGTCATCTCCGACGAAACCCGCTCAAACCCGACGCTTTCCCGCGCTCTCCGAGCCTCGGACCCGCCGGAGATGCACCGGACCCGCTCGCATACCTTCGGAAACCCGTCCGTCCTATGTCCTGTCCGTTCCGTCTAACCCCACTGGTGCGTAGTAGCTTGTTTCCCATGGCTGATGCAGTAGGCAGTGTTATTACCTGTGTTCCCACAAGTCCGCAGTGCCTCATGTCAGTTTACATATCTCCGGACCCGATGTTTTCCTGTTGTCTATATTCCGGATTTCTACGTAGCTAGTTATATAGGACTGGTAGTACGACCAAGCACTCTTTACTTTACTGTAGGTGGGACTTCCCATCTACTTGGTCACATACCTGTCCTTACCTGTTACCTGGCTGAATATACCTGGTTCACACCCGTTCCGCACCCGCTTCGCACCCGAAACCCTTGCCATTCGTTTTCCCTGACTTTCCCTTGTTTCCGGACATAGTCCGACGCTTTCCGAATCCATTCCCGTGCTATTCTCTGTAACCCGACGACCCGAAGCTTCGGACCCGCTTTTCCCGCGCTTCGGACTTGGTAGTATACCTTCGGACCCGACGTTTTGACCTCCGGACTTGGTCCGCATACCTTCGGACTTGTTCCTTTACCTTTCCACAACCTTAGATACTAACTTTCAGACTTACATCAGTAGCAGACCCCTTTAGGGTCGAACGTTCTTGTCTTGCAAGAGAAGCAGCAGGCATAGCATTTGACCTAACATTATATCCGCCTACTGCGGAGTTGTTTCCCACAGCGGAAAGGTAAAGAAACAAGTCCGAAGGTCAAAACATCGGGTCCGAAGGTATACTACCTAGTCCGAAGTGCGGGAAAAGCGGGTCCGAAGCTTTGGGTCATCAGGTTACGGATAATAGCAGGGGAACAGGTGTGGAAAGCATCGGACTATGTCGGAAAACGAATGGCAAGGGTTGCAGGTGCAAGATGGGTGCAAAATGGGTGATAACCAGGTATATTCCATCAGGTAACAGGTAAGGACAGGTATGTGACCAAGTAGATGGGAAGTCCCACCTACAGTAAAGTAAAGTGCTTGGTCGTACTACCAGTCCTATATAACTAGCTACGTAGAAATCCAGAATATAGAAAATAGGAAAACATCGGGTCTGAAGGTATGTAAACTAACATGAGGCACTGCGGACGTGTGAGAACACAGGTAATAACGCTGTATACCACATCAGCCATGGGAAATAAGCTACTACGCACCAGTGGGGTTGGACGGAATGGACAGAACATAGGATGGACGGGTTTCCGAAGGTATGCAAGCGGGTCTGGTGCATCTCTGATGATAGTCCAGCGGGTCCAAGGCTTGGAGAGTGCGGGAAAGCATCGGGTTTGAGCGGGTTTCGTCGGAGATGACTGGGAGTGACTGTACTGATGTCTGGACAACTGGGCTTTCGATGTACTCCGTAAAATAGGCCTCTGCAGGGCTGCAGCCAGAATGTTTCCTACAACACCATGCTGTAGAAGAACAGGACTTCCGTGAGTAATGGAGGTCTCACAACAACAAAGCTACTCACAACAGCATAGCATACAGAGTTCACATCCACAGGCCCAGCAGCCTCGCGTGGAAGTGGGGGTGAAGGTGCCAGAGTCATGGAGGAGGTCAATGATGGCAATGCAGCTGTCAATGTTGAGGATGAGGATGAGCTGGGTAGGTATTTGTTTGGTTTCGAGCAAGGAAGGAAGCAGAATTGGTGTGGGAATGAAGAATCAGGGGGTAAGGAGGGGTTTGAGGAATGGGGAATGGAGAGAGGAGTGGAAAGTTCTTCCTCGCATATTCCTTGAGGAGCTTGACACAGAGATTGAGGGTTGTTGACTGATTTTATCTTGTGGCCTATTCCAGAGACTGTTGGTGCATTAGCCTAGTCCAGTCTGAACCATGAGAGATGGCGTGTGTGAGAAGGAAGGACAGAAGGAAGCGAAACTGACTAAGAGTATTTGCCTTGAGACTATTGTCCACAAATTCCCTAGGCGTCAGTCCCATATCCTGAGCCCCACTAAGCATACCTGTTCACCATACTCCCTGCATGGCCAAATTGGACTTCTGTAGTGAACACGTGATGTCGGTTCGTCCTGTCTGCTCCTTACAAACGTGCATATACTGATACTAACACAGGAAATTCCCTCGGTGTCCCCATCCCCACCCACGTCTTCAGCCCCAATTCCCTCATCACTGAAATCATCATCCTCGCCCTTGGTCTAAAATCCACAACAAGCACAACAGCACCCATCAACATCCCTCCCACCACACCTGGCTCCCCCCAGATCTCACACGCAACACAATGGAACCCAGCACCAGCGACATTGGCACCATCCATGCCAGTGGCGAATGCCCATCAACAACGTTGTCGTGCGTTTCGCCTCCCTCATTGAAAAAGATGTATGGCCTGTGTATAGACCTTTCGACAAAGACACACACAGTTTCATGGGTGGTCTTCAGCCACGTGCGATATAGTGTTGGACTTTGATTACAGCTCTAAATGCGCGTGTGCCCCAACATCGCAGCTATAATCTACCCATTCAGAGGCCACTATATCTAGAAATTCTACTGGGGAACACAAGAGACTCTTCTCCCATATACACCTCTCTTGAATAAGCTGTCAAGAAGCACCCCGACATCAATGCCATGATCTTCATCTTCATCTTCATTTTCGTGGTCCTCACCATCATTGTTTCCACCTCACCAACATCCATAACCCCCACCGATCCTGCTGGCTGGCGGCCAGAACAGCCCCTGACAGTCTTCCGCAAAGATACTGGGTGTCTTATACTGAGGTCAGTATAATGCAAGAACATATCGCAATCAACAAAACTAGCATTGACAGGTAAGAGTCATCCAGCCACAAGATGCATTGCACTCACATCCCGGCACAATACACTTCCCAGTCATCTGATTCCCCCATAGGACGTGCTAATGATTTTCCGTGGTGAAGGGAACTTATACCCCATCCCAAAGCGAATGCAGGAATTAAATGTGCTCCTCGAATTACTTGGCCTGGATCTAGAAACCCAAATGCGTCTTCATCTGACTCCTCCACAAATGCCACTTTGGGAAGGCGAGTGTGCTGCATGCCAGACTGATGTGACATTAAAGGTGCAGGCCATCTGACGTGGAGGACCTCAAGATGGTGTTTCTCGGTCCGACTGCCCCCTTGGAGCCACGTGTCCATGTGATAAATCCCCAGTACACGAGCATACCAGTAAGGATGGTGAGGTGAGGTTTCACCTGAAAGTACCATAATATCTGAATGTGTCCTGGAAATTGTGTTGTATTCATGCCGCATGTCGTAAGTTGTATAGTGTATCTGCATGGTCTGGACTGAGTAGACCATATTGTTGGGAATGATGACGCAGCTGTGTTCCTTGTCCATGAATATATGGTCACAATGACTGACGTCCAACTTATTCAGCCTGTACAAAATGTGATCCTTCAATTTCAGGATGAAGTTCTGAGAGCTGTCAGAGCGTCCAACCAAGCCAAATGTGTTATGCTATATTACCTTGATAGCTGGATCCCTGTTGTGTTCCTGGAGGAAAGTGAACAACAAGACTGGATCATTTCGACTGGCTGCAATAGAATGATGGTCCTTGGACAACAATGGAGCAGGAGAGTCAGCAAAAGAATTGTGACTTGAGGGGGAGATGGCTGCTACTTGTGCAACTCACTGTAATACACGGCGGCTGCACTCGTGCTTCGCTAGCTGCGCTGGAGTGTCCAGCTTGCTAGTTAGTGGATAAAATGCTTTCAAGGCTCTGTGTGTGAGCTCTCCCTAAGTAGCAAATGATACAACTTTAGAAGCATCCTTGATGGCTAGGAGGGGGACAATACTTACAATCCTGTGTAGTAAAAGAATCTGTCGTCCCAAAGATCTTGATAGTTCGCACATAATCACCCATTGTGTGAAACTTGTAGGTATTTAGATTGAACTTTTTCACCCTCGGTCCACTGGATTCTGAGGTAGCATCATTAGATTGTGTGAACTTTCGTTGGCAGGTGGTCTTCTCTTTGGGTAATTCTACAGCCTTGAAGGCAGCGCAGGTGGAGTCGTGGAACTTCTGCAATTCCTTCGACAGGATCTTGAATGTTTCCTCAAGGAAACCCAGGGTCGACTCAGAATGAATTTGTAACTTGGCAAGTGCGTGCCATTGAGCGAATCTGTATAAAAGAGATTGTATGATCATGTCATGGCCAACGGGAAACAGCCCTTCAAACACAGGTATTGCACACTGATGAGACACATAATGCAGTGACATATTCCCTTACTTATAGGACAGCCCATGTTGACATTTCTCCATAAGAGTCAGGCCAGCCCACCATGGGCCCACATTACTATGTACCCCTTACTTAAGGGATGGGCCCACATGTGAGATTATCCCTGCATATACCGGGTGGGCCAGGTGGTAGTTAATACCCATGGCTCAGGGGTGGGCCTGCGCTATACACTTTGTGGAACCCAATAATATAATGGATAGTAGTGTTATGGCATATGCTATCACTGTTGAATGTTACCCGAGGGTGAGGGGTGGGCCCCTTATGAACTTGCCGACACCTGAGCATATCTCCAGAATGGCCGACATGGTATATACCCATTGCTATATGAACATATCTGAGTCAGTATATCCATATAAATGACTGCCGATAAATGTAAAATCGCCAACAGCAGAATTGCAGGGATGGGACAATTGCCGATGGGTGCCAAATACACCAATTGATCACTGTCCATACTGGGACCGCCAAGAGTATTTATGACTGCCATTCCGGTATCACCAACAACATGTTGTAGTGGCAAATATTTGTGGGCGGCAATCAGTGAGGAGAGTGGTCTTTCTGGGCATATCCCACATGCAGTCAAAGCCGGCAACCTTCAGTAATCTGTATGTATTGGCAACTATTGGTTTGCTAGGGACATCTGTTATATATGCATTTAAATGTCAGAACCTCTCAAGTCCTGTTTTTGGTGCCACTGACTATTGAGTGGTACCTTGAGTAGTCAGCTCGGGGCATATCTACAAACTCATGTACATCATCCCTCATATACCACACCCAGGCTATTCGGCCGGCGCCCATATCCACCCCATGCCTGAGAATTCTCCCTGAACCAACAGCCATGGCGCCTGGACCATACACAATTTCAATCCCTATATTCAGCATCCTCATCCGTGCCGCTCCATAGTCGCCGATGCCAGTCATGACATCGAACCATTGGGGATGGGACAGAGGATCGCGGTGCAAGGGCGAGTGCCGGTTGCATACAACGGCAACAGCTGTAAATACGGATGCCCACTCTCTGAGGCGAGCACCCATTTCATCCAATTTTTTGTCTGCTGCCCAGAGGCCAAGGGCCAGCTGTGTTGCTAATGATGCCCAATAGAGGTTAGGGTGCATGACTCTCAAGGCGGCAGCAATGAGCACCGCCGGTCTCTACATTGCCTGACACAAAGACCTTCCATCCCGTTTAAGAGTCGCCGAGACCTGCGGATGAAACTTGGGAGCCTGGGATGAATGAGCATTGCCAAGAGAAGCTGTCGGGATGTGAATCGAACTTACCGGATGGGCTTGCAAAAACCATGCCGGAGACAGGTTAATACACCCCTGGGGTGAGACTGTGCTGACTGGGCTCAAAGTTGGATTCATGGGTCCTCCATTTGCCGCCAGTTTCTGCACCGCGTGTGACACTTGTAGCCAGCAGGGCCGACATATTTGCAGTCGCCGCCACCATGTCATTCTAAGATTGTCAAAACAATCATCGGCGGCGAATGGGGGCAACTGACCTGTATGTCTATATCAATAGCTCCAGGGAGATACCAGAGGATAATGACACCAAACTTATCGCATACAACTGCAGGCCGATCGAGGAGGATTTGACGATCCGGCGGATATCGGGAAAGGAGGTTTTCTTCACGATTGGGTTTTGTGCTGTTCTCCATCATCTGCAATGCATCTGCATACCTGGCAACATCGAAGTTTATTGTAACTAATGCCTGTATAAGTGAGCGAGACAGTGGGACCGGCAAATGAGTCATACCTGGATTGCGATAGGCGGCGGCGAGGGTGCTAGCAAGTTTGGAGCATCCCATGAGCATGACAAAATCGAGCTCGAGGGGAGGAAGGACGTTCAGCTGTCCTGATACCAAAGTGGAAAACTGATGACAGACATATTCACTAGCAATATGGGTTGTGGCCAAGGCCCAGTCATCAGGAATAGGGTTCATGGGTGCACGATAACAACACAGGTGTTGACTTTATATGTCCAGCAGCAAAATGATAACACAATCGGTGAACCCAAAGTGATAAATGAATTCTCGAAAGGGGGTGATGAGTGAGGACATGACGTAATAGTGAATGCGTACTACACACATGTAATGATGTGTGACTGCACACAATATGTAAAGACATCAGTGTAATTTATCTGTTGACCTCATGGCTGCTGCATGGCCCAGCAATACCTGTTTGGCACCACCTGCCATCAAATCACAATCCGGCGGTAGCTACCGTCTACACCTAGCGGCATCTGCCACATCAAAGATTTCAGCAGTCACAATGACCGCCGACAGAGATACTATAGCATGGATGAACATCAAATGATACACTAAGAAAAATGTACAATGTAATGAAAACAAATGTCTAGTTCTGGGGGCCCCTGCCTGATGCCGACTTGCCAAAGGCATGTGCACCTGCACAAGAACTGCCAGCGATCTGATTATGAGATTGACCGGCAGAGGGACTGCCAGTTCCATTCCAGCCAGAACCGCCGGCGACGTTGCCTGCTGATGGTCCTCCCATGGCGGAAGCGCCTGTAGGCAAGTTGAAGTATAAGCTCTCCATGGCTTGCATCTGGCCCATGCTGACCGGCATCATACTATGATTGCCACTGTATGGTGGGTTGGCATGATACATTGGGCCGGGAAAGGGTGGAGATAGTGGCTGGTTGTGACTGAGTACGCAATGGTGAAGAGTGTTGTAGGCACCCTGAAGGACACTTGTAGCCTGTTCTTGCCGAGCCAATTGCACTTGAGCTTGCCGGAGCGTCTCATCCCGGGTCACCAACTCCTCTTGCAAGACCTTGACTTGATTTTGAACAACCTCAATGTTGGAGCACAAATCATGCAGTGCACAAATGTCGGCATCTTGAGCGGCAATCCAGTCAGTGAGTGCATTCACTAGGTCGGCACTGGCTGTGTGCCGAGCTTGCAGTTTGACAAGTTCAGCCCAGATGCCATCAGGCAGTGTCCTGGGGGCCTGACTGCTTTGAAAGCAATGCCGCGTTGTCATTCATCACCTCCAATGTCATCGCCTGCAAGTCATTGACCATGGCATCTCCCTCAGAATACACTTCCATTGAATGCTGGAGGGAGGGAACAACCAACTCCCTGGGAGGATCAAGTGTGGGGGACGAGGATGGCTGGGCAGGATCTGGGGAGCGACTATCAGGCGATAAAGTCACAATCGGCGGCACGGAATATGCGGGTGCATGGGGCGCTGCAGCCTCACCTTCCATAAGGATATCTGGAGTTGTCAGCGGCATGCATACAAAGGCAGAGAATGACATTACCTTGTGTAGGGGGATGGCGGCGTGAACTCAAACGTGCGCGGCGAGGCTGACCCTTCGGCATCGGGGCGGTGTCAATCTTGGAGCAGGAACATTTGAGCTTCAGCCTTGAGCACCGGGCGCAGGCTTTGAGTGCGGCCCCGGCGGCACCATATCCCTGACGACAAATGATGGATCTGGACCATGGAAACTCAGCGGATGACATCCAGTAATCATTCGGGAGTTACATACAATTTGATGCATTGGTCACAATGCGGCACCACCTCCGAAGCATTCATGTCCTATGGCGCCGGGGTGAGATCAACCAGAATCAGACACCTCGGCACTTACAGAGGTGACATCTTCCTGCAGCCCATCGGCCGGTGGCGGCAATGGAACCTCAGCAACCTTTTGCTTCTTCGAGATTGTTGCCTGTTGGGTAATGATCAGCATGAACATCTGTTGAGCGAGTAAATGGACACACTGGCGGTGGGGTGGCATTCTCAAATGATGATTGAAGCGCACCAGGTGGTGCCGGTGGTTCACTGGAACTGGAGTCCCTTCTCCTCTTCTCGATGGCCAGAGTACGGCCTTGTCCCTGAACGTCTTGCACATCTTCTGGCGGCACCACTTCCTTACCCTTACCCTTGTCTGCTTTATTCTCCACCAGCTTCTTCTTTAACGCCGGCTTGGGCTTTGGCCTTGATGGGCCCAGGCCTGGCACCGACTTTGTGACCCCAGCGGCGGATGTTGATGGCACCAGCCTGGATACAAAGATAGCGCAGGCCTTGTCTTTCAATGGATGCTGCTGGATCTGGGGATCATTGGCGGTGATGTTCTCCCACACCGGCGCACTAACAAACTGTTGCTGAGTGGGGTCTAGGTGTTCTAGCATCTCCATGGCTGCTGAGAGCAGGACCGGGGGGACCACAGTCACCAAAATGGCATGGGTTGCAAAAACAGGGGACTACTTAGGAATCAGTATATCAGCCAGTGCTAATAGGGAAATACCCACCATGATCTCCCCCATCTGCACAGCCAACCGAAGATGTTCGGGGTTACCATCCCGCAACTTCACTGCACCTGCCAGTATTTGAATGACCTGAGCGGCAGCATGGTTCACAGCCTGGTTGGATGTCTCAGCAGAGGGCATGATGGGAGGAGGGATAAGCTTGGAAGATGGGCAATGGGCGATGAAAGGACTGGTAATATGCCGGTAGGAAGCAATGAAATTTTCAAATGAGTGGTTCTTGGCACACCAGGCAGCTCCATGCAGCAATGAGTCAATTGAACAGAACGCGTTTTGAAATCACATGTCCAGCTTCTGGCACCGAAATCCTTTGTTTGGGTCACTAAATTTAAAGTTCTGTGACCTTCCAGTCCACACAATCAGATATTTAACACGGCCGAATCCATCTGTTGTCACTTAATTTTTCATCCTTACACTTTATTGAGAACACCATGTTGCTGCTAGCACAATGTCAAGTCTGATTCAATATTCCAATGGATACCGATGATGAATCTCAATACAATGGTGAATCTGGATCACTGACATCCAATGCGGCTGTGGGTAACACAGGTAAGTCTTGTCACAGTCGACCTATTTGATCTAACCAGACCTCAGCATTCTATTTTGGCATTGGTGTGCTGCTGCCACCACCGAGGTTTAACTTTGCCATGGACATCCTCATGTTGGCGGTGGAATCCACATCCCCCACAATGCAGCAGCCATTGAATTTGGGATTTAAACTTCCCATCCCAGCAAGCCAGCAAACTCCACTGCCGTCCTCCACTCCATTCAATTTGGGCTTTCAGTTCCCACCTGCCTCCACCCCACCCCAAGCAGTATTACCTGCTGGCCCAGTCCAACAGCTGTTCAATTTGGGCTTTCAGCTCACACCTTCCTCTACCCCGCCCCAAGCAGCACTACCTGCCGGCCCAGTCCAACAGGCATTCAACCTTGGCTTCCAACTCCCCATCCCCATCAACCAGCCACAGGCAGCAGCACACTCTGCTCTGGCATTTAACTTGGGGTTCGATGCCCCCGTCCCAGCGACCCAGACAGCAGCAGTAGAATCTGCTGCCATGGTGCCGGCAGTACAAACCCCAGTCCGGCATGTGGGCTACACCACCAACAACAAATGTAAGCTGGATTCCCATGTATTATTCAATTCTGACCCTCCAGCAGCATTCCGGTTTAACTGTGAGCCTCTCTCACCCATAGGAGATTGGAAACTGGTGCCGATCCGAGCACCATTGCCGATGGCCCATCTACTGCCATGCCGCTGTCGATCTTTGTTGCTGATCAGTTGTAAACCACAACAAAACAACAAACCTAGCAATGCTACTGCTCAGTGGTCCTTATGCTGAGAAGCACTGGGTACAGTAGTTGTTCAGTTGGGTGGCCTGACCCTTGGTAGTGCACCACACACTTCGAGTGTGAGGGGTTTAGGTTGGAGGATAGATGAGCACAACTAAGTCTGGGATGACCTAGCTGTGTTGGAGGACAAAGAAAGAATAATGCTGCACACGGACAGCAAGGATACTGGACTGGACTTGGAATGGATAGAATAGCAGTGGGACAGTGTTCCAGGTGAACAAGGTCCAAGAAGACATGGAAGGATGAAAAATGCGAAGCCAATTGAGGCTTCAGAGAGAACTGGACATGAAATGGTGAACTGGATAAGTTCATTTTCTGTAGCTAAAGTACAGGGGTTTATATAGAGTAGAGTACCTGCGTATGTCTGTGTATGCAAAGCAACGCTCCAGGCAATGAGTAAAGCAATGAAAAGGGCAATGAAAGGGGGGAATGGAATGAATGTGCTGCGCTTCAGAGGTAATTACTGAGCAATTTCGAAAAATAGAACAAATCCTATGCATAAGAATGGAGAATGAGTCATAGGGATAAAGAATGAGTCATAAGGACAAAGAATGAGTCAGAGAATGAAAAAGCGATGATAAAGCAGGGCTGTGACCATTACAAACCATGACTCATGACCTGAGTCATCATGACCAATTGCTATGCAAGCATGACAAAGTGCTGTGCAGTGATGATGCAAGAGCTGTGACGCAGCAATGACACAGCATATGGGCAGTGGAGAATGGAATGGAGTGATGATGCTATGATGCTATGATGGTGTGATGATCCGAATGCTCTGCTGCAGAGATGTCATGTGGTTGTTGGTGCAGAATGTTGACATGCAGGGGTCGTGGGATATACACAGTCTGTAAGACGCTTCCCCAGCATGATAAAGGGATTGGTCTTCTGCATGGTGAATTGGTGGTTTGCAATCTCTGGTGAGCATGAGGATGGAATGGCATGGTGTCCACAGTGATCATGGAGGTGAGGTGCGAGTGGATAATGGTTTGAATGGTTTGATGGGTATAAGCTGCTGAAGAGGATTGGAAATGGTAGGGAGATGAGGACAGGATGAAAAAAGATGCAATTTTCAATGTATTGGTGCATGTGGCATGGTCTGGCTGATGCTGAGGTTGTCTGGGAGAGTAGTGGGTGAAGATGGGAGAGCATTGGAAGTGTGTGAATGGGGGAAATGTGAATCAACCATGTTGAAGGCAGGATGCCGTAAAAATGCGGGATGCCGTAATACTGTTGAAAATCGCTAAAAAATCGAAAAATTAAAGGAAAGGAAGGGAAACAAATGAAAAGGTGAGTAAGGAATGGTATGGGAAATGAAGATATAAATAAAAAAAACCATGTTCTCGCTACCAAACACGTTTGGTGTGTGACACCGCCGGCACCGGTTGCACCACCTGCAAGGATGCCACGACCACCAACATTGGCATCGTTAGTTGGCGATGCCGAGCAAGCGGTGATCGACATCGTCAGACGCCTAAATGGAGAGGAATGTGAGCCACATCTCCGCATAGATCTATGCAGTTTTACTAATCTTAAACAGTTGATCAGCTGGCACAGATGATGGTCAGCGGGTCTTTGGGTGTCGGCGAGGACATCCAGGACCCTAAGCCTGACAAGGTCTTGGACAGCAACTGGATTATGCTGTCGGCGTTCTGTGAAAACTGAGACAGGCTAACCAGGATCTTCAAAGACCTGATTAGCTTGCATCATATGGTGCAGGTCCAGGAACGGGTCACCCCAGTGGTGAACGCCCTATTGGATGAGGTGGAGCGAGCAGAGGCACTGATTTCCAACTCTGAGTAGACAGATACCATCCTTCAATGTGTTCAATGTATCCTGTACTATATCACCGGTGACAATGAAATGCACTATTACCATACATGTATCAGTGACATGACCGGCGGCGGCACCTGAAATGGTATTTTAAACCAGGTATATCATGCCAGCATCAAGCCGGCAACATCTCTGGATTTGATACTGGGGGTGCTCACTATGGGAGATATCATGGTGGCTCGGCGGTTGGTGCAAGTTATAAGATGTAGGCGGTACCGGTATTGACAGGCATCTTGTGCATTTATGGAGCAGGCATAGGATGGTATTTCAATTGTAGCTCATACATGGTCATTATGATAGGCAGCAATGATCACTTCCTACTCCGTTTGGCCTTTGGAGCTTCAGCGACCGCTGCCTTGCTCCTGGTTCTCCTAGCCAGCATGTCACTGATAGGAGCAGTGGCACGGCGTTTTGATGCCTTGGTCGGCAGCTCATTCTCAGCGGCAGCACGGAGTTTTGATGCCTTGGCCGGTGGCTCATTCTCCACATTGGAACAAAGACCTTGCTGTGTGGTGTGGGGACCTGATTTTGCTGGTTCATGTGCTGTCTTGAGTGCAACTGTGATATTGCTGGTCATCTTGGACCTGACTGGAGGTATTGCCTGGGCATATCTGCCGGTGGAATCATTGATATGAGGGCTGTTATCAGATGCCGATTCATCACTGGGGCCGTCACTGGATACCAGCGGCAGTCCTCTCTGAGTGAGCCCCTTCAGTGACAAACTCCGTATTATACAGGTCACCCGACCTACATAATATCCTGTATAAGACGGGCCAGCGGACTATGGGCCGATGTTATGTATATCCTCGATGTTGACAGGTGGGCCGGGAGGAATATTATTTCCGATGGAGATGGGTGGGCCCATCTATGCCGATGTTATATATATCCTCGACGATGGCGGATGGGCCAGGAGAAATATTATTACCGATGGAGATGGGTGGGCCCATCTGGGTAATACAGTGGCTCAAAAAACTGTCCACATGTTTGCGCTATTTTGACTGTTTACATCATTGTACAAGAATGGATAGGTATTCCCAGGACATCCTGCCATGGCCTGGGAGTACTACATCAGGGCTCCAAAATGAGCCCTTACCCGTGGGAATTGGTGGTCATATGGTGGCACTATGAGGTTTGCAAAATGATGACTGATGTGGACAGTTTTTTGAGGCTAGATTGAAACTATATAAATTCATGGTTATGACACCATAAAGTCATACCATTATTAAATAAATTATAATGTGGTGTCATTATGGCATTATTAAACCTATCTCTCACTATATAATGAAGGGAGTCTCATGTATGATAGTCATAATCACCATGAAAGCCATCTCCTCTGCTCAAAGGGATAACATCCTCTCTCTCTCTACTGCTGGCCTCTCTGCTCATCAAATAGCATCTAGAACTGGTGTATGCAAGTCTACTGTGGCCAAGCTCACCAAAGAATGTCACCCAGACAAAGAAAACTCTAGTGGAGGTCGTCCATCCAAACTCACCTCTACTGATAGGAGGGCCATTATTCAGCATATTACTACAGGAAAGGCTGACAATGCTGTCCAAGTCACTCATCACATCAATTCCATCATCACTACCCCTGTATCTTCACAAACTGTGAGAAATGTTCTCAAGGCAGCCAACCTCAAGGCTGTAACAAAGAAGAAGAAGCCTCTCCTTTCTATCAGTCATAGAAAAAGAAGACTGGACTTTGCCCTGGCCCATCAAAACTGGACTGTAGAGGACTGGAAGCGTGTCATATGGTCAGATGAGACTAAAATCAACAGGATTGGGTCAGATGGAAAGGTATATGTGTGGAAAAAGAAGGGGGGGCCTCTAACAGACAGAGAGATTAATGGGACACTCAAGTTTGGAGGAGGTTCTCTGATGGTATGGGGGTGTATGGGGTGGAATGGTGTAGGAATGCTTGCAGAGGTTGAGGGGAGGATGGATGCTGAGCAGTATGTGGACATTCTCAACCACCACTTGCTGCCTAGCATGGCAGAATCAGGAATTGATGAAGAAGATATCATTTTCCAACAGGATAATGATCCCAAGCATACATCCAGGAGAGCCAGAGAATGGTTTGAAGAACATAATATTCATCTCCTTGACTGGCCAGCACAGTCCCCTGATGTCAATGTCATTGAACACCTCTGGGGAATACTCAAAAAGAAGCTTATAGCCTATGAACACCCCCCTAAAGGAGTATGGGAGTTATGGGAGAGAGTGGTGGTAGAGTGGGGACAGATTACAGCAGAGGACTGTCAGAAGTTGATTGAAAGTATGCCTAGAAGGATAGAGGCAGTAATCAAGGCCAAGGGAGGCCACACAAAGTACTAGAATACCTGATTTCCTATGTAAAATATCTGAGTCAAAAAACTGTCCACATGAGTCATCGTTTTGCAAACCACATAGTGCCACCATATGACCACCAATTCCCACGGGTAAGGGCTCATTTTGAAGCCCTGATGTAGTACTCCCAGGCCATGGCAGGATGTCCTGGGAATACCTATCCATTCTTGTACAATGATGTAAACAGTCAAAATAGCGCAAACATGCGGACAGTTTTTTGAGCCACTGTATGTAGAGTAGGATGGACATATATTATAGACAGCTGGGCTGAAGAGAGATGTATAGCAGATATTATTATATAGACGGGTGGGCCGACATATTAGTATTATTTTGTAGACAGATGGGCTGACGTAGGGGTATATTACATAGATGGGTGGGCCGACATAGGGTATTTTACATAGACGAGTGGGCCGACGTGGGGTAATATTAGATAGATGGGTGGGCTGAGAGTGAGGTGAAGAATTTATTAGATAGACCGGTGGGCCGAGAGTGTGGTGAAATATTTATTATATAGACGGGTGGGCCGACGTGGGGTATATTAGATAGACCAGTGGGCCGACATGGGGGTACATTACATAGACGGATGGGCCGACATAAGGTATTTTACGTAGACGGGTGGGCCGACGTAGGGGGATGTTATATAGACGGGTGGGCCCAGATACATATCATATAGACATATGAGCCGAGGTATTGGTATACTAATGGACATATGAGCAATGCTGTTGCACTAGTTTGATCCGAGTCATCAATGACATTCAGACTCAGACCCTGTCCACGTCGATCAAAGTCAACACAGCCACGCGCCCTGTCGACTCAGAATCCAGCGATACCGAGGAAGACAGTCCATAGACGTAAGGGCCGCGGTATTGGTATACTATAAGGTAGTTGTTATCACATAAATATAACTGGGCTTAGATGGTTGGATAACAAACAAATCAGTTTGCTGATGTAGGCACCAGAGAATCGAAGACATGGAGTACACACCCAATATATGAGTGCATATACCTACCATCAACGACCAAAACCCAAAACCCAAAATCCTGAATACACCGTCTGACATTCACCGAGTACTGAGTCTCGAGTCTCAAATTAAGACAATACAAATGTAAGATGATATGCATTTTTACGAGTTCCGAGTCTCGTCTCAAATCACCCGAAACCCGAAATTTGGTACTTGGTACTTGGTGAAATGTGTACAACCCGAAACCCAAGATTTGGTATTTGGTGAAATGTGTACAAAATACACATGTAAGATGTTGCACATTTTTCTCAAAATTCAAAACATTCTTACGAGTTTCGAGTTTCGAATTTCGATTACTGAGTACTGAGTACCGAGTACCGAGTACCGAGTGCTGAGTGCCGAGTACTGAGTGCTGAGTGCCGAGTACCGAGTGCCGAGTGCCGAGTACCGAGTACCGAGTGCCGAGTACCGAGTACCGAGTGCCGAGTACCGAGTACCGAGTGCCGAGTACCGAGTGCCGAGTACCGAGTACCGAGTGCCGAGTACCGAGTACCGAGTGCCGAGTACCGAGTGCCGAGTGCCAAGTACCGAGTGCCAAGTACTGAGTACCGAGACTCGAGACTCGGTACTCGAGACTCGAAATTCGAGATTCGAGACTGGAAACTCAAAACTTGAAACTTGAAATGCAATTTTTCTCGAAATTCGAAACATTCTTACGAGTTTCGAATTTCGAATTTTGATTACCGAGTGCCAAGTACCGAGTACCGAGTACCGAGTACCGAGACTCGAGACTCGGTACTCGAGACTCGAAATTCGAGACTGGAAACTCAAAACTTGAAACTTGAAATGCACATTTTTCTCGAAATTCGACACATTCTTACGAGTTTCGAATTTCGATTACCGATTACCGAGTGCTGAGTGCCGAGTACCGAGTACCGAGTACCGAGTACCGAATCTCGGGTTTCGGGTGATTTGAGACGAGACTCAGAACTCGTAAAATGCATATCATCTTACATTTGTATTGTCTTAATTTGAGACTCGAGGCTCGTAAGACAGGTTCGAGTTTTGAGTATCGAGTCTCGAGTCTCGGGTTTCGGTACTCGGTACTCGGCATTTGGTATTTGGTGATTTGATAAATGGACTGGCAGAGGTAACATTCATTCAAACAAATTGCATATACATCTATCACTAAGCATTTATGTAGCCATGGCAGTCTCCTCAGAAGACGGTTCAACCTTCATCTCTTCAACCTTCACCTCAACATCCATGTCATCAGGAGAATCATACTCTGGGACAAGATTGCCCGGATTACCTGGGTCCACATGTTCGCCGGACGTATGTGGATCCTCTGGATGAACAATGTTGTCCTCAAACACGAGTCCCTCAATGGCAGATGCATCCTCGGGTGTCGGGGGTGTAGGCGCCATCCCTGCCATCGACAGATCAATGAGAGGAGGGAGTGCAGATTCGGGGGGTGACATGGACACGGAGACGGATTGATCAAGCAACATTGTTGTTGCATTGGCAGGAGGGTCGGGAAGTGGAAATGAGGGGTGCCGGTCGACGATTTCGCGTCGAAGGCTTTCATGGAGGCGTTGCAGGGTATCAAACCTACCATCCTGCTCTGCCCACTCGAGCCTCGAGAAGAGCGATTCGAGCTGCACCATCCCAAATCGCGATTGCCATGGCATGGAGATCCAGCATTGGCACGTCGAGTGCTGCATGAGGGACTGCTGAACTCGAAGACGGAAGTGCTACATGGGAGAAATAAGGTCAGATGATGATGATGATGAAAGAACCCTCGGGTCACTTACGAGCTGGTGCAGGTGCAGGTGCAGGTGCAGGTGCCTTGGCAGCAGTAATGGTCTTGCTGCGACCACGCGTCTGTGTTTGGGGGTTGTCACAGCAATGACACCCGGAGTTCCGGACGCACCACGAGACTGACTGCGAGTTCGGGCTGTGGATTGTGATGCGGGGGGGGCTTTGGAGGGAAGCCTTGGAAGGTGTCTTGGACCTCGCCCTCGGGTGGCCGAGGGGCGCTCGAGAACATTTGGG
>JABBWA010000236.1:0-72310 GCA_016628065.1 Suillus lakei | reverse complement strand
CAGGTGCTGGAGCGAGAACGGCCTGCACAAGAAGGGCGGGTGAAGACGGGGATGCGGACTAGAGTACTTCTTCGGTAAGCAAGACAAAGACACCCATTGCAAACGGCCAACTCACAAGATGTCGATAAATTTTCCTCTCCTTCTGCGATCAACACCGTGTTCTCCAAACTCTGCCTCTCCAAAAGACCATGCTTTGCTCTAATCATGCGCTCGTCACCGAACATCACTGAATTTGCAGTGAAGCAATTGACGGCTTGGTTCCATGAACTCGGCTTTTCGGAGATTCGTAGTCATCACCCTTACGATGGGAATTTGGCTGAGGAGCGTCAGGTGCCATGTGTTTCCTTTTTTCAACTTGGCGACAAGGGGAGGCTTCGATCATGGATCCTACGGAACGGCGTCTAACATGGCCACCACCAAGCATCTGCGGAAGGAAAAGTAAACGACCATTCCACGAGCATGATCCCAATAACCTACACTGATCATGGTGTCATCTTCCTTCTGCGGACTGTGAACATAGCAATGCGGTAGCTTGATAACCGTTGTGAATTGAGGCCGGTGCATGCCGATGAGTCCGACGGACCAATAGAACGCAAGAGTCAGACGAAGAAACTGGATGTCCTGCCCGGCCAGTCTTTCAAAGAGCGAGTCGTCCATGTTAGACTGCTGGCCTGAGGTTCATGGTCCGTGCCCATGATCGATCATAGGACATGCGATTCGCGTATGGACATTCCGATACTGCTCGCTTCGGACGCTCCCGGCATGGCTTTCAGGCTGTGACGCAGAAATGGCGGTAAGTGGCATCCCACAGATCCAATGCAGAGTCAAGCATCTTATCTCCCAGCCCTGGTCTTCCCAGGTGAACTCCCGAGAAGTCGCTGAGCATGGAGTCAACGGAAAAGTCGGGGCGATGCCTAGCCCACGAGGCACGCCCACCGTGAGCGTATGGCTGCGAAACGCTACTGATGCTAGCGCTCGAGTCATTACGGCGGTGGTGTCCATAGCTGTTACGGTTGCGGTTGTACAAGCTAATTGGCGGACCTAACGAGGAGACGGAGGCTGATGATGAGTGGCGACGATGAGCAGCAATACGATTGTACGGGTGCATCTGCGAGTGCACTGAGGCACGGAAGTAGAAGCTCGAGGCATCGCTGTCAACACGTCTCCTGCGAGGTTGTTTGCGGATGAAGGAGAACGTATCATCAAGAGAAGACATGGTGAAAGAGAACTCGTCCGAGGAAGGACGCTCCCGAAGGCTTGGGAGTGGTGACGCCCCATAGTCGAAAGGATCCGTGGACCCATGATTGATGACCTGTCCGTATGACGAGACAGACGCAATGCTGAACATAGACTCGTGCTTGTTGCGCTGGCCACGCGAAGTAGCTCCCGGCGGAGGGTAGAAATTCGGACGATGGTCATGGAACTCGAATCCCCTTCTCACCTCTGCGAATGAGTCGAAGCCCGCAAAGCTCAGTTCTGAAGAGTGTCGGTAGTGGCCTGGGACATTTGAAGCACGTGCAGTTGAGCGCCCAATGTGCTTCGAGCTAGAGTCTGAATCGAGGCGGACGCGAGATGGGGGCGAGGGAATTTCAATAGCCTTTGCAAATATGGACTTGAGAACGGCGGACTCGTCACCAGCTAACGAAGATGCGGAGAGGGACTTAGGCAATAGGTGAAGGGGGAATGATGTCTGACAGTGTAGTGGCTCCCCGTTCTTTTCAGCAGAGGGGGGTGCAGACGATTGCTTGCCGCCAAACTTGAAGTCTCTATTGAGTTGCCCATCCGATGGTCGGTATTTCATGGACGTAGCGTTCCTCGAGACTTGCGGCCGCTCTGCGCAAAGGAAGTCCTTCTCTTCCTCCTCCTCCCAGTCCTTTGTCGTGGCAAAGCTATCCGTTCCAGGAAGCAACGACGGTTCAGTGTCCACATCCATTGGGAAGCCTTGAGGTAAGAACTCTTGCGAGACATAATCCATGCTGAAAGTGCTATCCCCGCACGTTCTAGCTCTGCTTGCAACGACGGAATCTTGGGCACAGGCGGAGCATCAAGTGGCAGGTCAAAGTCATACCGCAAATCAATCTTGGCAGGCGTGCGGAATGCGTTCTCCAACTGCTCGACGAAGCTAAGCCTGTCAGACCCACCGGACTCGTTCAGCTTCTGCAGCTCGCCCGTGAAGTCAAAGGACTTCTTGGTATCGTCCTCAGAGGACATCCCAGCC
The DNA here is from genome assembly GCA_016628065.1 of Suillus lakei. Taxonomy (NCBI): domain Eukaryota; kingdom Fungi; phylum Basidiomycota; class Agaricomycetes; order Boletales; family Suillaceae; genus Suillus; species Suillus lakei. The sequence goes on along the minus strand of JABBWA010000236.1, from coordinate 70,092 downwards.
TCTTCAATATCGGCATGGTGGTCGTCCTCATCGATGACTTTGGCGCGGAATACAGGAGCTTCGGTGACTGAACCTTTGGGTGAAGGGAGTGGCATCTCGGGCGGCAGGCCAGGCGAGGGCAGTGGCGGGTGCGCGATCATCGGGTTAGGATGGAACGACAACGTATCATCTGCTTCGTGATCCGAGTTGGACAAAATGACCTGCAATTCATCAGGAATATCGGAGTCAGGATCACTCGCATCCAGTTCTTGTTCTCCTACAGACCCGCCCAACGTCCCTGCAAGACCGAGGTTTCGGCGTGCATCAGGGAGAATCAGTAGGCTTGGGCTGTCAAGCGGTTTCGGGATATCATCGCTGACATCGCAACGCAACTGCAAATGCGCATGCTCCATAGGAGCAAGTGACGACGGTTTCCTCTCGTGTCCTCTTGCCTTCTTGAACACAGGACTTGTACCCAGTGACGCGCGGGAGCTACACTTTGAATGTGCAGAGCCAAACGTGCGTGATGACGGTGAGCGATCCACGTTACCCGTGAAAGGTAAGTTCGTAGGCGCCGCGAACACAGTGCGTCCCGACACCGGCACCCTACTTTTCGCTGGGCGGAGTGCTTTGAAGACGGGCTCTGGTTCTGCCGCAGGCGCAGGGCTCATTGTGCGCTTGTGCGTGAACCTAAAGGTCGGTGCGGGTGCATTTGCGTCCGATTTCGCAGGTGAGATCCCAGCATTAAGCGTTGCCCATGGTGCAATGTGCTGCCCGATGGACGGAACTACAGCGGTGGATATCGTCTTGGCGTATGGGCGGAGTGAAGTGACACTCGCGGCATTTGCGCGCAGGCGTTTGATAGGGCTTTCTAGGGTCATGCGTTTCGTGGGGCTGCCTGGTTGGGAAGAGGCGAACAAAGATGGCGAGCACCCACTCATCGGCGACATGTCCGGCGTCGCTTGGAGATCAAGGCGGTTGATGAGCTGCGCGAGATCATTCGTTGCTGCGTCCAGGAGGGACATTACTGCGCAATCTTTGTCACAAATTCAAACAAACGAGTCAGCACGACACGAATCGACTGGCTGCACGAATGGCTTGACGTACCGTTTTCGTCTTCGTACATAGCCTTGGGCCTGCTACGCCCCAAAGGCTGCTCGCTCAGCGGCCTTGGACGTGTTTGCTTGACAGGCGTGTCGAGATCACTGTGTCCGTCAACAGTTGCCTCTTCGATGGTCACTATCGGCAGTGCAGGTGCCTCTTCCTCATTCATTCCCTTTTCACCTTCCTCGCGGTCAGAAAACCTCCCAGGGAAAACTGCCGACAGCGGCGTCCTCTTCCTACTATCTGAAGTCTTGCGTGTCCCTTTGGTTTTCTTCTCCTTGCTGCTGTCCTTCTCCTTCGATGCGCGTTCCTTCCTCCTGGCCTCCTTCACAGTTTCTAACTTAACCTCATCCCACCTCACCGAGCACCCCGAAGACCCTCCCGAAGATACGGAAACAGGCCTCACGCTACCAGCACTGCTCGCTGTCATGGTGGATCCCGACCTTGCTCTGGCCAGAATACCAGACCCTAACACGCCAGCCGGATCCGCCGACAGTCTAGTCGAGCTCTGTGCTTTGGCAGCTACAATCGACGATGCCGTAGACCCGCTGCGCATAGACGGGAGACGCATCGTGGAGGGAAGACCCAGCCCAAGGATGGACTTTTTCTTGCCAAGAGTTGCTCTGCAGGTGTTCTTATCGGGGCTGGCAGAAAGCGCCCCTGCTTCGAAGCTGCTGCCGGAGTAGCGCGCAGTTGCAGCATTGTCCTTGTCCTTCTTCTTTCTCTTTCTCCTTTTCTTTCTCCTTGTGTTGACCCTTGTCCTTTTTTTTCTTCTTTTTCTTGGGTTCGCTGATGACGGGAGGAATAGGTTTAGGCGTGTCATCGGGCGCGGGGATGTTCTTGAGCTGTGCCCAGGACCCGATACGTGCGAGAGAGCGGACAGAGCGCATGGCACGGAGAGCGACACTATCTTTACCTGAGCCGAGGGGGGCAGCACTTGGTGGAGCAAGTGTAGCACCATATGCAGCGGATGCAAGTGTCGCTGACGGCGGCGTGGGCACACGCAGATGCTGGTTCTCTACGAGCGACTTGGGGTGCTCAGAGCACGCTGGGCTGTTAAGCAAGATCCCCGAGTCGAGAGAGTTGAACCGTGCTCGGGACTCGGTGTGTTTGGTTGAGGTTGGTTCAGGCGCTGTCAAATAAAATGTCAGTAACGCGCAGTAGTGCGAATCATGAGCTTACATCTCGATCTCTCTTTCTCCTTCGAATCCTTCTTCCCCTTTCCGATGGTCCACCAACCAGGCTTCTCATCCGCCTTTACCTTCAACGTATTCTCCTTGTCTTTCTTCTTTTCCTTCTTCTCCTTTTCCTTTACATGGGGAACGTTGGTCACCTCGCCAAGAGCGGGACCCCAGCGCATGCCATCCAGGGCTACGCGGCTCTTCTTCTTCTTCACCACGACGATCTCCCCAATCTCGGGATCGAGAGTGGGGTCAACGTATATTTCGATTCCTGCGTTCCCATTCTTGCTCGAGTTGCCGCCGCCAACACGGCGCACTACGTCCGATAAATCAGTCTCTCGCGAAGAAAGAATGCTAAGCTTTGATTTCTTGGGTACGAGACGCCTACGAGGCGTTGCATCTGAGGACGGGGCTTTGGGGGCGAGAGCGAGTGGGGGCTGGGGTTCAGACCATGGAGCGACAGATGAGTTGGCTGGTGAAGGCGTTGCGGCGACAAGGCGGATGGTGGGGATAGCAGACTTTGTGGCAGGTGTTGCGAAGGGTGATGGCGAGCGGGCGCGAGTAGTGTCAGTTGGTCGTGAGAGGAGTTGCAAAGGCATCTCGTCTCGTGCGTAAGTGAAATTGATGATATGAACAAGCGTTCTTGAAAAACGTTATGTTTGGTCGTGATCGTATTAAATCAGGTCGTCGAAATTCGAAATGATGAAGCAAGCAAAGTAGAAAATGAGAAAGCGTTATGGATCGTCGCGAATCGTGGTCAGTGTCGTTATGAGATCTAAGATGATTTAGCTTGATGGTTTGTTTGTTGAGACCGTCGTGGTCTTGCGGTCCTGACGGTCCTCTGAAGAAAGCAGTTAAACTCGTTAATGCCTTGAATTAGTAGATGAAACTGAGTCTCTAGTAGGCATTAGTAGTCAGTTAATGACAGATTCCTTGACCAGAGACTAAAGACATACCTAAGTGACGAAATATGACTTACGGTGACAAGCTCGCGCACAAGAGAGACAAGAGCCCCTTCTACCTTCACCGCCTTCCCGAAAGTCGAACTTGTTTGGTTCTGTAGGTACATCACAAAACAACGCGTAAATAAGACGCGAACAAATAAATATCTCACGTGACCGCATCACTGCCAGCCTGGACTACGTTCCAGTTGCTGCATGTCATCACGTTCGACGACGCCGCATACCTGCGCAGCGCCTCGCGGCGCATCAAGATATTACCCGGCCAATTGATATTGGATTCCATCTTTCTCACACATAATAGCAGTTGACAATTCTTGAGGGTTCTTTGTCTTCTGCCCGTCGTCTTCCTTCCCATCAAGGATACCGTGACGCTGAAACGTCAAGGAGAATGATAGGTACGGTAGAAATTCAGACGCCATAGACGACCATTTTGATGCACTTACCAGATCACGTTCTGTTGTTGATATTTACTTCATCCGATTCCAATCGTATGCCATGATGGCACCAGCGTCATAACTGATAACTTGTGAGGACATGCACAAGCACGCCATTCGAATTAATGCATATTACAGCTGATCCGATTAGAACTTGTGCGCTAGGGGTACAGCGAGGATCACCGAAGCGGCACTGCAGCACCGCTACGTCGTTGTGCAACTTCCTATTGCGCTGAGACCGAGTTCAACCGAACAACAAGACAAGAAGTATCCAAGATATGTCCCAACTACGCCCCATTCTTATGTGCATCAACCTGTGTACTGAAAGCTGCGTATATGTTATCAACATCACCTCGACGCCAGCGTGGGTGCTCGCATCTACAATCGATTATCGATTTTCTTGTCACCGAGAAAAATAAAACAAAATAAGTAAACTTTTGTTTCCCTCCGGTGTCCTTCAGTTTATCCGGCACCTTGGCGATTTCATCGTCGATGTCATTCTTGGGGAATGTCTCCGGCCTCCCGTGATCACCTCAGCCATTAATACATGTCCAGCTGATGACGAACACAGTGAGCCACAGAGGGAAATTCCTCATCTATCGCAGACAATCTCAAGTTTGTTCGTGCTTTCTCTCTCTTTATATCGCTATGGATCGTTCTGAATATCTGTTTTGCTGATCCCGAATTATCATTTACAAATGAAACGGCCGCCCGTCTGATTACATCCTGGACACAAGACATCCATTTGTTTCCACAATCAACCCAGAAACAACCCAGGGTGATACCCCTGGTTGCCTGCACGAGGCATCACCTGTACATACCGCCGAGGCAACCTGCGCTCGGTGACATGCACACATTTGATGGAAAACAGTCGCCCACAGCCGTTAATAATTTTTGCGTGTTCGATGGAACAGTGGTTCACGTTGTTGGTTTAGCCTCCCTGTTAGTCCATCTGCAAATTCTAGGGTGATTCTTCCGGTTACATCCACGAGGCATCGCTTATCATGTTTTTGATTGCCCACAACCTATCAACGGTTTTACACGGAACGGTAGCTCGTACTGTCCGTCCACCGTCTTCAGAGTGTTTGTTGCAACAAAGATTACCGCTCGTGAGCAATTGGAACGTGTAACCCCTAGCGTTTGAACGATGATTACTTCCTCCTCGGAGTTTGAAACTATATGAACATCGGACGCGACGTAATCGCCAGCGAAAAGCCGTGACAGTTTGTTGCTGCCTCGAGGCGGACCTTGTGCCAAAAGGGGCGGGACATGTGTGAGGCAGTCCATATAGTCTAAACTTAGTGATATCTTAGGCTGACGCTAGGCGTGAGACCAAGGACCTACTGCATATATCACAAGCGCCCACAGCTCACTGGTGCCTTCTTTCATTGAGAGAAGCAGAGGCACATGCCATGATGCCATCCTACACGCTGTCTACTCCCGCCATCTTTGGTAAGTACCTGCCATATCCGCACACCGCTCATCCTATTTTTCAAATTCCAGACATTACGCCAATCACAGGTAACGGGACTGATTACGAATGGCTGAACCTTTTAATAAACGGGACGGGCCTCTCCGACCCATTGTCTCCCCACGTTCAAACAGTTCCAACTGCAGTTGACTGTTTCACTATTTCGTTCTCGACACCCTCAAGGTTAGTACAACCCTGGTATCATCACCCATGTTGACAGACTTTGATTCAGATGCCTTCCGCGACGTCGAAGAGTGTGTCAGGTTGCTTTTTTGTCAGCGTTCGCAAATTAAACGCAGCACGTTATCCGCATGGAACCATGTCTACATCAACGATCGCAGCAATTCCGGACGAATTGCTGTCTGCTATCTTTCATGTCGCAACGCACGATTTTCACGACTGTTATGACACTATATTTCACGCTACCACAATCTCACATGTCTGCCAACGCTGGAGAAACATATCTCTTTCAACCTCATCATTATGGACCGTCATCGTTCTCACCTTTCCTACTCATCGTAATCAACTCTTTCGCACCATCGACTGGCTTGCGCGTTCCCGTTCTCGCCCTTTGCACCTATACATGGATTTCCGGGATCCCGCATGGAATTGGGACGAAGCTTCACACTGCTTCGGCTGGAAAAATATGGAAAATGTTATGCGACTTATCTTGCCCTATGCGCACCGGTGGCAGAAGGTCGAACTTCTCACAGACACCTGGGCTCCTATTTTTACCTTCCTCTCCTATACTTCCCGCATAAAATCAACTCCTATGTTACAAGATGTACTTCTTTCCCGCTGTAACGCCTTCTTTGCTGCAAAGGGTGAGCTCTTCCGCCCTTCTGCAATGAGGCTTCCAGTCTCCTGGTTTGGGGGAGGCTCTGCGTTTCACGGCCTTCGCCGGGTCTCCCTTGCCGGTGTACACGTGAACTGGGCAAACTCGGGATTGTCAGGCCTCTTGGAACTCGAACTCAAGTACCACGCGAGCGAGGTGATGCCAACATTACACGAGTTTTGTGACATCATATCTGCATGTCCCGAACTCGAGCGATTGAGCATCCTGGGATGGGGTCCTCAGATAGACGTAAACGTCGCACCCAAGCAGCGCACTCTCCACCTTCCTCGTTTGCGAGACTTTGCCTTCGGATTCATCGATGTCGATTACGCTATTGATTTCTTATCGCTTTTTCACTTCCCCGCCCTCAAAACGCTTTCGCTGGAAGACATTTCCTCCTCACTAGATCCGTCGCACCCATGCGATGCATCCCATCTTCTGGAATATCTCACAGCAGCTCACCACGGGTCGTGCACAACTTCATCTCATACATTCCCATGCGCAACGTGTGGTCCATATCCCTTATCTTTACTTAGTTCTTTGGAGCTTCACGACCTTACATCATGCCAAGCTTCTTTGCGCTGCTTTTTGCAAGAAACCGCGACTCTCGACCATCTTGTACTGTCTGGTCTGGACAAAGCGAACCTCCAAGCAATCGTTCCAGACTTGATCACCGCGGCGCTTTGCCCAAGTCTTCTTGACTTGAAATTCAACGGCGCAGATTCTACAATCACCGCGTTATTGACTTCCCTCCCCGCCAGTATTGTTCGCAATTCCAATTCCCCATCGATGCGTGTCGTCGTAATTGCGGACGTCCCCGACAGTGAAGTCACAACGCACGAGCTCGTACACGTGTTGCGGGCCGCTGGCGTCCTCGAGGTTACAATCTTAGGGAATGCCACTTCTTAGAGGCTTGGCAAGGGAAGCCACAGCATCATTCATCGTTTTCACGCACCGCTCTCATCAGTCACTCGTTCTTCCCTTCCCTTCACCTGCATGCTCCCCCATTTATCACCAACGACTTAACGCCTTTTCTCCTGCCTTTGTACGTATGTAGTATCCTTCGACATTCTTCACGTCACTGTATAGTATATCAGTATGCCCACGCATCCCCTCATTTCTGTCAAGGCTGCATGTTAGTATATTCGTACTATAGAGCTGAACCCCCCTGTAGCATATGTTCTGTATGTAATAAACATTCGTTTCGTTTGGACATATATTACCAAAGTTATTATCGATCTGATCGATCAGACGTGGGGTGTATTAGGACCAAGTACTTTGTGGCGATAATCAAAGAACTGCGCGGCTTCAAACATTTCCGTTCCGAAGGTAACATCTGGCACGGTTATAATTAAACGGCGTAGATCACCAATATTGCAAAGTGCGGCGATCAGTTTCATGATCAGAGCGTCAACAAAGTACAAGGGAGGACCAAACATGCAGCGATAGATACGGAACGTGCCAATGTATGAAATTGCGATATCAATATGCTTGCTCCAGACCATGATTGCAAAGCGATAGCGTAAAAGTCCGGATGTTATACAATCTCCATCGACCGCCTGAACTCGGTTCATATTCCTTCTCCGATAAGTCGTTCAGGTCCCTCCACATATGCCCTCCACGACTCCACGAATGCAGCCAACTCCGCACCCTCTAGCACGCGATGATCCGCACTCCAGCTCACGCCAACCTTGAGCCTCCTCTCCCCATGTTCGCTCTTACTGACGTCCCACACCCATCTTGCTCTCCCTATGGCGACAATCGCGACACCGCCTCCAGGCACTAAGACAGGGTGCGCGTACTCCCCATCGCCAATTGCACCAACATTAGATATTGTGACTGTCGCACCGCGTTTCGGCATCTCGTTCGTCGTGAGTGCGCATGGTACTTGGCGACCGAGGAAGGAAAGGTGCTTGAGTTGTGAAGATAGGCTGTAAATATTGTGCGTATCTGCATGGGGTATGACAGGTGTGTATAAACCTGTCGTGGTGCTCAGAGCAATAGCGATGTCCGCGTGCGGACGAATGGTAAGGGTGGGCTTGCCTCCTCCATTTGCGCTACCTGGTGTGATGGAGGAACGGAGCACAGGCCATGCCATCATGGCCTTTGCAAGCGTCTTCAGGAGTATGGGGAGGTATGTGAGACGGGTGAATTGGGCGCTTTCTGGGACTGGGGGATGGGATGGTGCGGGATGCAGAGCGGATGGGTTAATTGGGAGTGGTGATGATTTGGAGGGATTAAAGTGTTCAGGTATATGTGCATTGAGGGTTGGGAGGATGGAGTGGAGAGATGTGAGGTCAAGAGAAGTCGAGTAGCTGACACAGATAATAAGTGATACCGTATAATAATTGAGAGGACGGGATCATACCCAAAGTGTGGAATCTCAAGACTCTGGGTCATGGCTTTCCACATGCCATAACGTGTTCGACCAAGCTCAACAATCACGTCCTGCTCTGCTTGTGCTCGTGGTGCAGCTGAACCGGAGTCTACTGAAACAGAAGAGACACGCTGAGACAGGAATGCATCGACATCCTTCTTCTCGATGCGTCCGTCACGTCCACTGCCCGAGAGGAGAAGTGCAAGGTCAACCTTGGACTGACGAGCGTAATGACGGACTGAGGGCTTTGCGAGCACGTTCTCGGGGTTGACATTTGGAACGGAAGGAGGTAAGTAGTTCGGGTCCATGGGGTGCAATCGTCTGGGTGCAGATGGCTCCTCGCGGATGTGTTCGGCTCGAAAGGTAGCATCTTCCACAAACTTGAAGCCTGGAATTATTTGCGACGGCGCTGGCGCAGCCGATGATGCAGGCTCTATCTGCTCTGCGCTGCCGCTATCCAGGAATTCCTCATCAACCTCGATCACACAGAGCCCTTGGCCGACCTTTGCAACTTCACCTTCCTTCACCAGAATCTCTTTCACTACACCGTCGAATGGGCTAGTGATTTCGACGCTGGCTTTGTCGCTCTGAACCTCGCACAAAGGATCGAAGCTTTGGACGGTGCCAAGTTCCTTCACATTCCTAACTTATTGGCTTAGCGGGGGAGCACGATATTTGCAAGGTCCGGCCGACGCACCATTTGATAACTTCACACTCTGTGATACCCTCGCCAATGTCAGCAAGCTTGAACTTCTGTAGAATTCTCCTTGAGGACAAACAAGGTAGAAAGGTGTGAAAGTGTGAGACGGCTGGACGAGTGAGGAGGCGACGGAGAGGGCGAATGAGCATGGCGGTACTGTGCTCAAGTAATGGTGCGGGGAAGATGAACAAGCTGCTAGATCCGATCGGGCTAAAAATGTATGCATTTGCTTAGGTAATCATAACAGACATTGTCAGCGGTTTTACCGGAGATCGATTTTCATGTCTTTAAACCCTTCCTTGACCTTTATGAAGTTCCGAATGACCATAGGTGATGCACTTCTGCTGGGTGTATTGCCCTGCGGCGCTTTTCCACACAGGAGTTTCCAGTGAATCGCACTGCATTTCGTTCGTACGCAAATTCAAATTCACAGTCTACGTCCTGTCGCGTCTCACCGGCACCATGCATAGCGCCACGTATAGTGTTGTTGGCAGAACTCCAGGACATCCGAGACTCGTGGAGATGTAAATTAGATCTGATAACAGTGTTTGAATTCAAAGGAACATGAAAACTAATGTCCCTAAAAGTTATATAGTGCATGCTGGAGGATGCCCCCTCGCGTCACTGATCAACGTTCAACGCGATTCCGAGCATCCGGAACGAGTCGAGAATAACTCAAATCATCACTACTGGAGATGCAAACACTGCGGCGACAAATCAGTCAGGAGCTCCATTCGCTGGCGGCCAAGCCCACGGCCTTTCTTGATGGAAAAACCTTCCAATCAACTCCAAAATTCACCCACTCAAGGTGCTGTGACAATCCTCTCAATTGTAGGGCATGCAGGTGAAGTAGAGCGCACATTCTCTGATCACAATCCGTGCGACGGTGTAACCTCTCAGTTGACACATTTGAAACACTCGGCAAAATTCGTGCAAACCTTCAACACCACAGCACCGTAAAAGCTGCGGAGACTGGGAAGTCCACCCTCCATCGACATGTTCACATGCACACTTGTGAAGAGATTGGCATTGCTGTCAAGACTGCACAGGATCTTGAAGCATCCTTCACGTGGGCACCCCCGCTCTCGACTGAGCCTCGTGATGCAGATGACGGCCCACGTATAGCAACTTAATCGATCTTGTGCTGTGCGTTATTTTCCAGCCTGTTTTTGTCATCATTGAGCCGATAGTCATTGTTTCTCCAGATCCACAACCTCATTACATCACGCATTACTCAGTGTATGCAGGTTGTGAACACTGGACGGGCTTCAATGCGTCGCCAATTCGTACGGATGTTGCAAGAATATTGGATTCGGCTGTCCGCATGGGCTCGCTGCGGCGGAGTCGTGGCTGCCGTTTACCAAGTTTCGAGATATGATATGATCGTTGAACTAGGTTCTCAAGTAGTAAAGCTTCATCCAAAGGATTGGATGCATCTGCCACGTAATTGTTTAGGACACTCTTAACACCTTTGTCCCAAATACAGGCCGTGATATTTTCGAACAATGCTTTCTGTCGGTAGAGCATCCAGTCTTCTCACACCTCAAGGAACGTGCTTGGTCAATGGCATGCTGTGGGTATGCTGTGACCTCACTGTCACTGACCTAAACCGAGACCCGTGATCTACGGACATAAATGTATCTTACGGCCCTGCGGAAGTAGTGGGGATGACTGCTTTATCCTCAGGACTGAATCAGACTAGCTCAGGAACGGCCTTTAGGTTTGGGTTAGGAAATAGCCTCTCATTGGCGCTTATAACGCTGGATCCGCAGGTCTATGCTTCACTTTGTCCCCACTCTACATACATAGTCCCCAACCAAATCGCGGAGACGTTCTCGAACCATGGCTACACGTGGCTTCTTCCAGGGGGGTACAAGTATGGAAGTGAGTTTTTGTAGTATGTCAATGAAATCACTCTCATGGCTAGAAGGTCATTACAACTATCGCTAGTACCCCCAGGCACGATATCAACACTGTCAGACAGGCGGTGATAAAGTACATCGTGGCCAAAAGAAAAAGGGTTGCTCTGAACAACATATACACGAGAAATTAGAAACATTGGAGCTCAAGGTTTGTTTGTCTTTTGCTCGGCGTGTTGACAGACGTTGACAAGAAGTGCTAGTTCAAGGACATAAAGGAGTTACATCCCGCCTGGAGAGATGCTCGAGCGTTATTCCAGCTTCGCAAATCTAATCACATCCCCATGCCCATGTCCATTGTTCGCGAGCGAGAAAACGAGCAGCTTCGCCAATTGGAATGGGAGTCGTCCTCAATGGCACCATCGAGCTCTTCCACATCAACTTACACATCGTCTTCAGCATCAACACGTCTTTCATCAGTGCCGTCTCTTTCATCAGTACCATCGACTTCCAACTCGCCATTACGTCTCAGCTGGGATAGTACAAGCAAACAAGATTTACCACGAGCCGAGGAAGATACACCAATAGGACATCACACACCATCTCATGCTCATCCATCCCGCTGCGGTACAGCATTGTCCTCACTCTCCGAGTATAGTGACGAGTCGGAGCCTGACGACCCAGGGTTCATCTCGCCATCAGGCAATCCGCAGAATTAGCCTGGGGATTAGGGCATCCGCGACCTCTTTTAAATTATTATCCCGCTGCGCGTTGGAACTCTAAATCCTGTCTCTCTCTTCCTTTCGGATCTATATTTTGTATTCCTGCGCATCCCAGAGCGTGACTTAATTACGCGTGGGGTTAATCGGTTTCGATGATCGATTTGTGACAACACTCGCCGGGCGATTTCACACATCCTTCGACTAATCTTACGGATATGCATCGAATTCAATCCAATAATTATCTTTTACGCCTGCGTCACACGGAACATTACGATTCTTATACAAACAGCACGTAGTTGGATTCGCCCAGCTACAAGGTTTTATTGTTACCATTTTGTCAGCTGGCTGTATCAGCGCTTCAACTTGCTCATATATTCTATTTGCAAGTGTACTGGGACGATGTTGGACTGCCAGAAGCTGCGCAGGGAAGCGAAGTATACTCGCCATAAGCGGGTCAGTCTCGTCCTCGAGTCAAACCTTCCATTCCCATGGCCCCTGGTATTGCCACCCGCGCAGCGAATGAAACACCGGACGGTCTTGAATAGGTTAACTACGTGGTTACTGGCGCCTAATGAACGAACGTGCATTATACGAACAAATCCGCAACAAACGACCTTTTTTTGGTCAGGGCATACTCAGATCCGTGGGTCTGTGGTTCCTGATGCGCTCCGCACCTCAGGAACACACGCCAAACTCAGAGTCGCGTCCGCAAAGATACATATCTTGTGGCAAGGTCACGGTGGCCCACTTGCCTAACATATAATACTGTCGCGCATTGGTTCACGGTCAACTCACTAAACATTGTCCCCCATCTCAAAGTCAACCCGATATCCAAGACTGAAGGATGGACCCAGCCAGCTTCTTCAATGGGGATACAATGATGGAAGTGCGTGTTCGTCACCATGCATCATTGAAAACACACTCATGAGCAATATTAGGTCTTTGCGGTTTTAGCCAATTCTGGAAACGACGTCAAGAAAGTCCGGAATGCAGTAATATTGTACATTGCGCGGAAAAAGCAGAAGGGTCGGTCTGAACAACATATTCAAGATAAACTACTGAAACTGGAGGACAAGGTCAGTCATTTTTTCTTATGCGACTCCTCAATAACACGAGATATCTCAGTTCAAGCACATCGATGCGTGGCATCCAGCATTCCGAGATGCACGAGCATTGTTCCAGCTTCCCAAATCCCAACATATCCCCCTTCCAAAGTCCGTTATCCGTGAACAACAGGAAAACGAGCAACTTTGTCAAATAGATATGGGATTGCTCCCCTCCAGTCTCAAGTTACCTGCATCACCATCCTGTAGCTCGCCAACCCCTAGCAGTTGGGATGGACCGCCGCCAGGATTGCATGACTTACCATATGTGTTACCTACATTTTCGTGGGAAGACGAGAGTCTAGAATCTCGTGTGCAGGTTCCTCCACCGTCCCCTGGGCAAATAATTTCATCCGACGTGCTTTCATTGCTCTCCCAATATGGTGACTCCGAAGGAGACGACGAGATCACAACATTCCTATCCAAGCTTGACCACTGCTAGCCAAAGTTACAGACTCGCATCTGCTCGATTTCACGCACTCTGCGCCGCACACTTCCTCCTGTCCCTTGTGCTTTCAGCCTCATACCCACTCGTCTGTCTCTCAACGATCAATAACTTGTTAGAGTGCTTGTTCTGCGTGTCATCAACGGCTTGTTTGTCCCCAAACGTTGTTGCGCGTAGATCCTCACAGCACGTCGCTCTATTTCGCGAATCCCTTCACGGTTGCCCTATGCAACGCCAACGAAGATATCCTACAGTGTCTTATAGCCTATTGATAGAGTCCATCACTATCCGCAAACAATTTGTGTTAGATACATAGAACGAGCCACCTCCTTCTGCTAAACGATAAACCCGAGGACCTTTGCTGTATATTTACGTGGGTATCCATCTCTTAGAGTAACACAGCAACTTTGCGGGAATGGAAGTTTATTTGGGTTCTTTATCAACAATATTGCAAGCGTGCGTTCTCTTTCAAGTCCCCGGTAAAATTCTGCAGGACAATAGCAATCGGCGTTTACAGCAATTGTGTCCTATTGTTGGACAGGCGATGCGTTGCAACAAAGTAAGAAAATGATATTTGCTAAATTAGTGCTCTATCAGACTCTATCGCCACGAGATTAACCGCGCAGCAGCTAACTTTCATTAATCATTCCCAATCCCTCGTTACCTCCCTCTCCTACCCCAACCCCACTAGATATATATTATTCGTAAGTATAAACTTTCACTGCTATTTGGTATTCGAGAGCATTTCCAATATAAATTAACAAGTGCCGCAGAACAGAAGTGCCGGTCACTAAATGGATGATGGGCATATACTGGAAATATTAATAATTAGACTTGATAGGGGGCAGCCCAACTCGTAGGGACAAGAAGACGCCCTTCAGGTCCGTGAACGATCTCAGCGGATGCCGATTGGCACAATTCGGAGGATCTGATATGTGCACGGAGGACATAATGACGGCACTTCACGACTCCGCACACGGAGCAGCAAACTTTTACTCCGAGGTGGGCAAGGATGTGCCTTGCCATGCTTTCCTTCTTGAGCATTTTGGAACAGCCGCCCCATGAGCAGCGTTTATTGGCACCGTCTGGACCATTCAAGCCGTGCCTTCGGATGTGAGCAGAAATCGCACCGGGCGTTCCTTCCATAGACATGCCACAGAGGGCCCCTTGTAATTGGCACTCATACACAACAACTGGTTGACCACTTTGTTCGACTCGGAACAAAGTTTCTGGATCCACATCAATGGTGTGGACAGGCATGTATAAGAAAGTGGGTCGTTGAATGACAGAAGCCGTTAGATGAGCTTGTGAGAATGATCGAAGGATTTAAGCTGTACTGCTAGTCAGCAATGATAGAGCTGCTCTTTGGAAACATGGGCCAACCGTGCCAGAGGGATCAAGTCGATTAAGAAGAGCGAGGTCAGAGAACTCTCTGGGATGCTACAAGTAGGGAGGGCTGGGTGATTCGAAAGTTTGAAGTGAAACGGTCATTCTCCAGTTATAAAGTCCCTCTGTCACAGCCTATATACCTCGAGATTGTGTGAGATCTGTACGCCGAGCAAAGTTTTGCCACATGCCACCTACCGTGCTCATAATTATTCATAAGCGACTATCGGGCCCTCTTACGCCGCTCATTGCTGTGCTCCGATGAAAGTGGATCAGGGGAATGCCTGCACAACGCTCACAGCATATTATAAAACACTCAGATAGACTAGACTCACGTCAGATTCTTTTTTAAAAAGAATATTCAAATTCATTGTCCTTTGGGATCGTAGACCCTATGTCGGACATAGCCAACGTTCACGTCACAATTACGAACACTGAAAGACAAAGACAAAGTCCGTGAGCTTTCTGGTCACCCCTAGCCAGACATTTACAGGAGGAAAGACAGTAGCTCCTTCCGAACTTTCTCTGTTCTATTTGATAGAACTCAGAATCAGAGAACCCGCGAGTGTCTCCAGGGTGCTTTACGTTAATTCCGGTGCTTTCCATCGTTATACGACTTCATCGGCACATAAGAAAATATCGGCGGCTCACCAATCCTCTGATGAGACAGATAAAAGACGTTGAATCTGAGTTATCTGACGCCGCGGACTATATCCGTTGTCACGATCTGCCGGGGGTGGGTATTTCCGACTACAAACAGATCAAGTACTTTGTACTTACGACGTTTTTGAAATTTGTCAGGCTGCAACAGGTTAACTAAGTATCCACGTGAAAGTCCATCAGAAACACACAGCAAGACCGACCTAGCAATCCCGAACCCAAGACTTCGGGGACTTGAGCACCTCCATCATCTTTCCTTCAGCCGAATCACTCTCCTCCAGCATATCTGACATATACTCCCATCTTGCCGTTTCTGGCATTCCCATCAGCACATTCTCCACATTGACGCCGGGTGCAGCCAATCCAAATTTAATTCCCCTCTCACAAACGAGGTTGAATTCAACATACCGCCCGCGTCGAAGAAGCTGCCAACGGCGCATGCGCTCATCTGAAGGCATGATTTTCCGGCGATTGAGAATACCCATATAGGAGGAGACGAATGCATCTCCGAGGGCACGAACGAAGGCGAATATGTTATCTGCTGTGCGGGGGCGGGCTTCGCCATCAACGGAGCCTAGAATAGCGTTCATCTCGTCGTTTAGATCATCAAATCTGATCCCTCCAATACCACGATACTCTTTGCGATGGGGAATGAAGAAATGATCGTCGCAAGACTGCTTGAACGTGGGATACAGGGCTGTCCCATAGGCGTCACAAACCGCCTTCAGCGTCCCATGGAACTCCTTCGCATCTTCCTCGAATAGGTATGATGGTGTGAGATCTGTGATGCCACCAAACCACCACCCAACAACCTTTGCATCCTTCTCTGTGGAATCCATCACTTCAAAGTACCTGTAGTTTGCGTGTGCACTTGGTGCATTCGGGTTGCGCGGATGTACGATTAAGCTGATACCGCCAGCAAAGAAGGGAAGGGCAGTCATAGTATTGACATCCAGGGATGAATGTTCGCTGCTCATTTGTTTGATCGCAGCAGGGGGGAGTGTACCGTGGATCATGGAGGTGTTGACACCGGCTTTTTCGTAGGTAGCATCATTTCCGGAAGAGGCATATGTGCACGAGATGCCACCACCTCCTTGTGGACGTGACCAGGTATCGTGTTTGAACTGACACGGAGGGAGTGAAGCATCTTCGAGAGCACTGACGATGTCGTTTTGGAGTTGGGTGATGTAGTCAATCACGCGCTGCCGCATCATCGTGGTCGGGATCTTTGTGTGGGTAGTGCTAGTCATCAATGTTTGCGTAGGAATCAAACTCATGCCTACCATTTATAAGTCGCTTAGTTGTTCCCTACAAAACCGCGGCGGAAACAATTCACGTTTGAGATCTCTGAGTCTTAGGATGCCCAAGGTGTTACTTACCATATGTATTGCAACGTGCCCCGCCTCAGATCATGGGACATTTATTATGAACTCCCACGTTTTCGAAGTGAAGTGAATAAGTTACCTCTGAGTCACTTCACTTCGACGGCAACAAGTACTAGCGGTGACTGGTGGCCAAGTCTTTCGTTGTCGCGTTGCTTTTCTGCTCATCGATGCATCCTTCAGCGAGGTTTACAATAATATCGTACTACTTTTGCATGCCCTTCTTTGGCGACATTCGAAGATACATAGTACTTGAATTCCGCGGCGCTTGAGCGGGCTCCGCTCCTCAGACCCGTGCGATACAAAATGATACAAATAAAAGTTTTAGATTGCTTGCCCAGGCCTGCCCTCTCAGCCGGCGGGCATATGCCTCGAGCACGAGTTGCCCGTCCCTAGCATTCTTCCCACTAGTGATATGCTTTCTTAGTTGATGTTCTCTTATAAGCAATGAAACTCACTCAGCTGTCACAGCCAGATGCCCATCATGTCAAGCAATACAACCACTCCTTCCCCGGCAATCATAGTGCCTCCACCGCCTCCGCCTGGCACCAATTACATTGCAATAATACAGCCATCTCTGAATTCGATCATGATCGGGCATACCTTCACTGTCATTCTGATTCCCCTCATTTTTGCCCTCTTTTATTTCTCCACTCCACTTTCACGGAGAAGACCCATATTCATTCTCAATGTCATAGCCATCATTCTGGCATTCACTGCTGGGATTATGATCGACAGTCTCGCTGTCAGCATTATCGTGTCTCTTACATATGTATACGATATTGATTCAATCGCAGATTCATTCGATGTTGTCTCCGTTGGACCCATGGCCGCCAACAGTACGACTTTTTTCTTCTTTCACTGCTGCTTCTTACATTCTCGTCCAGATGAACATCGCTATTGGAATTATAGGCGCATTTCAATCAATCCTGGTTGATCTCATCCTTCTACTTCGTCTTACACTGATCTACCCCTACACCATTGTGGGCCCGAAGCGCTTCGTCCTCATCACCGCACTTCCTACACTCTTGAAAATCGCGCGTCTCGTCAACATGATCATGTTCATTAAAGTCCTTGCGGATGCTGCGCGTGGTCCAACGGGGAGTGAGAACCTTGCAGTAGTGTGGGCCACCACACCTTACCTCAAGATTGAGTGGTCAGCTCAGGTCGTCGATAATGCGTGGGTGATTCAGCTTTAAGAGTGGGTCAGATCGTTGAAAGATTGCAGCTATGCCTCCATCGCCTTCCTCTGGGCAATCCGTCTTCGAAGAATTCACAGATCAAGTGTTGCGAGTGAAGTCAGCCCACGGAGGAGTATGTTGCCAATTTGCGTAGGGGTCAAGTTTGTGTTAACGCTGATATCTAGCAACATTTGGGCAACGCCTACGCACTCTTTTATACATCTCGGTCTCCAACTTCGTCTTCCCTTCTCTCTTGTCCCTCGCACAGCTGGTTGTCGTGTACAAAAACGTATACGTCCTCACAGTCAACGAGATCGTGCTCGTCAACACCATGGTTGCTGTCATTGGTGTCGTGTTTGCGACCGTATGGGCTGGCTCTGTAAACTATCAAGACGAGAAAACCGAGCCTGGCGTGTTTGAAAAGACGCGAGACGTGTCGTTTGATGGACCAGGAACGTGGAAAGTTGCCACAGTCCAGCCTAGTTCGACAATGGGTTCGATTGCTATTACTGGACGGACGCGCAGCACGCGGTCGGGCTCGTTGACGTGAATCAAACCTCAGGTGAGTAATTGGCAGATCTACCCGGGATCGTTAGTCCTAACACTGCATTTATAGACATCTTTTCGAAATCTGCTGCGGGAAATTTACGAGGACAAGGCGCTTTCTAATCAGCTCTAGTCCCAGAATATCACACGCGTCCACATGCATTGTATACAATCGTGGCAAGCATGCAAAAACGAAACGGAGGTGCCATGACGTCAACACTATACATGTGAGCTACTTGTCAACGCGTCAACACCTCTTACGGTGCGCAAACACGTGCAACGATACAAGAAAAGCTTATTAAAATAGCATACGGGATATTGTCGCAGTGAAAGTAGATAATTAGGTTACAGTGACACACTTGACTTTGGTACCGTGCACATGATGCCTGTAGGCTGTGGCCCTTCCAATACCTACGGGCGGCGCGTCGGCGCCCCTCTCTGGCACAGGGCTCGCACACATAACAACACCTGCGAGATCAATTAGCGGCATTTCAATCGGTCCGCCCACGAGATCCCAAAGGTGAGAAAATCGAAGGGGGGATTGGCGTATTTTAGCCGAGCAAAAGGGTACATACTTCATGTAGATCATTCTACCTCTGAATCTTGGCGCCGGCCGATCTAGTGGTGTCCAGGTAAAGGTCGAATCTGGTCAACTCTGGATCGCTGAAGTTAATAGTGATTACCTTCAGTTAATAAAGGTACTGAACGCGAATCGAGTGAGACAGTTGAGCTAATCGCTTGTGCAGATATATATACCAGTTGACTCGAACTGTATGTTTTCAGGATACGGATTACTTAGCTCGTACCCAGAGAAAAATTAAGCTGGTGACCGCCATGGAGGGCCAGACTCCTGTCACATGTATTGGTATACAAAAAGATGAAGACAGCTACAGATACTGATGATGAAGCTCGTCATAAAAAGCGTTCAAAAGCTGCATCTGGACATCACGTGCGAAAGGGAACGGAAAACGAGCGTCGAAAATGTCCGGAGCAAGACTATGGTGCACTAATATCAAGCCCCATGCTGTACATGCGTTTTTTTGAAGGCAGGAATTTAGCACAGTTAAGACCAGTAGAGGCCGGATAATGGAAACCGGGTCCCTCAGCGATGAAATGCTAGATCGAGGAACATTTTAGCTAAAGTAAATGAACGACGATGCTTGATGCAAATGAGTCAACCATGGCGAACCAGAGGCAGCAGGTGAGTGGGAGGAAAGTGGCGAGATCAAAGACACTGAGCACTAAGCTCTGGTTTATAAGGACAAATGAGAACCTTGAACAGAAATTTCTCAAAGACGTTTCGAGAGAATTCTCGGACAGGACGCTCGCAATATCTCCTTGATGGCTTTCAGGTGAGACCTATAGTCATAACCTTTCAAGAGTCTGCTGGTAAACCTCCGGAAACAATGTAGGTTCCTGACACCATATCTATAGATATATAACCATTTGCGCTACACATTGCGTCTAATTGAACGAAGTAGCACGAACCATGAACCTGCGACTTTGCCCATATTATGACGTAGCAGCAGAAAAGAGCGAATGATAGCGATGACAGCAAGGGTAACCACTGCCCCTCAGCGTTCTGCACCAATGGGACAATCAAGAGCATGGAAGAAATGCATAATACCGTAATGAACATAAAAGATCAGACAATCCTCTTCATCCCGAGATGGGTCTCCGAAACATGACGCCATGTAGTGTCACGCCGCAT
The DNA here is from genome assembly GCA_016628065.1 of Suillus lakei. NCBI lineage: Eukaryota > Fungi > Basidiomycota > Agaricomycetes > Boletales > Suillaceae > Suillus > Suillus lakei. Next base: position 50,054 of record JABBWA010000236.1, on the reverse strand, counting down.
GGCGTGAACGGCTGTTTCCGAGATTGGCAAGCTTGCCAACGGCATTCATTTGACGCATTTTGAGCCCCTGATAAATGCCTGCTCCCGAAATGCGCCTTGAATGCAGACTCCAGAGTCCCTGTAAATCCGCAGATTGTGTCCGATAAGCCAGCCACAAGAAAACGTAGTGGACGGCGAGTGGTGGGTTTCGTGGGTATGAGATCCACGATGACGTCGGGAACTCTGGCGAGAATGTGAATTAGGGCGACGCGGCTGGATGTATGGTAGTGGATATGGAGGATTACTTAGATCACCTCCACGACCTATATGGGGCTGTGAAAATCTTGCGGCCGAAGGTGAAGGTGCCATAGACAGGCCTAGCTGTTCTGGCAAACTAGAACCAGCTAGTTGCGGGTCGCCGATGGTAGGGTTATGCCACTGTCGCCACAAGCCATGATACGCCCCAGGATAATGAGCGGATGATCCAGTGTAGGAGGTTGGTTCACGGCGGTACGAGGATGGTTCAGGTGGGAGCTGGAGGATATATCTGTGTTGGGCGAAGCGTATTGAGGTGAATAAGGAGCACGACTCTCTCGATACTACCTGTATATGGGGGTGCTTGTAAGCAAAGCAACTACTCATAGATGGTAACGAGGGGTATACATTGGTGGTGAACTGGATGGTGGGAGATTGCTTCCCGTTACTGGAGTGCCAGAAGGCCAGAAGTCGATGCCTCCTCGTGCGGTGTTGTGATACTGGGCAACATGACCGCTTGGGGGGTTGTGGACAGGGTCACCACAGGCATAATCCGAGTTATACTGAAGCTCATAGGTCTCTGGATAATGCATATAGGTATCCCGTGGCCCCCTCTCGTAGGTAATATCATCTCCGGAAGAGGCATATGTGCACGAGATGCCACCACCTCCTTGTGGACGTGACCAGGTATCGCATTTGAACTGACACGGAGGGACTAAGGCATCTTCGAGAGCACTGACATCATGATGTTGTTTTGGAGTTGGGTGATGTAGTCAATCACGCGCTGCCGCATCGTGGTCGGGATCTTTGTGTGGGTAGTGCTAGTCATCAGTGTTTGCATAGGAATCAAACTTATGCCTACCATTTATAAGTCGCCTGGTTGTTCCCTACAAAACCGCGGAAACAATTCACGTTTGAGATCTCTGAGTCTTAGGATGCTTAAGACGCTACTTACCATATGTATGGGATTGAGGGTCACCCCAACTACATAAGTAGCACCACCGGGCCCGCGCCGAGTCGTCATGCGGAGTGCTAAGCTTCGCATTCACTTCTTTGTTCATAGATGATTTTTTCATAGTATGTTCTCACTTCTAGATCCATTCTGGTTCGAATATGGTACCACTGGACGATGCAACGTGAGCGAAGCTCGATTAGCATCACCACATTGGAGCGCCTTGGTGGAGAAGTGTTTTAACCTTCTGGCCCCGCCTCAGATCGGTCTCGTGGGACATTTATGAACTTCTTTCTTCACACGAACTCAACACAAAGTTTATATAACACTGTATACCGCATAGCCCACAAGAAACACAAACGCGCCCATATTTTGCGACCTGTCAAGCCTATTCACATAGCTAGGACTAGTAACATCAGAGAACTCGTGAGTCTCCCCAGGGTGCTTTACGCTGATTACGGTGGTTTTCCGACGTTATGCATGGCTTTATATATGACTTTATATTTCAATATAACGAAAACATTTTCTATATATGATCATTATATTGGCATATATGATAATATCTGCGGCTCACCGGTTCTCTGATGAAGCCAAAGGACAAAAAGTTCGGAAATGGAGTTCAGGCGATTGTTCAAGATCTGAATGCGCGCAAGACATTGTACAGAGTATCATTCCAAATGCTCCACTTCAAACCAATCATCACTTCCCAGGTCTTCAAAGCTATTTTGAACCTAGCATCCCAATCAATCAACAATTCAATCACGCATATTAGCATCAAACTGACCCAATATGACAAAATGGCAGCAATCAAATCAGCCCATGGCCTATGGATCACTGGCCGGTCATCAACATCCTTCGTGGCTCGCAGCTTCAATAAACGAGACTGCTGATAGGAGGCCCCGTCATAATTGTCGTTAAACTTGATAAAAAGGAACATCCAGTCATGTCCATCGGTCAGAGCACCACGGAGGACCTTTTTCCTGATATAAAGTAGCAAAGTGGAAATGTAAACATAAAAGCTGACAGGATACACTCACTGGAGAAACTTTCCGCATGCATACATCTCATATATTGCCTGAGCAACATGTTCCGAAGGATCGGAAAGCTTGGCTTCCATAACGAAGAAACTAGATGGCATAATCCTCCCGAGGAAACCAAGTTGCGAGGTGTCCAGCAAGAATTCTAGAGGAAACAATGAGCTGGGCAATAAAGATAAGTCGAGGCAGATTTACCAACACGGCGTTTATCTACCACTACGGCGGTATAGTCTATGAATCCAGACAGGGTCTGCAAACTCGACGGGCTGATGGTCGTGGCTGGAACAGTGTGTTCCATGTTGAGAACCATGGACTTATCTGGTGGTATCATCGCAGACGCGCGGAAGAAGAACGCGTCAATCCACGCACGAGCGCTCGCTTCGGTCTGACGAAGTATCAGAATAGTGCAAAGGTTAACAGATCATTAACCTACCGTCCTAGGAATGAGACTTTCCAACAAATATAGTTGACGATATAGATTCTCGGACGACCAAAGTGCGCTCTGTCCGAGGGAAGTAGTTTCCGCGATGCGTGTATCGCGATCGGGCTTCAGGCGAAGACGGCCAGTAAGCTTGATCTTCAACTTAGTCAGGTCCTCTATGGTCACACCGGAGAAGGTAAAAGACTGTAGAGAGTGAGTTAATGGAAAGCCGTTTCGTAACTCGAGTCATACCATAGGCCCCTCCAACTTCGACCCCAACAAACAGAGCATGGTGTCGATCTGCTGCTCGAAGTCTTCTTCATTTGAGTCTTCCTCTTCCTTGGAGGCCTCGTAGACAATGGTTTGCCTCAGCTTAAGAAGAGAGTTGTAGGCGAGTTGCAATTGCAACCCACTGAGACCGGAGAGTTTACGCTTCGTAGAATACATGAGGATATTAATATATTAATGAAGGTAGAGATTAAGAGATCAGCTGGTGAGTATATTTAGGAGAGGTTGAGGTTGGGTTAAGGTTTGAATTCTGTGGCGGTCATGTAAGCGGGCTCCGCTCCTGTGAAAATATGGTCATACGAAGGGGTCCAGCACGCCGCAGGCGGCGGGAAAGTTGCGAAGGGGTCGTTCTGTCGGAACTCGGAGATGTCGCGAAGGGCTCATTCGAGAGCACAATCAGTATCGTGTCTGTACCTGCTCTCCTATTTAACTCATCAACTCAGATCCACTCATAAAAGCCACACCGTAGATCCAGGAGTGATCAAACTCAAATCAAACCAGTGAGTTGCCACGATTTGGCTTGTTGCTAACTCCAAATCTCTGAGTCTGCCAGTGGCATCAGCATCAGCACCTTCATCAGTAAACTACCAATTCCTGCACAGAGTTTGGATTTAGCCACAGATTCTCACAGTGTGTCAGACACCCCAGAGTCCCAGGATCCCAGAGCCACAGAGCCACAGAGCCACAGATTCTCACAGTATGCTACAGACTTACAGAGCTCACAGAATTGACCACAAAATTTTTCACTAAGTCATTTCTATTACTTCAACATTGATACTATATCTTAGTAGGATTGAAATTTGCTATTTGTATTTTGTTTTAATACTAAATCTTCAATTTATTGGCTTGTTCACTACTGCTAACCCTGATATTGTCAGTTGAGTATGCCAAAAATGCGATTTTGTTTTGTTCAAGTTGAGGTATAGCATTTTTCATGATATTATTTCTTGAAGAATGAAGAATTGGTATATAGTTGAATATGTAAAAATGCGAATTTGTTTTGTCTAAGTTGAGGTGTAGCAATGGAATTTGACATGTCCTGGCATTTCAGTACCTATCTACGACGGTCCACGCTCGATTTCGCACCGTCCCTCCTACCGTTCAGACGCTCCCTGCCACCACGTCTGCTGCCCTTGGGGTTGTTCCACCCCGCGGACCACACCAGTGGCACTGCTCGCTTAGGTAAGCTAGCTGGACCGTCAATTTCCTCGTGCTCAGTCCCACTTAGAAGATTTTTCATGATATTGTCTCTTGAATAATTGGTATATAAATGACATTCTGACTTCCTAAAACAAAGACATTATGGTGGAATGGTAAGTATCTTTGATAATTATGTGTCATGCTGAACCTATGAGGCTTTGAGTTCAACTCCAGACATTGCCAGTTAAAAATGTCCAAAGTGCGAAATTATTTTGTCTTATTTGTTACTGAAGCTGTGGGCACTGTGGCACTGGGCACTGTGGCACTGGGAGGTTCTGTACAGAGCTGTCCAGTGGGGACCAAGCTATGGCACTGTGGCACTGTGCAGCTCTGTACAGTTCTGTACAGAACATTGTAGTTTACTGATGTTACCAGTGCCATCTATTGTGCAATCAGATGATCCACATTGTTGGTGCCTTCTTTGTGAGTCCTGTCATCATCTCTCTGTCATCTCTCGAAGTGACTGATATTTAAATTAAACGACTCACTCTCATGTCAAGCAACCAGGGAATTGCAAGCATTTATTGACTGGCCACCACTCTCGCATCCAAGTCAGGTGTCTTGCGAAGGGTCCAGAGAATTGCAAGTATTCATTGATCATGATGCAGCATTTATTGACCACTGATTTTCTTAGTAGACTCTGTGGTAACTTAGGCACCGTGATCACCATTTCGTCATTATGCAATTATCCTCTCCACTGTGTGTCTCCAAATTTCGGTTGCATACTTGTTACAGAATACTAATATGAATCAAGTACGTGTTGTGCTGTTTCTCGCTTGAGAAGATAATCTGCTTTGGTGCAGCCTTGTTGTGAGTCCTGTTCAGCCATCCCTTGAAGTTATTTGATATCTCAAGTCTTATCACATAATTACATTGCTCGCTCTTGTGTCTCATTCCTCCAGCGAATTGCAAGCATTCATTGATTCAAGGTGTAGTCATCATGGATACAATCTGATAGTGTGTACGTGTTATGTCAATTTACTTTTGATCTCTGACTCTGTCATCCTCAGACTCATTGCCACTGACATAAAGGTCCTCCACCTCTTGCTCTTCAATATCTATTTTGGCCCATTCAAAGGCAGTGGTGTGCATGACTTGCATGGTTCTCTTTGTCTGTTTGAAGGTGGTGACACGTCCATACACTTCATAGACGACTGCTGCCTGAAAACCCAAGTGAACCGCGAGCCACTCAACTTGTTTATCAAATCCAAACTGCACGAACTGCGCAACATCCTTGAGGTGAATCTGTGAATCCATGTTGATTCTGACAGAGTTGGCATCTGTGCCGCTGCTGCTGCCACCACTGAATATCTGGATAGCTTGCTCTGTGTTTTCATTCTTGATAGCCTTTTTCCCTCCCATGGATTTTGATGAAGGGACCTGGTGGATGTGTGGAGCCATGATTGAGATTGAGTAGACTGTAGTGCTAGTTAGTTTTGAACTAGAAGCTCCAATTCAATTTGTTCATCCCACCAATCAGAGAAGCGAGAACAAGATTCTTTTGACGGCAACTTGGCACAGCAGTCCCACAGTATCTGAATGAATAAGTAGTTGGGTAGTATAAATTGCCAGTGCTAGACACGTAGTGTGGCGAGGGTCGTCAAGGTCAAAGAGTCTCCACCCCTAATTGCCACAAAAGCCTCGGGTCCTTGCCTGCCCTGTACACACTCACTACATAGCATCATTGCATTTCTCCCTGCCACCTTCTTCTACAGTTCTACCTTAAGAGCCTCGAACATTTGCACAAGCATGTCTGTGTATGAACCAGACATGATGCGCAAGCTACTGTCAGCTCTCGAGCTGAAAGACTTGCAAAATAAGTTCGAATCAAACTGGAAAAACGCAGTAAGCAGGTGCAGGTATCTATTAAGATGAGGACTGACCTTGCAATGATCAACTTCAATACAGGTCAAAAAATGTGTTGAGTCATGGACTGGCCATGACGAGTGCATGACAAATTCACAGCCAAAGCGTCAATATAAGTGGGAGGCTGAAATTGTTGAGTATATCAACTACATTTCAGACAAGACTCAAATACGGTCTGCAAAGGCACTTGCATGGCCATGCCTGAATTTCAAGATTCCCATTCTTGGCCCACATTTTGTGCCACCATCATACCTGCATGCCCTTCGATGAAATCAGTCCGAGCCTGCAATCAATCCAGAGACCCTATACCTGAAGCCACTTCAGGTAATTCACCCATTCTACCATCCTGAACTTGCATGGTGTCCACGATGTGACTGTACAGACAGTGTCCAGTGGGATGGGTGGACTGGCACAGGTCCACGAGATGTTCATGGCCTGTTTGTTGATGAAGGAGCAATTGGCACCCAAATCCGCTGTGAGAATTGCAAGAACGACCCGACAAGCAAGAAAGGACAGCAGCAGAGCAGCTGTGGTGACTCAGTGTCACGCACCAAACATGTTTGGTAGTGAGAACATGGTTTTTATTTATTTTTATCTTCATTTCCCATAACATTCCTTATGCACCATTTCATTTGTTTCCCTTCCTTTCCCTTAAATTTTCGATTTTCAAGTGATTTTCAACAGTATTACAGCATCTCGCATTTTTATGGCATTTCGCATTCAACGAGGTTGATTCACCTTTCCCCCATTCACACACTTCCAACGCTCTCCCATCTTCACCCACTACTCTCTCAGACAACCTCAGCATCAGCCAGACCATGCCAAATTGCACCAATACGTCGAAAACTGCGTCTTTATTCAACCTGTCCTCATCACCCTACCATTTCCAATCCTCTTCAGCGGCTTATATTTGTTGAACCATTCAAACCATTATCCACTCGCACCTCACCTCCATGATCACTGTGGACACCATGCCATTCCATCCCCATGCTCACCAGAGATTGCAAACAACCAAGTCCCTATGCAGATGACCAATCCCTTTATCATGTTGGGGAAGCATCTCACAGACTGTATATATCCCATGATCTCTGCATGTTGACATTCTGCACCAACAACCACATGGCATCTCTGCAGCAGAGCATTCGGATCATCATTCCATCATGGCATCATTGCATCATCATTTCATTCCATTCTCCACTGCCCATATGCTGCATCATTGCTGTGTCACAGCTCTTGCATCATCACTGCACAGCACTTTGTCATGCTTGCATAGCAATTGGTCATGGTGACTCAGGTCATGAGTCATGGTTTGTAATGGTCACAGCCCTGCTTTATCATCGCTTTTTCATTCTCTGACTCATTCTTTGTCTTTATGACTCATTCTCCATTCTATGATTCATTCTGCATAGGATTTGTTCTATTTTTCGAAATTGCTCAGTCATTACCCCTGAAGCGCAGCACATTCATTCCATTCCCCCCTTTCATTGCCCTCTTCATTGCCCTACTCATTGCCTGGAGCGTTGCTTTGCATACACAGATGTATGCAGACACTCTACTCTATATAAACCCCTGTACTTTGGCTACAGAAAATCAACTTCTTCAGTTCACCATTCTATGTCCATTCCCCTCTGAAGCCTCAGATAGGCTTCGCATTTTTTCAGTCCTCTGCTGTCATTCTTGACATTGTTCACCTGGAACTTTGTCACTCTGCTTTACATTTATTCCAGTCCAGCCCAGTCTATCCATTCCAGTCTGCTGCCAGTGTGCAGTACTTCACTTTCTTCACCCTCCAACTACTCTCACAAACCCAAACTCTTCAACAACTCGAAGTGTTTGGAGCACTATCAGGGTCAGCCCACCTTATTCTGAACAACTACTGAACACAGCGCTTCTAAGCACAAGGACTGCTGACCAGTAGCATTGTCTGGTTTTGTTGTTTTTGTTGAAGGTTTCAACAAACTGGCAATGAAGATCGACATCAGAGCAACAGGAGCAAGGGCATGATTCTAGGACTCAGCTCAAGGGTCACTGCTTCGCCATGACAAATCCAGAGTTCTGGCACACCTGGCCACATTGGTCCATTTCAGGTGAGCACCATTGCCTGCCTTCATCAAGCAAATTGATTATTAATTTAATACCACACAGTGGGCATACCTGTATTTTTTCGGAGATGTGCTGTGACACGTGAGCTCTTTGACTTGTTGATTGAGCTGTGGCTGTCATCAACCGCAGGTGGTCTTGCAGAGAACATCAGGTGTGAGCAGTGTCAGTTCTAAATTTAGACCCACCACCTGATTGTAGTTTAACCATACAGAGCTTCACTTACTTAAATACAACCGACGTAAACTAGCTTACCTGCAAGCTTTGAGGTCCCACCACATTGCACAACACGGCATGGACTACTCTAGCCCCAACCCCCTGCAGGCATTCTCCAATCCTGGCAACAAGAAAAACTACAATGATAAGCCGATATCGAATGATGTCATTACCGAGGTCTTCCAGGAATTTGTCTCAGGAACACAGGAGAGGGAATCAGAGGATTATCTATGGACATTATCAGGTGAGCCTCGCTCACACAAAAGTCTGACTGTGAACTTACTGGCAGATTAGGTATCAGTGTTTCCTTCGACAATACTTTCCATGTGGCTGGCAAAGCTTCGGTAACTAATCAAGATAAACAGAAGGTAAAAGTCTTGAAGGGTGGGATTAGTGATGTGCACGGCCCAGCTTCAGGCCATGGGCCAGCCAAAGCTGAGCCTGATTAGGCCAAGCCAAGCCAAGCCAGGCCAATGTCACAGCCTGACCAGGGCTTTGGCCCGGCTTATGATTCTGAAAAGCCCAAGCCGACGGCCCAAGCCATGGCTCGTAAGCATGTATTAAGCCTTTACAGAGTGCAACTTACATTTGTTTTCCATGTCTAGTTTGACCTGTTGAGTGCTAGATGTAGTGCTTTCTGGCTATGTGACTTCCCCAAATAGTGATTATTCTGGCGTTTAGGACCGTCTGGTGTACTGACATTAGCTAGATGCTACTACTGACTACTGTTGGATGGTATGTTGGTGCGTGTTCTCTCCACTTTATTGCACTTGTGCTCTTGAACTGACAACTTGAGTGCACAGCACCACACCTACTCGCACATATTTCTTTTATGTCTGTGTTTGTCCACATCCATTGTCGCACGATTTGTTTGCATTCATTTGTACTTCTTTGACAATGGCTCATTCATGCTTGTTCGGTCACACATTCGTTTGCACATGTCTGTGTTTGTCCGTATCCGTTGTCGCACAATTCGTCTGCATTCATTTGCACTGTGCTGGTGTCGTGGTGTCCGCGTTCATTGGCACCTTGTCATGTATGTTTTCATTGTCCCTGTCTGCCTCCAGCTGGTGAGTACTTCAAGTTCATATCTTGACATGTACAGGTGCCGGGTTTTGTAGCCTGTTGGAGTATCCCGGCACCACACGTCCAGCTGAGCGGACACACAATGTTCTTCTTCATTCGCTTTTCAATCATTCAACAACATCAAGTTCGGCATAGTTCACGCATCCTCACTGGTACTTACCGTCATTCTTTGCTCCCACCCACCACTACCCTTTATTATGCACCATAATTCCTTGCTTCATTAATTTGTCATTCATGTAGCACAAATATCAAACAAATTTATTGTTTGCCTTGGCTTATCGCTCAAGAGTCGATGCACGATTGAACTCCCAGCGCGTCACTGACTCTTGCTCCTGCAATTTTGCATTTACAGTGCTCGGGTCGTGGCTCAGGCCAGAGCCAGGCCAAAGCCGGCCGTCACTGGTGGCTTTGGCCTGGCCTGGATTTTTTGCAAGCCTAAGCCGTCTGAAGCCAGGCCAAAGCTGCGGCTTTCGAGCCAAGCCGGGCCGGAACATCACTAGATGGGATCATCAGCCTTATGAATGAGAATGGCAAGATCATTCATCAGGAAAAAATCACATGACTACAGGCACTCCAGTGGGCTATGTAGCACTATATAGTGCTATATAGTGCCTGTAGTCAGCTGTAGCCATGTGTTTTTTTCCTGATGTTGGCTGGGTGAGTCTGGGTCTTGTCATAGATGATTGACCCATCAAAAAATCTACACCGAAAGGAAGTGGTGGCCGAGATTGCTACCTGCATACTGAAGAAGCATGTGGAAGGCAAACAACCAGCAGAGTACTGGGATCAGCATGAGCAAGAGGCAAGACTCAGCAGTACTTTTGAGAAGTGGTCAAAGGAGGGTACCATGTGGTCCGGAGGGGCACACAGGGTATGTCATCCTTCACATGAGGATTAACGAACCCTGACCACATTTGAAACAAGTCAGGTGCATGAAGAACAACTGAAACATGTACAGAAGGGGTGCCTTGAACGTCCACGTCAAGATATATGCACAGATGGAAGCCGAATTGAGGGATCTCACAAGGGCTGGAATTCTCTGCAGCGAGTTCACAGCAGTGGAATTACGACCTTTACAGCACTCTGCCATGACTTTGTTCTCCGTTGAAACATTTGTGTTGCCTCCTCATGGGAACACAAATCTGATTTCCTTTCCTCGACCCATGGTTCTCATCATGTCCACCTTGTTGACCGAATCGCACAACTATCCAACAAACTTCGGCTCAAAGACAAGTCTACTGGAAACACATGCCCACTCCCTCAGCTCATGCAAGTTTTGTCAATGGAGCACTTCGGTCTCATCAAGTCGAGCTTCACATCTACATTCGGTGGTTTGCTAGACATCAAGACAGAGGAATTGGATGACCCTTACCCATTCACCAAGTTGCTCGATGAGCTTGCCAACAACAATCCAAGTCAGATGGAGTCCATCTTGCAGTCTGCCAGGGTAGAAGTGGTTGAGGAATTGGACATTGACCCTCAGCTTTTGTCAATGCCTGAGATGCCATCCAAGGAACCGACTGCAGACTCGGAGCAGCCACGATCAGCGAAGTGCAAGGCACAGGATGCCGATGTGGTCTCTGATGGAAGTGACAGCTTCAACCACCCTCAGCGTCCTTGCAAAGTCACAAAGCACGCTGAATCCCAGTCTCATCGTGATAAGGTAAGCTTTCCATCTCACATTCATGCATGTTGGAAACATGTTCATTGATGTCTCCGCTCTTTCTCTCAGGTGCCTTTGTCAGCAGTGACATCTGCTAAAAGTCTGCCTTGCCCATTTTTGACCACCGATTTGGACCGGTACTTCAAGCCCACAAGTCATTTACCATACTGCAAGACACTCAAGCAACAGCAGCTGCAAATCCCTTCTGGTGTTGCTGCCAGTGCTCCTCCCGCATCCCAGGATAGTACTGGGACTGTGAGCCATCCCATCAACCAATCACCAGGTTTGTCTGAGTCCACTTGACAAACTGTCGAGTTCACACTTCACTTACTAGTTCGAGTGGCCGACAACTCTGGGGATCCCACAGAACACGAGCCTCCTCCAAATGTGCCTGACAACAGGAATCCTGCAAACTGTCACTTATCACCCATTGCAAAGCCCCCCGGCATGACTTGCTCGCAGCATTTCTTCACCATAGCAACAAGGATTGATGCACGTGCAATGCAGATCACTGGCGACATGGAGCTTCACCTCTTCATGGCCATGCGAGAGGAGTTCAAGTGGGTGTCTTTCAAGATGACACCAAGACAGTGGGTTCTAGCCACCAAAACTTACAACCTCCACCTCGAGGACCAAAATCACACAGCTGGACTCAACACAGTCAAGAAGAACCCTCGAGCACTTCTTCGGAAGCTCGGAGACATTGAAGTTGTGGTGATGACCCGCATCACAAAGAATGATTACAAATGTACATGTTTTGGACTTCACAACTGGGTGAACTTCGTCTCGTTACCTATCTTGTCCCCTTGTTACTTCCTGGTACTATACAGTGATTCACCTTCAATCACTCAGCCACCCTTACATAACATCTCTGTTTGGTATTAGTAGCGGTTCCTTCGCATATGGTTGTCCTCAGCATTTGTATCACTCTCGCTGAGGTATGTCTCCATCTCGTATCTTGTATTCACTCGTACTTACAGAGTCCTTAGTCTGACTCTTGCTCTAGGTACTAAATATAAGTGTTTGTATCACTCTTGCTGAGTCTGACTCTTGCTCTAGCTATTAGGTTATGAGCCCTGAGCTCAAATAGCTCAGTAATTCAGATCAGAACAAGATTAGATTCACGTTGAGGATGCTCAACATCCAACTCAATTCAAAATTCTTCAGTCTCGCTATTTACGTCGCACCTGGATCTTCTTCGAGATCCCAACCATGGGGAGATTCGATCATATTAATGAACTTCTGGGCGCTGACTCTTATCCGAGCTGGAGACGGGCCGTCAGGCTCGCGTTAGCAGGCGAAGGACTGTGGAACCACTGCAGTAGTGGTGTGGATCCCAACAACATAGCCGAATACGCGAGCACTATGCCTACACCTGCTACAGCAGGACAACCCACCGCAGATGAGCTAAAACTGATGAAGGAATGGATTAAAGAAGACGCACAAACAAAGGCCATCATTGGCCGTAAGCTCTCTCCAATTGTGCAGAACATCCTCGACGAAGCACTCTCTGCTCACAAGCAATGGGAGATGCTTGCAAAAAGATTCGCATGTCTAGACGTCACCTCGCAGTATGAATTGCGCTCACAGCTTTTTACGGAGAAGCTCAAGGATGCAGAAGACGCTGCATGGTATCTTGGGGTCTTCAAAAACGGACGACGTCGCTTCGCAGAAATGCGAATCACCTTCACTGATGAGGAAGCCATCTTCATGCTGTTGAACGGGCTTCCTGATACCCCTCAGTGGGTCGTGTTCCGGAGTCTCACCATAGGCCTATACCACTCTGCCAGTGTCACGGCGTCATCCTCATCCACGACCACGACCACCACAACCATCTCTTTTGAGCAAGTCGCCATGTCCTTTATGGAAGAAGCGAATCGTCAACGAGCTCATTTGAAAATGGCTCGCCCAGGCTCCGAGTACACGAATGTCGCCAATGCTTCCTCCTCCAGTGGGAAGACGACTAACCCCTCCACTGGTGTGCGCATCCACAGACACAACCCTAAGGGGGTGCCTTGTGAAAACCCAGTGTGTGTGGGCCTCCCGCACTCTCTCACCCATGACCGAGAGCATTGTCTTCAGCCTGGGGGTGGCATGGAGGGTAAGGCACCCTGGGCACAAAAGGGAAAGGCCAGGAAAGACGTTGCTGCATCAGCAACGGAAACCAAGACACCCGCAGACGCACCGTCAAATCCTCCCACTGCCCAAACTGCTGCGTCGGCTGTAACCACTGAATTCTCGCATCACCGTCAGAACCTCTCATTCGCTGTCATTGAGGAGATAGAGCAAGATTACTCACACCTCGCGCTTCACTCCACATCTACCATCCTTGATTCCGGTACGACCTCTACTCTCATCATGGACCGAGACGTCTTTTGGATGTACGTGCAGAGCTCATCGGTCAAGGTCAAGACTGCGAACCACGGTTTCCTCTCCACTTCAGGTTGCGGGGACTGTATTGCAGACTTAACCCTCAATGGGAATAAGTACAGGATCAAACTCACCGATTGTCTCCATGCACCCGGTGCATACATCAACCTGTTGTCCATCTCCCACATGTTAAAGAAGGGCTGGGCATGTAACTTTCAGCTGTACCCACCTCAATGTGAACTCTCTCACCAAGGAGAACTCTATGGTGAGATCCCTGAAGTTGGCGACCCGTTCTCAGTGGACTTGTGCTTCGTCCATCCTGATGAGGCCACCTTCTATACCGTTCCCTCTGAGGTTGCCACGTTCGTGCGAGTCGCCCTAACCTGGGACTTATGGCATGCCCATCTGGGGCACATTGGTGGGGAGGCTGTAAAGAGAATACCACTCATTGCCACTGGCATCCAGGTCGACAAAGACGCACCCTTACGTCGATGCGAACCCTGCATCATCGCGAAGCACCTGCGAAAGCCTTTCTTCCCTTCCAAGGAACCACACATGGCTCACCCACTTGATATCATCCATTCCGACCTCTGTGGCCCTTTCCCCGTCGTCACCCCTCACGGCAAACATCACTTCGTCATTTTTCTTGATGACCATTTGCACCTTCTCAATCTTCAGCTCCTAGCCACGAAAGATCGAGCATTAGAAGCTTGGCTCACCATCAAAACTCACTGGGAAAACCACCTTGAACGAAAGGTCAAGGTGTTCAGGTCCGATAATGGGGGGGAATTCGTTAGCGCAGCGTTCAGTAAGGCTCTCCAGGATGCTGGAATAGAGCGTCAACTATCTGCACCATACACCCATCAGTCAAACGGAAAGGCTGAGCATGCCATACGCACTGTGGAGGGGCGCTTGTTTGCCCTACTGGAGACAGCTCACCTTCCTGTCAATCTTTGGGGCAAAGCGGCACTTACAGTTTGTTACCTGTGGAACCGAAGTGAGTCACAGGCGTTGCCGTCCAGCACAACCCCTTATGAGGTCATCAATGGCAAGCAGCCAGACCTGTCACACCTTCGCGTTTTTGGCTCTCGCTGTTTCGCATGGATCCCAACTGAAATCCAATCCAAGCTCGGTCCTCACTCTTGAGAGGCAGTTTTTATGGGTTATCCCGATGGCACTAAAGGCTACCGACTATGTGACAAAAGCACTGGTGCGTTCTTTGTGGCTCGGGATGTCATTTTTGACGAGAATTTTCCTTCCATCACACAACACTCCGACTCTGACAACTCAGATGATGAGGACGTTGTCCCTCCAGTCTCTCCACCTCTCGCTCCATCCGTTGTGCAGCGACCTATCATTCCTCTCACCTCCATTCCACCGGCAGTTCCTCGCAGATCCTCTCGCGCACGGATTCAGACAGAGGGCGGCAAAGCCTACGCTGATGCTCTTGCGTCCACTAAGGCATGCCTTGTGGAGCTTCATGAGGCATGATCGGCCCGTATCATTCAACCTGCGCTCACTGAGGGGGTGCTGGAAGAAGTCGTTGAGGAGGAGATCTTGGAGGAGATCGAGAAGAATGTTGATGTCCCAGAGGTTTTCATCAATCTGATGATCGAGGAACACGTGCACATCACCATCCGCAGTGATCGGAAGTGGGACCCATCAAATATCGACTATGATATGAGCATCCCGCCTGCCACATATGAGGAGGCGCTGTTGCATCCAGACTGCGACGAGTGGGTATTGGCGATGCAAAAAGAACTCGGCATCATGGATGAAATGAAGGTCTACACCCTAACCTCCCTTCCCACCGGACGCAAAGCCATAGGTAACCGCTGGGTCCTCAAGTTCAAAGACGACAACAAAGGTGGCCCCGTCTACAAAGCCCGCTTAGTCGCCCAAGGTTTTTCCCAGATCCCAGGGGTTGATTATGGGGCAACATTCACCCCCGTCCTCAAGACTGCATCTCTACGCATCATCGCAGCTCTCACCTGCAAGAACAACTGGGACCTTGACACCTTTGATGCGACGCGCGCATTCCTCTGGGGAGTACTGAAGGAAGAGATTTACATGCACCAACCTAAGGGCTTTGAGCAGGGGGACTGGAGAGTTCAGGTGTGGAGAATGTTGCACACCATATATGGTCTGAAACAATCCGCTATGGAATGGTATGAAGAGGTGAGGGGTATCATGGAGGAGCTGGGGTTCACACGCTGTGGGGTAGACTACGCAGTCTTCATCTTCGACTGACTGGATGACGCAGGTTCCTGGACGTTTTGCATCATTGGCTGGCATGTCGACGATAGCTTGGGCACATCCAACTCTCCTTGTTTCCTCGCACATGTCAAGATGAAGATTAACGCACACTTCGGAATAAAAGATCTAGGACCGGTCGACAAGTTCTTAGGTATTCAGTTCAAACGTGACCGCACCTCGCGTCATCTGTGGATGCACCAATCCGAATATATTACCTATCTTCTAGACGAGTACGGGCTCCTCGGATGCAACCCAATCCTACTACCTCTTGACGCTAACCACCCTTTTGGGCGTCCCACTGATGTTCCCTCCGGCACCATCCCCAATCTTCCCACCAACTACCGCAAACTCATTGGTGAACTACTCTATCTCACCATCTGCACCAGGCCGGACATCTCATATGCCGTCAACTCACTCGCACAGCACAATGCGAATCCCACTCCATCTCACTTCGCAGCAGTGAAACACTTGTTGCGTTATCTCTCGGGCACCGTCAACCTCCAGCTTCACTATGGGGGTGATCGTGCCGATGAAGGTTTGCATGGGTACTGCGATGCTGACTGGGCCAGCTCACCAGATGACCAAAAGTCAATCTCCGGCTATGCCTGGTTTTACACAGGGGGCATAATTGCACACGTCTCGAAGAAACAGGCCACTGTTGCACTCTCGTCTACCGAAGCCGAATATATGGCTATCACGCACACCATCCAGGAGGGCCTATGGCTCACATCCTTGTTTGCTGCTCTGCACATCCCATCATCCCTCCCCATCGTCATCCATATGGATAACACTGGTGCCATCGCATTATCCAAAGAGGCATGCAATCACATACGTTCCAAACACATTGATGTGCGTTATCATTTTATCCATGGCCATATCGCATGGGGCACGTTCCTCCTCACCTGGCTGGCCTCGCACAACAACACTGCCGATATATTCACCAAAGCTCTCGCGCACCCATTATTTTTGAAGCACCTTACAGGTCTGCGCCTGGTGTCTCGGTGAGGGGGTGTATTGACATTTGACCATCTTGTTACCTATCTTGTCCTCTTGTTACTTCCTGGTACTATACAGTGATTCACCTTCGATCACTCAGCCACCCTTACATAACATCTCTGTTTGGTATTAGTAGCGGTTCCTTCGCATATGGTTGTCCTCAGCATTTGTATCACTCTCGCTGAGGTATGTCTCCGTCTCGTATCTTGTATTCACTCGTACTTACAGAGTCCTTAGTCTGACTCTTGCTCTAGGTACTAAATATAAGTGTTTGTATCACTCTTGCTGAGTCTGACTCTTGCTCTAGCTATTAACTGTAAGGCAGTCGAACTGATCAAAGCCGAGGCTGGCAAGAAGGTCAGTTAGAGTCTTCAACTCCCTGCCTTGTTATGTGACTGACATTTTTGTTTTTCAGCTTCAAAAGGCTCACACCTGTTCACACTGCAAGACCATCATGTATCCCGCACCCGAAAACTCAGAAGAAAATCACCGAAGGGGCTTCTGCGCTGATGGCGCCAAGCAAGTGTCCAAATGCGAGGCGCCTCCCCCCTGGCCACAGCCACCAGGTATCTTTTCAGAAGGCAAGCACTTCCATCCACACGCATTTCTCAAAACGGTCAAACAAATATATGAGCAAGTGTTCCTCCGACCATCTGGTGAAAGTCCTGCCCTCGAGCAGGAATCGTTCGTGAGGATGCTGCTGGACTGGTCAACAACACTTGAATCAGGGACCGTGCTGTTCAAGTTGTACGAGGAGCTCGAGATTGACGGATCAATGCCAGATGTGCTGCTGACCATGCACGGTGGTGTCAAGCACCTTCGCGTCGAGTATCTTCAGGAGCACTGGGCCCCGTAGTTTTTTTTTCTAGCTTTGTTTTCCTCTTCATTCATCCCACATTTTCACATCACTTTCTTAATGTTCGCACTGCCTCGCTACTTTAATGATTCAGATTGTGTATACTACACTAGTTTCTCCTCGCTTCTATCAACCCTCACCCCTCACCCGCATCATTTCTCTCCCCCCCTCCCGCACGATAGCCAGTGTTTTCTTCCCTCCTGCGCTTTTTTCAACATATCACGTGACTTACGGTTAGTCAGTCTTCAAGTGTCGGACCATTTGAGGGTCACGTGGGTTGACCCCCGTATGAGGAACTTGCCGCTCCTGTGATACAAAATGATACAAATACAAGTTTTAGGTTAGGCCTGCACGTCCCTATACAAGACAGTCCAAAATAGCAGGCGATATCTGGGTAAGAACTTGCGTAGTACGTTGCCAATTTGTGTAGGGGTCAAGTTTGTGTTAATGCTGATATCTAGCAACGTTCGGGCAACGCCTACGCACTCTTTTATACATCTCGGTCTCCCACTGGCACTTCGTTTTCCCTTCTCTCTTGTCCCTCGTACAACTGGTTGTCGTGTACAAAAACGTATACGTCCTCACAGTCAACGAAATCGTGCTCGTCAACACCATGGTCGCTGTCATTGGTGTCGTGTTTGCGACCGTATGGGCCGGCCCTGTGAATTATCAAGACGAGAAAACCGAGCCTGGCGTGTTTGAAAAGACGCGGGACGTGTCGTTTGATGGACCAGGAACGTGGAAAGTTGCCATAGTCCAGCCTAGTTTGACAATGGGTTCGATTGCTATTGCTGAACGGACGCGCAGCACGCGGTCAGACTCGTTGACGTGAATCAAACCTCAGGTGAGTAATTGGCAAATTTACCTGGGATCGTTAGTCCTAACGCTGCATTTATAGACATCTTTTCGAAATCTGCTGCTGGAAATTTACGAGGACAGGGCGCTTTATAATCAGCTCTAGTTCCAGGAAATATCACACGCGTCCACATGCATTGTATACAATCGTGGCAAGCATGGAAAAACGAAGCGGAGGTGCCATGACGTCAATGCTATACATGTGAGCTATCCGTCAACGCGTCAACACCTCTTACGGTGCGCAAACATGTGCAACGATACAAGAAAAGCTTATTGAAATAGCATACGGGATATTGTGAAATAGATAATTAGGTCACGGTAACGCACACTTGACTTTGGTTCCGTGCACATGATGCCTGTAGGCTGTGGCCCTTCCTATTCTAACGGGCGGCGCGTCGGCGCCCCTCCCCGGCACAAGGCTTGCACGCATAACAACACCTGCGAGATCAATTGGCGGCATTTCAGTCGGTCCGCCCACGAGATCCCAAAGGTGAGAAACTCGAAGATGGGATTGGCATATTTTTAGCCGAGCTGACTCCGTGCAGTCCATTCTACCTCTGAGTCCTTGCGCTGGCCGATCTGGTGGTATCCAGGTAAAGGTCGAATCTGGTCAGCTCTGGATCGCTGAGGTTTAATAGTGATGGTGACCTTCAGTTATGAAAGGTACTGAACGCGAATCAAGTGAGACAGTTGAGCTAATCGCTTGTGCAGATATACCAGTCGACTCGAATTGTATGTTTTCATGAGGCGGATTACTTAGCTCATACCCAGAGAACACTCCAGCTGGTGAAGAGCCAGACTCCTGTCACATATGTATTGGTATCAAGTATAAATATAAACCCATAATCATCTTCCTCGGACGCCAAAAGCGCCATCAGGCCGTGCACTCGACGTGAGTGTTAAATTGGTGCGGAGTCTTTAAAGATCTAGACACTAGTATCAGTATCCCTCAGTCTGATGTAACGGACTGATATTATGCTGTACCTAGACACTAGTATCAGTATCCTAGGTGCGAATGTGAGTGATCTAAGTACGGCGGGATAAGAAACAGATAACTCACCCTCAGTCTGATGTAACGGACTGAGGGAAGAGAGAGATGAAGGGAAATCAAACATATATATAGTACATAGTATGCCAAACATCATACTCTGACGCGTGCCGTGATCGCGCCGCGCATCAACACTCCTCCTCGACTCGATCTCGGCCGATCCATAATCAAAACTCCTCGATTGATTTACCGGAGACCTACACATGCACGAAGTCGCTCAAAGTCCTTGCGAGGGAGGGCTTTTGTGAAAATATCTGCGAGGTTGTCTTTGGATTTGACATAGTGTAGTTTAAGGCGAGCTTGTTCGACATGCTGACGAATGGAATGGTATTTAACATCAGTAAAACACCCTGATTAGGTCCCCCCTGTACAGCACTGCACGGCGCCACACAGCGCCACACAACGACAAATTTGTCACAGTGGTCACAGCGAAGTCCCCCACTGTACAGTGCAATACAGCACATAAGTTCTTCATGAAACTTAAATGTTAGTATACTATCTAATTATAAGAATGATCAGTGTGATGTGGAAGGACAGTCTAAGAACTCCTACCATGTGGCGTGGGGGTCTGACGAAGATGCAATAAAAAGTGTAGCAGAGTATTGCTCGGTAAATGATCTAGCGTGCCTAGAGGAAGAGCGAGAGAAGGAGGGAGGTGAACAGGGTGCGCCCCCAAACTAATAAATGCCCTATGATAATCGTACAGTAACAACCAATTCTCCAAGTTGGGGTGCGGGCAAAGGACCACCCATGGTCCATGGCCAACGCGACCACCAGCCAACAGGGCAAATTGAAAGGCGTATTCTAGAAAACATAACCGACCAAGCCATCATCGAAAATAACGCGATCCAAGGAAAAGGAGATCTTTGACAATGGAAGTAGTGAATCCGATGACACCCGAACAACGGAATGCGTTTTGTGAAGGCAGGATTTGGCACCATTAATCCAGCCAACATTGAAGAGATAGCCAGTAAAGGACATGTAATGGCAACTATATCCCTCAGCGACAAATTCATGCTGTATCGAGGAATGTATCAAGCTAAAGTAAATGCAGCATCATGATGGTGCTTGAGCTTGATGCATTGATGCTGTGCCGGGACGATCTCCATGGAGTACCAGGGGTCGTGGCTCAGTGACTGGAGTCCTGGCTGGTAGGTAAGAGAGGTTTGGCCTTTGGGTTCCCTTGCAGTCTGTGCCAGACTCCTTCCCACCACTGGTGGAGAGGTAAAGGGCGGTAGTCTACGAGTGCAGTAGTTCAATGGTGTCTTACTCAATGCCACGGAGCTCGTCAGTACCCCCCGACGACGACGAGATCGCGGCACCTGAAAGTCCATATCACCACAACCATCCGCCAAGCATTAAGTTAGTCTACTGTTTCCTCTTTATAACAGACATCTTACACCGTGACTAGTTGTCTCGCTCGGAATTTTTTGATTCGTCAACATCGACCAACCCCAGGTTCCCTTCCCCCGGCAGGACACGCACTGACTACTCACAGAATGTCAGTACCGCAGCCAACACTCCTGGCTTTGCCGCTGATATGTCGAGCTACCTCTCCAACGCGTCCACCTACCCCGCTTACTCGAATGGCTACATGTATTCAAACGTTTCACCCAACGGATACTTTCCCCACCCCGGGAAGAAGGCTGCTACCACTCACGCCATGATGGAAAATACAGCACAGCCCCAAAACTACTATCAAATTGTCATTTCCATTCCTTACGATCTTCATATCGTTACTATACCAATGATACACAATGGTCACGAGATACCTGTGTGCCTTATCCAGAGGCCTATGAGCTCCGGTATAGCTCGGATTATGTCTGTGGTGACCCTGTCCACAACACCGCACAAGGGGGCATCGACTTCTGACCTTCTGGCACTCCAGTAACAGGAAGCAATCTCCCACCATCCTGTTCGCCACCAATGTATGCCCCTCGTTACCATCTATGAATAGTTACTTTGCTTACAAGTACCCCCATATACAGGCAGTATCGAGAGAGTCGTGCTCCTTATTCACCTCAATACGCCTCGCCCAACACATGCATCCTCCAGCTCCCACCATGAACCATCCTCGTACCGTCGTGGACCAACCTCCTACACTGGATCATCCGCTCATTATCCTGAGGCGTATCATGGCTCGTGGCCAGTGGCATAATCCTGTCATCGGTGACCCGCAACTAGCCGGTTCTAGTTTGCCAGAACAGCTAGGCCCGTCTATGGCACCTTCACCTTCGGCCGCATCATTTTCACAGCCCTATATAGGTCGTGGAGGTGATCTAAGTAATCCTACCATACATCCAGCCGCGCCGCCCTAATTCACATTCTCGCCAGAGTTCCCGACCTCGTGGATCTCACACCCACGAAACCCACCACTCGCCGTCCACTACGTTCTCTTGCGGCTGGCTTATCGGAGACAACAAGACTTGCGGATATCAAGGGCCCCTGGATACATTCAAGACGCATTTCAGGAGCAGTCAGGGGCTCAATGCGTCAAATGAATGGCATTAGTAAGGTTGCCAATATTGGAAATTTGACAGTACGCGGCGACATATCAACGAGACACACCTCATAGATGAAGAGGATTATCTGATCTTTTTATGTTCATTACGGTATTGTACATTTCTTCGATGCTCTTGATTGCCCTCTTGATACAGAGCGCTGAGGGGGAGTGGTTACCATTGCTATCTATTATTACCCTTGCTGTCATCGCTATCATTCACTGTTTTCCGCTTGCGTCATGCTTGTGGACGTATATCCATGGTTCGTGCTAGGTCCGGCGCCAACCTATGTTACACTTGAGGTTCTTATTCTGTTCGGCGCTGGTTCTGAACGATGCAGAGGTTATGCTTTGTGATCAGGTTGTGCGAAGATTGCATTACGCATCAGAAGGAAGCACAGTCCGCCCTCGCAGGCAGCTTTCACTGGGTGTAAGGCCTTGAGAATTCACTGGTAAATTATCAAGTGATTGGAGCAGTCGAGGACTGCCGCGGCCTCGCGGCGTTACGATTCAGTCAACTACAATGGACGCAATGTGTAGCGCAAGTGGTTACACCTATTTTTATATCTATAGATACGGTGTCAGGAACGTTCATTGTTTCCAGAGGTTGACCAGCAGACTGCTGCCTCTGGTTCGCCATGGTTGACTCATTTGCATCGTAAACAGTTTATATGTATTACTTACTGTGTACTGGCGTGAGTAAATAAACAAACACGCTATACAGTTGATACAGGATTATTCAAAACAATAAATAAACCGAAACAGTTGGAGCTTAAGGGAGAAGTGAAAGTTTACGCTACATATACGGGAAAGGTAGGCCAACAAACAGAAACAGTGTCAAAGTATTCGGATGGTGGGAAGGGCGAGCCACTATTTTCATTCGTCTATCTAATCCATCCCATCTATGGACCATGTTCCCCAAATCGTGAGTCAAACACCCCTTCTATTGGTACTAACATATTCTCAAGACAACTTGTTTCTACGATATGCATACCTGTTCAGCGATCCTTGAAGAGGTAGAACATATCCATGGGACACAGTCAAGTGAAAAAATCCATGTCGACGTCCAACTGTGCCCTCTTCCGTAGTGACGATCTTGCTTCGGTCAAGGACCGTGATATTAACATTTAGAGCACAGTCATGACGCTGTTCTATGGACTTATGTCCATTCGAAAGCGCTTCGGGAGGTGCTCAGAAATTCAATTTGATGCTGGGCACAATTTATATTGCGATGTCGAACACCTGTCCATGTGTCCGAGCACTGGCAAAACATGATGAGGCTGTGAAGGGTCGCGAAGATGAGACGAATGTTGTCGATCACATGTAAGCACCACTTGCAACCAATTATCTTGATTTTTGACAAAGTGTCAGCTCCAGCATACCCGGTGACCGTGGTATACGCGCTGGCAATCTGGGGGAACCCCTGCGAAACACTCTCGCCAGCTCGCATGGTTTGCGCGTAAGTGAGAGAGTACATGGTTTGCGCTTAGCTCCGCTAAACCCTTATTTGGGAATCTCGCGTGCTTTTTTTCAAGTGGCGACGGGTGGCGCCGCAGGCGCCCCAGACGAGCGGGAAGCGCGACGTTTACTTCCTGTGCCGAAGGTACAACGGGTGTGGGCTCGTGCCTCCAATGGGTCTTCAAGATGACCGTAGGCCATTGTTCCCACGCGTTGATTTTTGGAACAATCTCGCTGAGTCAGCCATCTAAGAGGTTATCGCATGAAACCTCCCCCTCTAAGTCCCGACGTCTTGTATACCTCTTTCTTGATTCGAGTATTGCGTGGTATCACCTTGAACTTGAACCTTTCTCCAGGAGATGGACGCGCCAACGATTCATACCCTCCTAGAGCTCAGAAAGAGGAAAGAGTCTCTTATAAGCGGCTTAAATAATGTCGAGCGAGGTATTTCAGCCATACTCGCGCAAACAGGATACTTCCCAGACGACTCATCGATGAGGAACTTGGAAGACATGCGTGCGGAACTCCAGAACCGCAACGTAGCAATGGCCCAAAAGATGCCTGCCCTCCCAGAATTAATGCAGAGGTGGGAGTGCTTGCAATGCGCCATAGACGGCATTGAACAAGGTATACTGACTATACTTCTGTAAACGGGAGACGACCTAATCCTTCTTCCAGACTTAACTGGGCTCATCACCCGATGCAACCAAGACCCCGTTACTGGCGGCACATACGGAAACATTTACAAATGTATATACCACGGACCAGACAGCGATGTGGAGGTTTGTGCGGATGCCACAGCTTCCCCGAGGTTACTGACATATTACTCACCCGCAGGTTGCCGTCAAAGCAATTCGGCCACAATTCTTCAATGCTAAGGTAATGTATTAAGGTTGTATGACGGACAGATTTGATTGACGTTGCTTAGGCTTTTCGAAGAGAGCTTGGGATTTGGAAGAGGTTGCGACATTCTAATATTTTGAAGTTCATGGGTACTACTCGGAATTTTGGCCCGTCCGAGGCTTTGGTTGCTCCGTGGGTAGCCAATGGCACTCTGACGTCGTTCCTCGGCCAGACAAATGAAACCCTCGTGCTGCGCGATCGTCTGCATCTGGTGAGCACTTCAAGGACATACCCAGTTTGCACACTCCAGCTCATCATTCCGTGCTCAAGCTCCGCGACATCGCTGCCGGCCTCAACTATCGTAAGTAGATAAGTGTATGCCCACAGAAATACAAACAAACCCCTACTCTAGTTCATACATTTAGCTTGACTGAAGATGGACACGCGGACTTGAATCCAATCGTTCACGGAGACCTGACAGGTGTAAGATCCTTCATGTGGACCGCATGTCCCACATACTGACGATCAAATACAAGACCAATGTCCTCGTCGATAGTGATGGAAAGGCTTGTCTTGCGGATTTTGGCCTTGCCGGAACTATAAACAAATTGACCGGCATGACGTACCTCGCGAAGCTCAGCTGTCGTCCAGGGGCAGTGAGGTGGACGGCTCCTGAACTTCTCTCTGGAGAAGAATCAGCTTCTGCAGCTACCACTCGAAGCGACATGTACTCCTTTGGCAGCATCATGCTTCAAGTAAGTCGTTCCCTCTTACTAGTGCAGCTCGCTAAGATGTTCCGTAGGTCTTGACGGGAAATGTGCCCTGGTGTCACGTGACCCTTGACTTCCATATCCTGTACCAAGTGATTATTGAGGGGAAAATACATCCTCGTCCAGAGGATGTTTGTGTCACAGACCAGCGTTGGAATTTCATGACCTGTTGCTGGTCTACAATACCCGTTGATCGCCCTTCTGCCGCAGAAGCCCTTCAATTTGTTGCTCGCGAACTTGTTGCGGTTGAATGATGGTCCAGTCACAGCGTCCAACGATCGTCTTATCTCTCCATTCTCTTCCTGTCCCAGTTCTCCTTCTCCTCCACGCCTATATGCATGTATGGATCACTTTCTGGGAGCGCCACCGCAAGATCACACTGCAGTTTCGAAGGGTGCGGAGTCACATATGATGAACATGGCCTTCGGAGAGGCAATTCAGCGGTATCGGTGATGTGCGAGACTATTTTCAGTTTTGTGATGTATAGTGATCGGGCCATAATATAAGTACATGGTATTCACATGCGATAGTGGTAACAGGATAATGTACATGGTACGTAGATGCAATGATGGTATGTACAGCATGATATATAGAAAATGAGGTTATATGCAAAATGATAAGCTGAATGCATTTGACATATGCGATCAGCACTAGACATTTTCCAGGACTCTGATGGAGGCGCTCCAGGAGGTGTCTTCGATGTTCCAGAATGTTGAAAGGTGCATTTGGTGAAACGAATATCCGTCTTGCCCTCCGATTTTCCACTGGAAATCAGACCTCTGAGTGAAAATACCATTATGACATGCCTGATTAACGGTGTATTAGCATGAAATTACACGGGGAAGAACATATACACATACGGTGGCAAACCCGAAAAAATGATACGCAATTTGACGCGCCAGCCCAACCCTTGTGATGGGCGCTTCATTCGTCCCGATGTCAATAGGGTACTCCACTGGATCGTATCCGGGCCACTGACACTGAACTCAGACTTCTCAAAATAGATCGAGGGTGCAAGCACTTACAGCGATGATGAGGTTGAAAAACCGGACCTGATTACGGTCGAAAGTCGAGAACATAATCTCTTGAGCGTCTTTCAAACGCAGTCCACCACTGGGATAGATACACTCATGCAACGGAATGCTCATACTGTTCCTTTCCGCATTCACCTGGAAAAGAACATTCAAAGAGCCGTCTCTGTTACACCGTGGAATATTCATCGGGACAAACATCTCCGCACTGCGAGACGTATCAGAAGACTGGGGGGAAGGATTACGGTCCCGTTAGTCTAGCGACGAGATTAGATATGCAGATAAAACTCGCCGACGCTGGAGAGACACTGTCCCCTCCAAATGACGAGATATCGTTCCTCCCAAATGACGAGTGACTGCTTACTTGGGCGGGATGCACAACTGAGTGTACACCCGTCGCGTTATTATACATGTCATAGTTAAAGTCACCGTTAAAGCCATGACCGTCATTCTGGTACGGGCAGGACATATTGGTAAGTCTGGATAGATCGTCGGACTTCGAGCTGGGAGTGAGTTATCAATCCGTGCTACCCATGATCTTATACTTGCACAACAGTCCATAGGTCAAAGAGCTCCCAGACCGCCGTTGGTCGTTCATGAGTTTAGCCCACAGTCCAAAGCGCCTTAGTGTGAACAGCCCTGAATCCATGCAGCTCCTAGGATGTTTAGGCCAGTATAACGCAGAGGAGGGCTCATTATCCTTCCGGATACGAAATTGCCATCGAGAGGGTATTGGACCAGTGGACCACCACACAAGCACGTTGGTAGAGCTCAAGTACTGCACAAAGCGTCCCCGACCAATACACAAAGGACGCCACGAAATGCTTTGGCCTTGTATTTGGCCTTGGGCACTGTCCAAAGGGCACTTTGTGTCACTTCGGAAGTTGGGAGTTAGTCATTGAAGGAATGTGGTCCAGATACATTACCAATATAGCAAAGAGCTCACCTACTATTAGTAGCTATATATGTACTTGAAGACTGAAAGACATTTAAACGGTCAGGGTCCCAAGCTGAGACACACCTAGGGGACGAATACGTGATAGGATAATCCAACTCACACGAAATCTTCGAGTCAGGAGTTAGACTTCAGGAAAAATGACGACTTACATATCGTCTCACAGCCAACACGCTCGGAGTCCGAGATCAAGCTGTACAAAATCCTCGGACCCGTGTTTGATGGATGCACTCTCAGGCCTCAGGTCGAGGGCTGCAGCTCGATCGAGTAAAAAGTTCTAATCTGTATGAACACCGCAACAATATTTTTGCCTGAAAATGAGACGGATCAACAGATTAAAAAAATGCAATGCAAGGACAAGCTCTCCGTCGAGGGAGAAATTGCGGAGATGAAGCTGCTCTCAGCATCCTCGTTGTAGACTCGGTCAACTGACCGAAAACGAAGCAGCGTTTTTTGAGTTTCTGTATAGCCACATGCAAACGGCTGTTCTGTATCCATTTTGCTTTTCTACCACTTACCACCGCTCCGTTCATTCGTTTACCCCCTTCCTTTCCTTTCACAATGTCAGCTTTCATGACGTTCTCTCTCTTTTTCTCATTCTTTCTTGGTATCTTCTTGGCTGTTGGAGTCGGTGCAGAGACACATACCATAAAGTTTATCAACCAGTATGTCACACATGAAGGAATTACGCCACAATTCTGACATAAATCACAGATGTGGCTACGGAACCGTGAGCTGTACCCCTCAACCCATGTGGGGAAATAATTAGCTCAGATTTTTCTCTAGCCATGCTTGGTTGTGAATGGCCAAAACGTATCTACTGGACAGGACTACGTCGTTGATGGCATGTTTTCCGCAATCGCGTGAGCTCCACTCCATTCCTCCTTCTGCGATGTTGGCTCAACCATACCTACTGACCATCAGATACTTACAGACTGGTAAGTAAAGCACTCGTGCAGAAACCATGTCCAATCAATCAAACATGAATTTACACAGGACAGTGTAACGTTAATGGCGAGGATTGCACTCTGCTTGAGATGAATCTGGTCAACCCGACCTGTGCGGGTTGTGGCTCCAGCGTTGATATCTCACTCATAGATCCGTGAGTTCTTTTCTTGTGATCATAATACTTCCCTCACCACCTCTGCTCAGTCATCGTTTCAACGTGGAGACATCTTTTTCGTGCGTGTGCAGATTTCCACGTATATTGATGTCCTGACGACCGGATAGGTATTACAACGGATGTGACGGATTTGGAGCCGATTGTGAGTCTTGTCTGGTGTGGAATCCATGTTTATGCTTATACATCGCTTCAAGGCAACAGCGCCGACTGCGCCGTGGCCTTCTTCGCCCCAGAAGACTGGTACGCCCAACGTCAATGTGAAGCTAACAATGTATGTAGCTTTGAAATATTGGATTCACCAACTAATCGGTCGTAACCCAGGTGGATCTCCTAGTTACATTTTGCGGCAACGCATCCGAGATTATATTGGGTGGGAGTGTTCCTTCCTCAGCCTCTTCGAGCTCCACCGCGTTGAGCACTTCTTTGCCACCAACCCCTGCGACATCATCAGGGACAACTTCGAGCACTACAATGTCGCAGAACAATCCACCTACCACCACCAATGTCAGCAGTACATCATACTCCACTGGTAGTAGTAACCCATCGTCCAGCCCGAAAAAATGTCAGACGCGGCCAAACAGCTCTAGCACTCTGGCAAAGCGCGAACCCACAGGACTCGGGGCAAAGATGCACCGCCAGCGTCGGTCCTTCTGAGAATGCTTTGCTCATCTTCTAGTTTTTAACAGTTATTGATTAACTGATAGCGAGATTACTGTTTTTGCTATGTGGTTTTTGCAGAATGCCTTGACATAGTCTGATGTTTTGTATATCCTACCCTGCATTCACGCATGCGTGAAGTCCATCGATCGGGTGGACGCCCAAGTGGTGTTCTAGATGTTGCTTTATCCTCGATCATGTAGTCGGTCTTAGCTTCCCCAGTGCCACCATAGATGTATTGTCTCCCTTGTGTGTTCTTGTTTACCTGGCGCAAGCTCGTCCTGTCTTCTATTGAAATTTTATGATATGATGTATCAGCATGCGTATCACACGTTCCCTAGATACAACTCGCATTTAATCAATTTGACAACGCCTCCCGGACATACACCCGCCCCTCATAGTCCCTTAGAGTGACCTTTTCCTCCAGTCTGATCCCCTCATTTTCGTAGTTGCCCAAGACGAATGCATACCCCGCTATCCCTCCGATGGCCTCCCTCAGGTCAACCTCAACCTTCCCCTCCTTGAAATTAAGTAGCACTAACGCAGATACAGACCCATAGTTCCGCATGTATGCGAACACCTGTTCATGTGCTTCAAGAAGCATTACAAAGTCGCCGTAGATCTTGGCGTGGGCACGCGTCAGCATTGGAGGAATGGAAGGGGGCGGATGCGGAGATGTAGATAGAAATGAAAGTGAAAGTGGAAGGTGGGTTACAACGGACTGCATGCAGAAGAACATATTTAGAATGACTTACGAGAACATCGTGCACTTTCCGCGTCTTCAGCGCGCGCTTCCAGAATGCGTGCACGCTGGTTTCGTCGCCGATCTGTTGGTCAGCGTTCCACTCTGGGTAATCATCGTTCACACGCATCCATGGCGTCCCGGTCGTGAAACCTCCGTGTGCACTCGCGTTCCACTGTAACATTAAACAAGATCGTGGAAGGAAGGGGTGGGTTGCTCTTACCTGCATTGGCGTCCTTGCGTGATCGCGCGCCCTTTGCGCGAAGCTATCGAGAAGATCAGACATTTCAACGTCCTCCTTCCCTTGCGCTTTCTGTCTCTGCTCCTTAATCCTATTCCATCCTCAGCGCTTACGCCCACCACTACAAGGAATAAAAAATGCAACGCACAAATTCCAATAATTCTGGCTCGCTACGTCATTGTATTCCTCAATCCCCCATGTCCGTGGAAAGTTCTTGAGGCCAAGTTCCTGTCCCTGGTACACGTATAGTGTCCCCGTCTGCGTGATCTCAAAGATAGCGAGCATCTTGGCGGAGATGGCGCGCCACTGCGTCGAGTCATTCCCAAAGCGCGATACCGACCGCGCTTGGTCATGATTCTCAATGAAAACCCTTTGATTGTGCCAAACAAAATAAAACATCATGGTTCCGCCTTCAACCTGGTATCGCGCAGAGCTCACGCATTCCAGAATCCATCATCGCGCATGAAGCGCTGCCAGCGGCCAACGATTGCCTTGAGCTCGGTGAGCGTCCAAGATTTCCTGAGGAGCGGGGATTCCGGGGGCGAGTCAATGTCCATGAGCTCGAAGTGGAAGACCATGTTGAGCTCGCGGTTCTCCGGAAGCACGTACGCGGCGAGCTCGGATAGCTCGTGTGTGAAGGGCGTTTCGCCGACCGTGATGAGATCGTGGCCTGCGGGAGTTCCGTTGGTTAGTGGGGGGGAGGAAAAGCAAGGGCCCCAACGCACGGGAGAGGACCTCGTCATGCATTTGTTTGATGTATTGGTGGACCCGCGGACTGTGGAGGTCAATGGGTTTTCGAGGAATAGATACAAATGAACTCACCCGTTTGTGAAGTACATGTTGGCAGGCTGGTAATACTGCGTGTGGTCTACCAAAGGCGCATCAGGGAGACCATCCGTCTTCGAGATAATATTGATCACGTCCATCTATGATAACGCCCGTTGTTTTGTGAAAGAACAAGAGGGAGAGTGTGTGTACGTACACGGAATCCGTCACACCCTCTGAGGACCCAGAATCGCATGACGTCCCAGACAGCTGAACGCATGTCAGGGTTGTCCCAGTTCAGGTCTGGCTGCTTGGATACAAACAGGTGGAGGTAGTACTCCCCGGTTGCGGGGTCGCGTTCCCAGGCGGAGCCTGTCACAGTCAGAGGTACGGATTGACAACGAAACAATTAGTGGTCCGAAGTGACGAGAAGGATGGGGCGGCCGCTGTCACCATGCAAGGAGGTCAATGAAAAAAAGACCACCTACCCTGGAACATGCTCTTCCAGTTGTTCGGCGGGAGTTCTTCCCCGTCGATAACTTTACCAGGACGCCAGATGTACCAATCGCGCTTCGGGTCGTTTTTGCTTGATTTTGAAGCGGTGAACCAGGCGTGCTGGCGATATGTATGTGATTAGTCCAAAGATTGTAAGAAATTGGTAGAAACAGGAGGCATATCGTAAGCCGGGAAAGATAGAGGGTGATCATGACGGGGCTTGCCTCGTCGGATGTATGATTCACCACCAGATCCATCCTGTCAAAAAATAATCAGATTAATACCAAGACACAGGCTAGGGCCTGAATGATGCATACATAAGCTTCATCCCCCGTGCGTGCACGCCTTCGAGAAGGCGATCCCAATCCTCGAGGGTGCCATAGCGCGAATCAAGGTTCCCATAGTCCGAGCTGTTGCGGTTAAAGCATCAAGTACCAGAACCAAAAAGTAACAATTAGCGCTCACATATCATAGCCCATATCAGCCAATGGGCTGCGATAGATCGGGCTCAGCCATATAACGTCCACACCGAGATCCTTGAGATAGTCGAGTTTGGAGGTGATGCCTGCGAGATCGCCAGTCCCATCACCGTTTGCATCAAGGAACGATGCTGGATAAATCTGGTAGACGGTTGCAGATTTCCACCAAGGATGTGGTGGCGTGGACATCGTAGATAAGGTGTAGAGTGGAAATGCGATGGGCTGGAGCAGGGTATATATATAAGATGAATGTGTGATATGAAATATAATACATAAGCGTGACCCGAACATGAGGCCAATGCATCTGCCAGGGTGAATGGTTACCTTCGGCGAGCCCCAGCCGTGCATGAATATGTAAACCCCACACATCGTGGATTTAATGAGCTTCTGGGTGTGCCACTCCACCAGCGTCTGTCCAAGAACAACTTTGGGGTGCGAGGGGATACATTGTGGCAAGCGACAAATTGCGTTGACACATTAGAGTAACCAATTGAAAGTAGCTGAACCAACTACAAGCACTCCGTTTCGATCGTTAAGTCATGAATTTTGGGACTGAAAGTCGTACTTACAATGATCCAACGTGTGGCCGACGTGAGTGGTCTTCTGCTGCATGTCCTTGACGCCTTTGGATTTCTGGTCCAGTAGCCTCCCGTAGTCAGACAAAGTTGTCCCTTCTTGTGATCTGGTCCCTGAAATGTAAAACCATCAAATGTCACATGGTAAGGTGCATCAATTGATTCAAGTACCATCACCGTTGATGGTTAGACCCTTGGCTAGGGTTGTAGGCAGAACTGACACAGCCAGGCAGGTGATAGAACCTCCCGGGCAAAATGTGGCGGAACTCCCGGACATGCACAACCGTGAGCCGTGGCAACGCATAATGACAGTGTATACGGTCAAGGGCCAACAACGTCTTCAAGTTAACCTCGATGCCAAAATTGAAGCCGATTTTAATCAAACATGCAACCCTCTTCAAGCTGGATTGAACCACTTACCAGCTGCGTCCTCAGCTGTTTTTGTACACAAAATCAAAGAGCATTTCAGGAAGGCCCCCAAACTAT
Source organism: Suillus lakei (assembly GCA_016628065.1). NCBI lineage: Eukaryota > Fungi > Basidiomycota > Agaricomycetes > Boletales > Suillaceae > Suillus > Suillus lakei. Next base: position 17,490 of record JABBWA010000236.1, on the reverse strand, counting down.
GGGGGGCCGTATTGGACAGAACTCACAACTTTGATTTGAACGCAAAGAACTTGATTTTGACCTTGATCTTACCAAATATGGAAGGTGTGGTAGTAAACTTTGATTTTGATTTTGACTTTGGAATTGACTTTAGGTGTAACTTTGCTTTATAGTAATTTTATGTGCTTCTGTTAATTGGACATGCTATGTAGTACAGTCTATGGTCTTACAAATTTGACACTCGCAGGTAGTAGCAGCCTTGCAGCAGATGGTGGTAAGTGGGCTGGTGACCATGATTGCAATAAAAAGGGCGAAAAATCAGCCAAAGGGTCTCCATATTTGTAATGTGATGTGCACTCTGATAATCAGAGGCGAGCAGGCATATGGGAGAGGGAGCTAGTAGAAGAACAATGTATCTACTGGCTGTTAGCATATTGTGAGAACTTATCAGTAAACTACAACTTTTCCCACAGGAAGCACAAAAATTGTGTTCTTGTGCAGCCAGTCACAGACTCTACAGTTCCGCCAAGGTCCCAGCGCACTTGGACCACAAGGTATCCAGTCGCTCATAGTTCTACATGGCCTGTAGGACTTTGCACATTTTAATTGATATACTGTATTATATCCTAGTAGTACTTCGACGATTCAATACAATGTGTTTCAAAATTTTACAAGTCCAAGCCAATAAATTTAGAATTCAAATGCACACAATCATCATTACAATATAAAATAACATATATACATGCAGGAAGTATAGAAGATATAAACTATATAAGAGTATCAGCTAGGTAGATAGTCCATTAACAAATGTATCTCACCTCAGTTGTCTATACAAGCAACTGAGGTGTGTTGAGTATGAAGAACTCCCATAGGTGAGTCCCAACTTCCTTGTTCCCAACAGATAGTGATAGATCTGTTTGACTTCCTCTGTCCACCCTGGCTTGTCTGCAAACTGTGCAAGTGTCAAGACAGCGAACACTATGTCTGGGCATGTTCCCAATGGCCAGATACATCAGGGATCTGAGTGCTGAGTGGAATGGGACTCATTTCATCTCAGCGATTTGTGCTGGTGTGGTAGGTGATTGATCTGTTGTATACTGGACACTTGGATCCATGGGTACTGCTGCAGGTTTTGTGTCAATGAAATTATATTTTGTGATGATAGCATCAATGAAGGACTCTTGGGACAACGAGATGGTGCATGCTTCATGATTTTGGGTGACTTTCATGCCAAATAACCAGCTAATAGGTCCTAGATCCATTATTTTGAATCATGATGCAATTTTGACCTTGAACACTTTGATTAGCTCTTTTGAGCTGCCAGTGTTGATCTTCATTGTCAGTCTGCTGAAAACCTCAACAAAACAACAAACCAAAAAAAATGCTACTACTCAATCACACACTTTGAGTGTGAGGGGTTTATGAGTGTGGGAGTTGGAGGGTGAAGAAAGCGAAGTACTGCACACAGGCAGCTGGCTGGAATGAATAATGCTTGGCTTGAAGAGACATATAACAGTGGGACAATGTTCCAGGTGAACAAGGTCCAGAATGATGTGGAGGACTGAAAAATGCAAAGCCAACTGAGGCTTCAGAGAGAACTGGACATGAAATGGGAACTGAAGTAGTTGGTTATTCTGTAGCTAAAGTGCAGGGTTTATATAGAGTATAGTACCTGCATACACCTGCATATGCAAAGCAATGCTCCAGGCAGTGAGTAAAGCAATGAGTAAGGCAATGAAAGGAGGGAATGGAATGAATGTGCTGCACTTCAGGGGCAATTACAGAGCATATTCAAAAAAATAGGACAATTCCTATGCAGAATGAATCATAAGAATTGAGAATGAGTCATAAGGATGAAGAATGAGTCAGGGAATGAAAAAGTGATGATAAAGCAAGGCTGTGACCATTACAAACCATGACCAATGATGATAAATCCTCCTAAGTCACCATGACCAATTGCTATGCAAGCATGACAAAGTGCTGTGTGGTGATGATGCAAGAGCTGTGACACAGCAGTGACACAGCATATGGGCTGTGGGGAATGGAATGGAGTGATGATGCCATACTCGCACCACTGGGACCCAGGGACAACTACCATCAAGGCAAACTGCTTTGACTTGAATACCTTACACTCCTTACCGGCCCTCTTCGATGCTTGCCAACACTCTGCGTAAAAATATGGCCTATTCACTGGATGGGTTGAAAGATTGACCCAGCCCACATCCCGGACAACGAATTCCCAGGTGCACCATGGAAATTCTGGAGAGAGCGCAAGGATCTTTGGTAAAACAGTGTCGAGTGTGATTTTGATGAGGCCAGGGGCATCTATCTGCGCATGAATATCTTTTTTGCCTTCATGGATATTCTAGATAGATGTTTAAGAAAATGAACTCATACTTAGTCTTTGAATACTCACTGCGATTGGTGTACCACGGCTCCCTTTGCGCTTGGGGGCGGCATCGTGCACAACAGAAATATTGAGACTGATTGTTTCTGCAAGTGATCCCATGTATGAAAGCTTCGACCAGTGTTCACGTTCAGAAGCATAAGCCACATGATTGACAGTATAACCCACACCATGGCCTGCGGAGGTTTGGTGCCAACTTGAACCTGTCGGTATGGCAACATTTGGCCCTGACTGACTGCCTTGAAGGCCATGTGACGTAGCGATGACTCGAGGGGGATTGATTGTAGCTATGATAATATTAAGTATTGCATCATGCGAACAATAAGTGCCAAACTCACCAGTCTTTTGAGCAGCGTTGACAGATCTCCGTATTGCATGTAAATCTGGAGGAGGGTGCAGTGGTGGGTTTCGGTCAGTACTATGACCCATGTGACCCAGCATGTGGAACCCAGTACCCCGACCTGAGGGTGTGGAGGAATCAGGACAATGAGCTTGAGCAGACCATACAGAAAAGTAACTTACTAGAAGGTCTTACGGTAGTCGCTGCTTTCTTTCAGTAGCACAAGTGGCATGCGCCACAGACAAAGCGGCCTGATTTGGTGGAATCAATAGTAGTGATGTAGAAGCAAGGGTCGCCCTTCAGGATATTTGCTGCACAGGCTGGCCACTCACATATGCGGTCTTCCTTGGCATATGCATCCTCGGTGAATTGTGATACCAGTTCCATTACAGAGGAGATGGAGCAATGGGCTTAGTAGGTACATGAGTGTCTTGCAGCTTAAATATCTTTTAAACTCACTTGATAAACTCACTTGACCAGTTCCATGGCAGTCTCCTTATCTCTAAACGCCCGATCGACGTATTCTCTTTACCAGATCCACAGCATATTCACTCAAACTCAACTCAACAGACATTTATCACTCCCATACTGGTCATATGCCAAGTGTCGCTGCAGGCACGCAACGTGTTCTTGAGCGACTCCAAGAAATCAGTGACAATTTTCCTATTGTCTCACATGCATGAACAAGGCCTCATCTGGACGAAGGTAATCTGCAGGCACGCAATGCAAATCCAATCTAGAGCAACAGCGCAAGGAGAAGCTCTACTATCATCTCACATGCGTGAACAAGGCCTCATCTGGTCAGTCTTTCAATCAATTCTGAGCTACATATTTCTTATTGGAGTATTAGTGAGGTGTGATTGGAGTATCTGTGAGGTGTGCCGGTCATATGCCATCCGACTTTGCGAGATGGACTTGAGGCTATCGGAATGCTGCAAGCTACACTTGTCCGCGGCACCACACTTACTACAGTGCTTCCTCATGCCCGCTCTCACCCCTCCAAGTTGCACACTTGCCTTTTCATTGGACTCGGATGTTATCTCCTTGGGGTCTAACTACCCACGCACCTCGCAGCAGCCAAATAACTCCTTCATAAGGGTAGGTAGGGATATCCTTTTCCTCTTGAGTTCCCCACACTTACTATACTGTGATTTCAAGTTGCTGCGCTTCACACCAATGCCAAATCAGAACAAGCCACTGTGTGAGTGTTTCATGATTTTGATTACCTTGGTCCTCGAGCAATGAACTGTGATACAGTGCCATTGGAGGAAATAATGCCTCACATACTACGCTTCTGGAAGGCCCGCCTCACTGACAAGGCAATAGTAGAGGAACTGCGGAAGGTCATTGATACTGACCGCTATGGGATCGGGTAAGTGGTAACTGCATATCTTTTCAACCGCCGTGCTAAATTGCTTCCAGAATCATGAAGTTGAAGGAAATTCAATCTGATATGGGGCTTCAACGTGCACGGCAACAAGGTCACTCGGTTGAGACGATTCATGATGCCATGCTCGATCTTCGACAAATATACCCGAATTCAGGATCACGAGAGATGATCAGCTTGTTGTTTCATGAGAGGGGGATGGCTGTCTCCAGGTAAGCCGTCGCACTCAATTTGTCATGATAGTTGATATCTCTGCTGCAGAGATAGCATGTGGTTGTTGGTGCAGAATGTCAACATGCAGTGATCATGGGATATATATGTACAGTCTGTAAGACCATTCCCCAGCATGATAAGGGGTGGTCATCTGCATGGTGATAGATTGACTTGGTTGTTTGCAATCTCTGGTGAGTGGTGAGGATGGAATGGCATGGTGTCTAACATGATAGGTTACGACAGAGGGATGAGGATGCTAGAACAACGATAATAAAATCTCAGTCTTGTATTTGAACTCTTGTGCTATGCAAGTACCTAGAACAACAATGATAAACTATGATGTTGTTAGCTGAACATACAGTAAAGAAATATGTAAGTACTCACATCTCACTCTCATGTTCAAACTGAGATGTGAGGGAGATTCTACTCGATGCTTTATACTAGCTAACATAGAGATGGGGAAATTTTCAGTAACGAAGGAATAGACAGATGATATATTGAACACTCTCGGCCGATGTCAAACATGTTGCTCATTCGTCTCATTTTGGGTTACATTCACCCATAAAGGATTAGCTCTCCTGCTCATTCTTGGACAATTTGGATTCCAACAGTGTCCACAGTGTTCATGGAGGTGAGGTGCAAGTGGATAATGGTTTGAATGGTGTTGCTGAATATAAGCTGCTGAAGAGGATTGGAAATGATAGGGAGATGAGGGTGGGGTGAAAAAAGATGCAGTTTTTGAAGTATTGGTGCAACATAGCATGATCTAGCTGGTGTTTGAGGTCATCTGGGAGAGTAGTGGGTGAAGATGGGAGAGCATTGGAAGTGTGTGAATGGGGAAAGTGAATCGACCTTGTTGACCGTGGTATGCTGTAATAATGTGGAATGCCATAATATTATTAAAAATCACTTGAAAATCGCAAAATTAAGGGAGAAGAAGGGAATTGAAAGAAGAGGAACATAAGGAGTGATATGGGGAATGGTGTCCTTCATAAAAAGCCATGTTCTCACTACCAAACATGTTTGGTGTATGACACCAGTTAAATGGGTAGATTCCAGTAGCTGCAAGTGCTGCCTTGATCAACATGGGTGTGAATGCCTTTAAAAAAGCATTCCCAAAGACTTCAACAAAGCTTCCTTTGTCAACCTTCTGTTGTTATGTCTTCTTAAAGCTGTTTATTTTGGATTTCCAGGCTTCCTTAAACCATGCAAAGCAGACAACATTGAGGCTTTGGAGTGCATGTGTGCAATGAGGTGGGTAGCCAAGAATTTCAATGTTGTTCTTGCAGTCATAATGAAAAAAGGCAGGCAGGTAATGAGAGCTGTGACTGTCAACAATCAAGATTTGGGTGTGGCCATCTGCCTTTTCTTTGGTTCTAGCATTGAAGTCATTGTGCAGCCACTGTAGTGCTAACTCACCATCTATCCAACCATTTGGGGAGACAGCAATCCTGTGAGTGGTGAGCTCCATGTCTATGTTTGAATGGGGGGGTTACTCATCACACTTCATTTTCATGTGACATTGGCTTATGTAACCCACTGGCTTCTGGGGTGGTCTACCTTGTCAAATATCCTCATGATTATACATAATTTATTCAGCCTGCTACAGCAATTTTCTGAAAAGTGCAGCTTGGAGCTGAGACAACACTAATGTCAACTAGGGAACTGCAGGGGTAAACCCCCAGGTATCAGAGGTGATACCCCTACCCCTACCTGCTCATATACCCACACCCGCCAGGGGAGTATGGGTTTGGTTATAGGTAACAGTATGAATGACCCCAGGTAAAAGGGGGTCAGGGTAAAACCTGGACCCCTACCCCTGCCCATGGAGTACCCTAGTGTCAACCAGTGGTCTTACACTATAGTCATCATCCTGGACTTCTTGACACAACTCCAACTGTGATCCTGTTCAACTCACTAAATCTTTGATTGTAGGTTATGCATTCTTGTTTGAGGACCCTGAGAAGCCAAGTCCCCTCACAACATACCATTCTCCCTTCATTTTGCAGTTGTTAGGCATGGTGCATCTCAATACCATCAATGGGTATGTGGAGGTTCCCAAACTTGACACACATGCATTCACAATAGGTGGGATGTTGCACCTGATGGTGGGGGATGGATGTATCCCTTTGGCCTATAGGCCTAAAATTGGGATACATCCCCTGTTTTAATTGTCCACTTACCAGTGATACATCCATGTAGTCTAAGAATCCATGTATCTAATATAGCAAGCAGAAATCCCAAACATACATGCAATTTTGGCTCCCCAAAGCGAAAATTCATAATATATATTCCATTTTGGTAACCTCCTCATGTCAGGCCTCCCCACATTATTCCCACACATCATATGTTCGCATTTTTCAGCCCCACAGTGTGGGAATTACCCCACAACACCAAAAACATCGCCCATTTTGGGAATCTCCACAATATCAATGATTCCCACACCCTTCCCACCTCACTGCAGCTTCACCACCACCCCACAATAGGTCCTCCTTCATATATAAGTGGTAGTTTGGTATATATGTATATTATAATATAATAGTCCGCTTTTTTTGTTTATTTGTGTACCTGCTCCTCCTCCAGGACCCTTTCAACATAGCCTAGGGTACAGAACACTTTCGCATTTTTGCCCCCATGACAGGGAAGTGTTCTAAGGCATTCAGAACATGTTCAGGAGTATATATGAATGTATTCCCATCTTTATTTTACCCCCTGAAGCGCCCTACATCAATAGTTATAGCATATATACATAGAAATACAACATATGTTCCCATGTGTGCATTTCCAAGTGAACAGACTTGAAAATTGTATCCCCACAATCCATTAAGCAGTAGGAACAATGTATCAGGAGATCAGGACCACAGAACAAGACCCTGTTGTATGGTATACCCCCCTTCTTCTGGTGGTTTACCCCCTGTGAAAGTTTTTCCTGGAAGGCTGGACCTTAGATATGGCAGGGAGTCTATTCCTATACATATTTGGAGTATATCTATCACATAGCTACCACAGGAAACCTTTAGGGTCCTTCAATAGGAGCAAAAACATAAAACATCACATATTTTACTTTTTTGATGTTTTGTACTACCTTACCCTTTCACAAATAATACAACATGCTCATATATCATTAGTAGGGCATATATACATGCTTTTTACATCAAAGATCAGTTCAAAATAGGCCACAGGTTTGGAATAGTGTATATACTTTCTAAATCTACTGATTAGGTTCCCATACCTTCAAAACATCGAAATCTTATAATCAGACCCCTGGAGTACATTTCACATATATTCAGTATCATTGGCCTAAATGTACAGAAACATCCACCCAGATCTCAGAGCTGGGAAGTGAAATAGATCAGAAATTGAGTGTGGGAAAATTCAAATGCCCAAAACATCGAAAATGGGCAGTTTGATGTTGAGTGGTTGTTGGACTTTTATGCTGAATCAACTTACTTTTACACTACATCCCTTCCACCAACACTCTACCCTCAGGGCAGTATGTAGCATAGGTTCCTTAGGTAGTCTATCATGTATCCTACACATCTTTAATGAAATCTTCGACCTGTCTCATATATAAATATGACTTTCTGTGAAAAAATGTCAATTGTCACTTTTCACACATATGTCATTTTCCTTGCCATTCATTCAAACCTTGATGGATCTTTCTATAGATTTAAAACTATCATTAGGGATATACATGAGATATATCCCAGGTGTCTGATCACTGATAAAACCCTTTATTTACATGTGGCCTTCTAATCAGTAGAAATACCCCCTTTACCTCAGATCTAATGTTTCCACCCTATATCCAGCTGATCCTTAGCATAGGAAACATGTATACATGCCATACTAATGATATATGAGCATGTTGTATTATTTGTGAAAGGGTAAGGTAGTACAAAACATCAAAAAAGTAAAATATGTGATGTTTTATGTTTTTGCTCCTATTGAAGGACCCTAAAGGTTTCCTGTGGTAGCTATGTGATAGATATACTCCAAATATGTATAGGAATAGACTCCCTGCCATATCTAAGGTCCAGCCTTCCAGGAAAAACTTTCACAGGGGGTAAACCACCAGAAGAAGGGGGGTATACCATACAACAGGGTCTTGTTCTGTGGTCCTGATCTCCTGATACATTGTTCCTACTGCTTAATGGATTGTGGGGATACAATTTTCAAGTCTGTTCACTTGGAAATGCACACATGGGAACATATGTTGTATTTCTATGTATATATGCTATAACTATTGATGTAGGGCGCTTCAGGGGGTAAAATAAAGATGGGAATACATTCATATATACTCCTGAACATGTTCTGAATGCCTTAGAACACTTCCCTGTCATGGGGGCAAAAATGCGAAAGTGTTCTGTACCCTAGGCTATGTTGAAAGGGTCCTGGAGGAGGAGCAGGTACACAAATAAACAAAAAAAGCGGACTATTATATTATAATATACATATATATACCAAACTACCACTTATATATGAAGGAGGACCTATTGTGGGGTGGTGGTGAAGCTGCAGTGAGGTGGGAAGGGTGTGGGAATCATTGATATTGTGGAGATTCCCAAAATGGGCGATGTTTTTGGTGTTGTGGGGTAATTCCCACACTGTGGGGCTGAAAAATGCGAACATATGATGTGTGGGAATAATGTGGGGAGGCCAGACATGAGGAGGTTACCAAAATGGAATATATATTATGAATTTTCGCTTTGGGGAGCCAAAATTGCAGCCTGAAACTGCTTGTTGTGATTCACCATTGGATATATCATTGTGGACAGTGGACAAGTAGACTGGATGATGTATCCCTATTTTAGGGCTATAGTAGTATATTGATGTATCTATATAACACTATGGGCTGGATGTTGGGCATTATTACCCTTTCTACCACAGCTGTAAGTTTTATTCTTAGACAGTCTAATTTGCACTTATTTTTTTAGATAAAGTGTGCCCTCAATATGTTCACAGAAAATGATTTGAAAGTCAAGCAAGTCTTGGTGTCTGGGTCACAAGGTAAACTCGCCATCAAGCTACCAAAAGTCCTCAACAAAACTACTGGAAAGATGATCAATGCCCCATTCTTATTTTCAGAGGCTCACTGGACTAAAGTCACTACCTCATTCATCAAGTCTATCTCAAGCAAGCCTGCTGGGTATGTAGAGACCACAATACAGATGGTGTGTGCTTGTACTACCTAAAATGACATGATGGACACACTACATGGCTCACTTGATGATGAGGAGTCTGAGGACAATGAGTGTGCTATGCTTTGTTAGTGATTATCATTCAGGTTTCATCCCACTGATATCCATGGCTATAGGATTTTCTTCACACAAATATCACTGTCCTATGCTGAACTCTGAGTCCTGCTGCTATCATATTTTCTGCTATCATTTTTGCTGCCACCACCACTGCTCAATTCTCCCCACATGCCCCCTTTGTTTTATGAATTTCAGGCTGCTTTATTTGGTTTTTTAAGTGAAATTAGTGTGAAATAAGCGAAAATTCAGAGATGGAGTGGGCTTAATTGAGTGGCTCGCGCTTTTTCACTCAAATGACTTAATGGTCCTTTTCACGTAATTAAGTGACGAATTAAGTTAGAGAAGCAACCAGTGGTTTTCCTGATGATTCACGCATGCGTGAAGTCCATCGATCAGGTGGACGCTCAAGTGGCATTCTAGATGTTGCTTTATCCTCGATATTGTAGTCGGTCTTATCTTCCCCAGTGCCACCATAGATGTATTGTCTCCCTTGTGTGTTCCTGTTGACCTGGCACAAGCTCGTCCTAGCATTACTTGATGTCTGCTATTGAAATTTCATGATACGATGTATCAGCATGCGTATCACACGTTGCCTAGATACAACTCGCATTTAATCAATTCGACAACGCCTCCCGGACATACACCTGCCCCTCATAGTCCCTTAGGGTGACCTTTGCCTCCAGTTCAATCCCCTCATTTGCGTAGTTGCCCAAGACGAATGCATACCCCGCTATCCCTCCGATGGCCTTCCCCAGGTCAACCTCAACCTTCCCCTCCTTGAAATTAAGTAGCACTAGCGCAGACGCAGACCCATAGTTCCGAATGTATGCGAACACCTGTTCATGTGCTTCGAGAAGCATTACGAAGTCGCCGTAGATCTTGGCGTGGGCACGCGTCAGCATTGGAGGAATTGAAGGGGGCGGATGCGGAGATGTAGATGTAGATAGAAATGAAAGTGAAAGTGGAAGGTGAGTTACAACGGACTGCATGCAGGAGAATATATTTAGAATGACTTACGAGAACATCGTGCACCTTCCGCGTCTTCAGCGCGCGCTTCCAGAATGCGTGCACGCTGGTTTCGTCGCTGATCTGTTGGTCAGCGTTCCACTCTGGGTAATCGTCGTTCACGCGCATCCATGGCGTCCCGGTCGTGAAGCCTCCGTGTGCACTCGCATTCCACTGTAACATTAAACAAGACCGTGGAAGGAAGGGATGGGTTGCTCTTACCTGCATTGGCGTCCTTGCGTGATCGCGCGCCTTTTGCGCGAAGCTATCGAGAAGATCGGACATTTCAACGTCCTCCTTCCCTTGCGCTTTCTGTCTCTGCTCCTTAATCCTATTCCATCCTCAGCACTTACGCTCACCACCACATGAACAAGGCACAAAAAATGCAACGCACAGATTCCAATAATTCTGGCTCGCTACGTCATTGTATTCCTCGATCCCCCACGTCCGTGGAAAGTTCTTGAGGCCAAGTTCCTGTCCCTGGTACACGTATAGTGTCCCCGTCTGCGTGATCTCAAAGATAGCGAGCATCTTGGCGGAGATGGCGCGCCACTGCGTCGAGTCATTCCCAAAGCGTGACACCGACCGTGCGTGGTCATGATTCTCAATGAAAACCCTTTGATTGTGCCAAACAAAATAAAACATCATGGTTCCGCCTTCAACCTGATATCGCGCAGAGCTCACGCATTCCAGAATCCATCATCGCGCATGAAGCGCTGCCAGCGGCCAACGATTGCCTTGAGCTCGGTGAGCGTCCAAGTTTTCCTGAGGAGCGGGGATTCCGGGGGCGAGTCAATGTCCATGAGCTCGAAGTGGAAGACCATGTTGAGCTCGCGGTTCTCTGGAAGCACATATGCGGCGAGCTCGGATGCCTCGTGTGTGAAGGGCGTTTCGCCAACCGTAATGAGATCGTGGCCTACGGGAGTTCCGTTGGTTAGTGAGAGGAGAGGGGGAAAAGGCAAGGGCCCCGACGCACGGGAGAGGACCTCGTCATGCATTTGTTTGATGTATTGGTGGACCCGCGGACTGTGGAGGTCAATGGGTTTTCGAGGAATAGATATAAATGAACTCACCCGTTTGCGAAGTACATGCTGGCGGGCTGGTAGTATTGCGTGTGGTCTACCAGAGGCGCATCAGGGAGACCATCCGTCTTCGAGATAATATTGATCACGTCCATCTATGACAACACCCGTTGTTTTGTGAAAGAACAAGGGAGAGAGAGAATGTACGTACACGGAACCCATCACACCCCCTGAGGACCCAGAATCGCATGACGTCCCAGACAGCTGAACGCACGACAGGGTTGTCCCAGTTCAGGTCTGGCTGCTTGGACACGTACAGGTGGAGGTAGTACTCCCCGGTTGCGGGGGTCGCGTTCCCAAGCGGAGCCTGTCACACAGTCAGAGGTACGGATTGACAATGAAACAGTTAGTGGTCCGAAGCGACGAGAAGGATGGGACGACCGCTGTCACAATACAAGGTCAATTACAACACCTACCCTGGAACACGCTCTTCCAATTGTTCGGCGGGAGTTCTTCCCCGTCGACAACTTTACCAGGACGCCAGATGTACCAATCGCGCTTCGGGTCGTTTTTGCTTGATTTTGAAGCGGTGAACCAAGCGTGCTGGCGATATGTATGTGATCAGTCCAAAGATTGTAAGAAATTGGTAAAAACAGGAGGCATTTGGAAAGATAGAAGGTGATCATGAGGGGGCTTGCCTCGTCGGATGTATGATTCACCACCAGATCCATCCTGTCAAAAAATAATCAGATTTATACCAAGACACAGGCTAGGGCTCGAATGATGCATACATAAGCTTCATCCCCCGTGCGTGCACGCCTTCGAGAAGGCGATCCCAATCCTCGAGGGTGCCATAGCGCGAATCAATGTCCTCATAGTCCGAGCTGTTGCGGTTAAAGTATCAATACCAGAACCAAAAGGTAACAATTGGCGCTCACATATCATAGCCCATATCAGCCAATGGGCTGCGATAGATCGGGCTCAGCCATATAACGTCCACACCGAGATCCTTGAGATAGTCGAGTTTGGCGGTGATGCCTGCGAGATCGCCAGTCCCATCACCGTTTGCATCAAGGAACGATGCTGGATAAATCTGGTAGACGGTTGCAGATTTCCACCAAGGATGTGGTGGCGTGGACATCGTAGATAAGGTGTAGAGTGGAAATGCGATGGGCTGGAGCAGGGTATATATATAAGATGAATGCGTGATATGAAATATAATACATAAGCGTGACCCGAACACGAGGCCAATGCATCTGCCAGGGTGAATGGTTACCTTCGGCGAGCCCCAGCCGTGCATGAATATGTAAACCCCACACATCGTGGATTTAATGAGCTTCTGGGTGTGCCACTCCACCAGCGTCTGTCTAAGAAAACTTTGGGGTGCGAGGGGATACATTGTGGCAAGCGACAAATTGCGTTGACACATTAGAGTAACCGATTGAAAGTAGCTGAACCAACTACAAGCACTCCGTATCGATCGTTAAGTCATGAATTTTGGGACTGAAAGTCGTACTTACAATGATCCAACATGTGGTCGACGTGAGTGGTCTTCTGCTGCACGTCCTTGACACCTTTAGCCTTCTGGTCCTAGCCTCCCGTAGTCAGACAAAGTTGTCCCTTCTTGTGATCTGGTCCCTGAAATGTAAAACCATCAAATGTCACATGGTAAGGTGCATCAATTTATTCAAGTACCATCACCGCTGACGGTTAAACCCTTGGCTAGTGTTGTGGGCAGGGCTGACACAGCCAGGCAGGTGACAGAACCTCCCGGACATGCAGAACCGTGGGCCGTGGCAACACATAATTAATGACAGTGTATACAATCAACGTCTTCAAGTTAACCTCGATGCCAAAATCGAGGCCAATTTTAACCAAACATGCAACCCTCTTCAAGTTGGATTAAACCACTCACTGCGTCCTCAGCTATTTTTATACGCAAAATCAAAGAGCATTTCAGGAAGGCTCCCTTATGCTTCACTTTGATTCAAGTTTTCCCACGTGGCCACGATTTTGAACTTCCCCTTGCATGCAGTCCTGTTCCATGACGGAGCTAGGCATTTGAAATTTTCTTGTAGGCCCATCTGCTGTCAAGCTGAGTTGCTGGGACGGGGGAGGATGAGAGCCGCGCATTTGCTTGTTGTTTCTGGGGATTCTGGACTGTCTTTGTTCTACATAATGTATGATCTGGACTCTCTTATTTTTCAGATCTGACCAACTGTGACACTATGAGAGTACGAGGGCGTGGAATGCGAGGCAGGCTGCGAGGTTAACTCGGGTGCAACCGTCATGGGCCCACCCGGAGGAATCGAAAGCCGACCTTAGGTTCATTATTTCGCCCAATACTACATCTCCGCTCGTGATTCCAGTTCAGCTGGTTTTCAATTTCCAAGGCGCTGTACACGATCGTCTTGTGTCTTTTTGGCTGCAGCTTCACGATGTGCCACCCCTCCTGTTTACCTTTCGACAGTGAAACTTGCTCGCTCGGCTGCAATCTCGGTGTCAGTAAGTTGACGGACTATGCGCCTAACACGTTTTGTCGGAGGTTGGTTGGAAGTAGAGATATGGAATACGAAATTTTCATTTGTCGTCTTGCATTTGGTCATGACGTGGTTATCAATATGAAGATGGTAGAGACGCGCCGTGTATGATACGGCGGGGGTAGTGATGCGCATGGCCCGGCTTCAGGCCGTGAGCAGGCCGTGAGCCAACCCAAACCAGGCCTGATTAGGCCGAGCCGAGCCAGGCCAAGGCCAAGGCTTGTAAACCATGTCGTTGAGCCTCTACTGATCGGTACGACCTTAGCTTCAACTTGTGACCTTCATTTTGACTTCTATGTCTAGTTTTGTCTGCCGTTTCATACTTGGTGTGTTGTGAAGCACGGTGCTGTCAAGACTCAAGCTTCGAGTGTTAAATGACAAAATTGAAGCCCTACACCTACACCAGAACAAGGTGTGCACTGTGCAGTTCTGATAACAGAGAATCCCGATTGCGACTCCACGGCTAAGAACACTGCGCTCGCATGCTACTCTAGATCTGCTGACAGCAGGAGCTTCTCGTAACTTCGCACAATGTTGGCATTCATTCGTTCAATTCGTTTTTAATTTTTTTCACTCGTCCCAGCCCTTTTCTTCTTCTTGCATCTGTTCATGTCCGCATTCGTCCTCGCATCTTTGTGATTATCCGCATTCATAATTACTAATTTTGCCTACTTTCACCCGTTCTAGCCTTTTTTCTATCTGTACATGTCTAGGTATGTTTTCACGAAGTTGTCTGCACTCGCAATCATTCATTTTCATCTCTGCGTGTTTTTGCATGCCATGTATGTTTGCACCCATGTTCCATCTCAGGTGAGTGTTCCTTCCGAGTCTTTACTAGTACTAACGGCAGGAGGTTTTCTGACTTCCAGACGCCTGGTTTCAGCCACGCGCACTCTACCGACCTTCCAGCATCCTCACATCACCCCCATCGCCCTCCCAGCTATCCAGTGACCTCCTGCGCCCCATGCATATCTTATCAGCGCTCTTCCTGTACTCTCCCAGCATCCAAGCGCCCCATAAAGCCGGAATTGTGAGTTCCACCAATACTCTGTTTCAAGATTTTCGAATCAGCTTATGATAAGTGTGCTCGCCGTATTCGTCTTTCCCGGTGAACGCAGACCTCGTTTTGGAACTTAATGCAGGACTTCAATCTGCTCGTAAGCTCGTTCCATGTGAAGTTCGCGATATGCGGATCATGCTGATATGTTGCTGATCAGGCGACAATTAAATGTCAATGTTGGATTTCTGGCGATTCAGAGCGTAGATATTGAGTGGCGGACGTTCTTTGTCGCAGGTCGCAATACGGTGCGTCTTCTTACAACTTGATTAGTGGCCGTCTCCAACAATGAATTAATTAGCATGTACAAGGACAATATCTGCTCGAGAGACCGAAATCTTCGTACCGTCCCTCATCACCAGACAACCGGTTTGAACAGATTTGAACAGGTTTCGGATCAAATTCAAGAATTCTGCAAGTTCTCGGACCGTGGTCCGGATCAATGGGCCGGTTCCCCCCTATTGCCCGAACTTTGAACCGGACTTCGGTCAGGTTCGAGACAATTCGGGTTCGAATTGCGGTTCAAAACTAGACCTGGCCACCACTAAATTGGATGTGGTTGCCAGCGAATGTGAACGTTCAACCGTTGTGAAAAAGTAAGCCACCTCATTGATCTTGTCACTTGGCTTCTATCTATTAGAGTGATAGGGATACACAAACACGCACGCCCATCGGGGACCTTTTAAGCGAGAACGCGAAATGCCAGCAGGCTCTAACAAGGCACCAACGTTAGGTGTAACTCCGATCATTGTATGGTACTTAAAAAGTCACTCATCAGATGAGTTCCCTCCAATCCTTTTCAGAATTAGTCATGCTACAATTCCCTGGCCTGCCCATGTCTGACAACACGCAATTCTTCGGTGCTGCGGCTTCTCTTGGGATAGTAGGAGCGATCGTTCTGGCTTACATGCATAAATCAGAGAGTAGTCTTCCTCTTCCACCTTCTCCTCCTACCTGGAGACTTCGGGGACACTTCATACCCCCTCGCAAGTAAAGTTTCGCATCAGACTCGTTATCTTTTAATGCTAATATCTGTCCCATCTCTGATAGTTGCATTTCTCACTATAGAAAATGGATGAAGAATAAGGTCCTCTTATTACCATTCGCTCGGGACCTGAGAAAATCGTTATCATTGGTCGTCATCAAGTCAGTCACTCCATGCTAAGTTGTCATACCCAGGCTCACATTCTGATGTAGGCCGCGATGGATATTATGGAGAAGCAAGGCGCTTCACTAACCGATCGTCCTCGCAATGATTGCTGCTGGAGAAATGCTTAGTGGTGGCTTAGCAATCGGCTTGACACACGCTGGGAACAAGCTGCGTCAAGATGCGTAGGTTCGTGGTACGCACGGTGCGGCAAAAATAGCCCCTAACTTACTTTGTCAGAGTGCTTCATACGCAGTCTCCAGCCCAGAGCAGCTGAGGCGTATCAGCCCCTGCAGATGTCACTCGCGAAGAATGTGGTGCTCGACATTCTTGAGATCCAGTCCAACTTCCAGGACCATGCGGCAGTGTAAGCGCGTTCCTACGTTTCGGGATAGGATGGTACATTACTTACGGCTACTTTGAAGTTATACTGCGACGACGATGATGAAAGTTGCATATGGGAAAAATACACCCACATCTGCGACTGATCCCGAAATCAGATCGGTTCGCCAGCGCTTCGAGAAATTGCATAAACCCTACGCCCAGGTGCTTACTTAGTGGACTCGATTCCGTGGCTCAAATACCTTCCTTGGTATGGCCGAGATTTAAGACAAGAGTTTGAGATGAGCAGGCGACTCTACACCAATCAGCTGAGCCGCGTTCAACAACAAATGGTATGCATTGCCTTGCCGACCTTCATACGATGTCTAAATCGTTCCACAGCAGAGCAATGTGGACACTGGCCCTTCGTTCACGAAACATATGCTAGAACATGACGATGTCCATGGTTTGACGGAGGTCGATATGGCTTTCTTGCTGGCAGCTTCTTTTCAGCTGGATCCCATTCGGTGAGGTGTCTTGTCCTGTTGTTTCCGAAGACACGTAGTTAAATCAAGTGTCAGACTGCTACGACAATATGCACAGTGTTCATGGCAGCTGTGTGTTTTCCCGAAGAGCAAGCTAAAGTCCAGGCCGAGCTTGATGCGGTCATCGGAAGGCATCGAGGTAGCTCGATTCATACCGCAGATTCATCGATTTACTCATGCCTCAACCAAAGCACCAACCTTGGCTGACGAACAATCCCTTCCTCGTCTGCGTGCCTTTATAGCTGAAGCGTTGAGATGGAGACCGTTTGCTG
>JABBWA010000235.1:0-73221 GCA_016628065.1 Suillus lakei | reverse complement strand
TGTCCTTGCTGCTCTGCTTCGACAATGGTCCTGCTTCGTGGATAACAAACTCCTTTCGAAATCTCCTTGCGTTTGAGAGTGGTAGCTTGTTCTTGACGTTGAGCAGCATGGACTTGGCTCTCAGTGATGGGCGTTCAGCATATATGAAGTTTGATTGGTGAGTGGGAATTTCGACGATGGAAGAGGAAGTGGTATTGATACCATTGCCAGCATTGCCAAGCCATGCAGTGATAGGCTTGCACAAAGGTTTCTGTTGGTCCTTGACGACGAATGGGACGACCATCAGGCATAACAAGATGCTGATTTGAATTGTGAATGAGGCGGCCATTCGAAATGAGATCAAGTAAGTCAGGACAATCGCGAATTCCATGTCCAGCTGTGTTGCATCCATAGCAGGTCAATGAATTGGGATGAAGGTGGGTGCTTGAGTCTGCTGCGAAGAATTTGGGTTCTGATAGATGTGAGGGTGGAGATATGGTCTGCGATGACTGTGAAGGATGAAGATTGGGAGGTTGAACCAACAAGCTTGACATCTCTGTCCATCTTGATGGCCTTGAAGTAAAGTAAGTTGTACTCTGGATCCTCAAGTGACATACGATTGAGCTTCTTGACAAGGATTTCGATTTCATCTTGCTTCTGTGCTGCAGCTTGCTCTTTCTCTCCAATGATCTAAGGGTGGAACGTGCTTCTGGGTGAGAGACTGGTGCGACGATAGGTTCATCATGTCTGGCGACGCAGGAGGATGGACTGGGACAGTGGGAGGTGAAATATGTCGAGCTGGAGCAATGGGTGGGTCGAGGCGTTTCATCATCTTCTCCTCATCTTCTAATTCTTCGAACTTTTCGTCCATGAAACGTGCAGTGCGGTGAATGGTTGTTTCTTCGGCATCAAAGCGGTCACAACGAAGGAAGTCTTCAGCAGCTGAGGTGACATCATCACAGGGATAGGGCTTGCTTGCATCGAGGGTGGGTGTCTTGTATCTCAGGGCTAACTCAAGGTTATAGCACAATTTCTTGGGGAGACCAAGCCAGAAGTACTTGTTGTATTCATCCGCTGTAATCTTCGTCTTGCCAAGGAGCCATCCACCAATTCTAATGAACTGGCGACAGTATCTTCTGAATGTTTCCAGAGAATGGATCTCGAGAGTGCGAGTATCTTTGATGAAGGAGATAAGGTCTTGTTCATTGAAGCGTTCTTCAGTGAGGGCAGAGTCGAAGTACTTGAGAATATCTGATTTCAATTGCGTCCAATCAGGAGTGATGAAGCTGGCCATTCCTTCAATGATTTCGCGAACAGGGATGGAGCAGTACTGGAGGATGGCATAGCATTGTTCTGAATCTTGGGTGACATTGTTGACAGCAAGGAGTTTGTCGTAGTGTTCAAGGAAGGGCTTGACCATAACATGGTTTCCTTTGAACCTCTGAGGCGCATTCTTGCTACCAGGGATAGGCATGGTGATAACAGATAGGGGAATGGTGACAGTGGACATGATGATAGATAGACCGGGTGTTTAAGCGTGAGCTGAAGGCTGGATAGGATGGTCGATGAAATAGGGGTAGGATGGATGATGTAAATCGATGGAAATGGTGGAGCACGTGATCTAGATTACCACCCCTCACGGTGGGCTCCAATTGTCAATCTTCGTTGCTGGTCAGTTGTAAACCACAACAAAACAACAAACCTAGCAACGCTACTGCTCAGTGGTCCTTATGCTGAGAAGCACTGGGTACAGTAGTTGTTCAGTTGGGTGGCCTGACCCTTGGTAGTGCACCACACACTTCGAGTGTGAGAGGTTTAGGTGTTGGAGGATGAAGAAAGAATAATGCTGCACACGGACAGCAAGGATACTGGACTGGACTTGAATGAATAGAATGGCAGTGGGACAGTGTTCCAGGTGAACAAGGTCCAGGAAGACGTGGGGGATGAAAAATGCGAAGCCAACTGAGGCTTCAGAGAGAACTGAACATGAAATGGTGAACTGGATGAGTTGATTGCTCTGTAGCTAAAGTACAGGGTTTATATAGAGTATAGTACCTGCGTACGTCTGTGTATGCAAAGCAATGCTCCAGGCAATGAGTAGGGCAATGAAGAGGGCAATGAAAGGGGGGAATGGAATGAATGTGCTGCGCTTCAGGGGTAATGACTGAGCAATTTCGAAAAATAGAACAAATCCTATGCAGAATGAGTCAGAGAATGAAAAAGCGATGATAAAGCAGGGCTGTGACCATTACAAACCATGACTCATGACCTGAGTCATCATGACCAATTGCTATGCAAGCATGACAAAGTGCTGTGCGGTGATGATGCAAGAGCTGTGACGCAGCAATGACGCAGCATATGGGCAGTGGAGAATGGAATGGAGTGATGATGCTATGATGCCATGATGGTGTGATGATCTGAATGCTCTGCTGCAGAGATGTCATGTGGTTGTTGGTGCAGAATGTCGACATGCAGGGATCATGGGATATACACAGCCTGTAAGATGCTTCCCCAGCATGATAAAGGGATTGGTCATCTGCATAGGGACTTGGTTGTTTGCAATCTCTGGTGAGCATTAGGATGGAATGGCATGATGTCCACAGTGATCATGAAGGTGAGGTGTGAGTGGGTAATGGTTTGAATGGTTCGATGAATATAAGCCGCTGAAGAGGATTGGAAATGGTAGGGTGATGAGGACAGGATGAATAAAGACGCGGTTTTCGATGTATTGGTGCAATTTTGCATGGTCTGGCTGATGCTGAGGTTGTCTGAGAGTGTAGTGGGTGAAGATGGGAGAGCATTGGAAGCATGTGAATGGGGGGAAAGGTGAATGAACCTTGTTGAATGCGAAATGCCATAAAAATGCGGGATGCCGTAATACTGTTGAAAATCGCTAACAAAAATCGAAAAATTAAAGGAAAGGAAGGAAAACAAATGAAAAGGTGAGTAAGGAATGGTATGGGAAATGAAGATATAAATAAATAAAAAACATGTTCTCGCTACCAAACACGTTTGGTGTGTGACATCGCAAGTGTTCAAATTAGTAGTTCTTCACAGTTCTAGCGAGTGTATGCTCAGTGAGGACTCTCGATCCACTCCAATCCACTCAACACACAAATGAATCACAATCCAGGAACAACTTTGGAACTGAAACATTGCAAAAGTGAGTATATGCTGCATATAATGTTGATTCCCATACAAATTAGATGCATGAACCTCTTTTTTCTACCTCTTACTTTCAGAGGACTCTGTGAAGCTATAGCAGTTGGAGATATGTCAGTTAGGTATGTCTTCTCCGTGCATTCTCTTGTGTATGGCTAGCTGACGTGTTTCTATTCAGCCAGCTAGTAGCGACTCGCATCATGTCCCTTGCTGACTTGCTTCTTCTTGGCACCACTATGATGGCCCATCCAGTCTACCTCAACGACATCACCTTTCACCAGCTCCTGCATGCCATCTCAATATACAAGGGCATACTAATGTTAGGGTCCAGGGGTTGACAGATATGGAGATTATTTTTTGTTGGTGGATCAACTGACTTGTCGATGGTCACTGTACATTTGTTTGCACTCTAATGACTTTGTATCTAGTTGCCAAATAATTGATGTCTTGTTGATATTTGAACGAGAACACAATGTCTGAGTAATATCTGAAAAGCACTGAAATATCTGGCTAAGTCTGAGCTAATGTGACAACATCAACCTCACCTCATGTTGTCATTAGCATTCCTATGGATTGCAAGACATAGCCGGGTCAGGGCTGACACCATTGACACATGTGATGCCCTAGCCATTGCCAGATACCACCATGTCTAACCATGTCTGAGTTGAGCAATTTTGGTGATGTAGGGGGACTCAGAGTAAAAAATGAAACTTCGCTAAAACTCACTAAAACTTGGCTGGAGTTTGACGAAACTCAGGTAAGACTAAGAGAAACAGAGCTGAGTAGTACTTGGTGCAATTGGCACGAAGTCGGACATTCAAATGACACTTGTTATTTGCAAAGCATGCGATATACAATGCAGGCAGTCATACATTAAGTAGAGTAGAAAATGGAACCATGTCATATCTTTGTAATGAGTAGTCTCAATGAACTTTGTATTTCAGCTGACAGAAATCAACAAAATTGTTAAAAAAAAAGTCCCCACAAGAAGATCTGCATGCCTATGTGGAGACGCAAGGCCAGGAGACTGAACAGCAGGGGAGGAAGAGGAGGGACTCAAAGAAGATCTGCATGCCCCCATAGAGATGTGCAAGGCCAGGAGACTGAACAGCAGGGGAGGAAGAGGAGGGACTCAAAGAAGATCTGCATACCCCCGCAGAGATGTGAGAGGCCAGGAGACTGAACAGTGGGGAGGAGGAGAGACTTGATGAAGATCTGCATGCCCCTGTGGAGACATGAGAGGCCAGGAGACTGAACAGCAGGGAGAGACTTGACAAAGATCTGCATACCCCCATGGAGACGCGAGAGGCCAGGAGACTGAACAACAGGGGGAGGAGAGATTTGATGGCACAGGGCCAGGAGACATAACAGTGGGGGAGGATGAGGGACTTGACAAAGATCTGCATGCCTCCACAGAGACACGTGTTTGGGGGTCTAAGTCTGATAAGACTAGAATAGACCTAGATGATAAGGGTAAAAGTTAGTGAACTCAGGAGAGGTATGTGAAACACTTACCTTGAGTGCATGACACCTGATAAATTGATGGCCTCCTGCCACTGTGGAGATGCCTGAGGCCTGAGGCCTAAGTACCTGAGTGCTGAGGTGCAAGGTGAGGATGACGACAATGACGACACAAACTTAGATGAAACATTGGATTATTCTGGAAATTAAAACTCTGCTACAAATCACATCACATATGCAGCAGATAGATAGGAGATTTGATCCCCTCACCCCCCACTATGCCTCATCAATCCAGGCATGCTAAAATTCTGCATGACATTGACCAGACTGCACTGGCATTAGCCAGGGTGCAATACCAGCATGCCATGGAAGAGTCTATGGAATCTGACTCAGACTTGAGCTTTGCATCTTTAGACCTCACCCATGACTCAAATCTTGATCTTTTCATAAACATCATGATCACTCCTCCTTCACCTCAGTCTCCTGTCTTATCTGCTTTCTCTGATTCTTCTGACTCTGGCTTATCTGACGACCATGATCATCTTACCAACTACTACAATCATGCTCAAGATGTCATTGCAACTCTGCGGATGAGGTTGAGAAGGCTCATGTACTCCACAGGCCTTCAGAACCCCTCCCACGAGCCCCCCAACTTCATCTGCTTGTTCATTTTAGTGAACATTGCCCTCACTTATTCCATCACAAATTACGCATTGATCCAGAAATCTTTGATGATATTCTTGATCAAATCACTGACCACCATATTTTTCATAACAATTCAAACAACCCCCAGCTTCCTGTCTCTATTCAACTTGCAATTTTCCTTAACCATGCTGGCCACTATGGTAATGCCATCACTTTCAATGACATCACTCAATGGGCAGGTGTTAGTGTTGGTTCAGTTGTTAACTGCACTAACCATGTAATGGTTGTGCTGCTCGATCAGCATGACACATTCATGGGCTTCCCTCCACCTGATTCACAGGACTTTGAGCATGCTCAGAGGTATACTGCATGGGTAACCACCTATCCTGAGTGGCAGAATGGTATTATAGCTGTTGATGGGACAACAATTGATCTGTATGCAACACCTGGTTTTTACCACCAGGTTTTTTATGATAGGAAATCAAAATATTCCCTTGGCTGTCAAGTAAGTTCACTCTACTTTATTTCCTTGTGGTTAAGGATTAAAATAAATTCAAGACAGTGATTATGCCCCACAATTTTCTGATTGTTGACTATTCTCTTGGTCACCCTGGAAGTGTCCATGATGCATATGCCTTTAGATCCACTTGTATCTATCAAGAACACAACACCCTTCTTCCAGCCAATCACTGGATCTGTGCAGACAGTGCTTATCCACTGAACACCTGGTGTATTCCCCCTTTCAAGGAACCCCACAATAGATGGCTTACAGCAAATCAGAGGACCTTCAATTTTCACCTTTCTTCTGTATGTATTTTTATTCCCTATTTTTTCCTTATTTAAAATTATATAGGTCCGTGTCCACATTGAACATGCATTTGCTGCATTGAAAGGGCAGTTTCAATCTCTTCAAGACCTTCAACAGAACATCAATTCAGCAGATGACCTGCGAGCTGCTGTCCATTGGATCCAGTGTTGTCTCATACTTCACAACATAATTATCCGGTTTGAGGAACATTGTGGTCTCAAGGAGAACAAAGTTTCAATGGATTGGGCCTGTGTAGAGGCCAATAATCTCAATCCTACAGGTGAGGTTGAGGGACCAGAGGGCAATGAGCAAATTGGTGATAGATTGTATGAGGGAACTCCAGGTCATGCTTATCGTGAAAAGTTGATGGATGAGCTTTTTGATAGCCCATACTGAAGGGCACAGCATAGGGAAGGATAGCCTTAGTTTCAAACATGTTGTAGGATTGGGAAACAAATAGTCCATGTATTCAAATCAATCATATCATAAGGGCATCACAAAAGAACATAGACAGCATAGGGGGGAAGGAGATGGGGGGCACAAACAATACAAACAACCGAGAGAAAGACACAATACAAAGACAACAACAAAAAATTACAAGCACAGGCACCACACAGCATGCAAGCTATCAAGACCCTTGAGGGTTAGTGAGATGGCAATACTCAATTTTGAGATGGAGGCCAGCTGCCTCCTCAGCATGCGCATGTGCCATGGCATCATACATCTTCACCTCAGCTTTGCGCAGGTGGATCTCTGCAGTCTTCATCTCTTGCACATGTTGATGGACAACAGCAGCTTCCAAGCACTCGTGGACATGTTCATCATGGAGGAAACAATGCTCTTCCATCTGATGAGTGAAATTATACTTCGCCATATAGTGTTCATTCTTGAGTTCCTTGCGAGTGATTCTGTCTGATTGCACATTCTCAATCCCATCATTCAGCACATCCATCTGGCTTTGAGCTTGGCTTTCAAGGTCTGAGTGCTGCTTCTTCACCGGCCGGCCTTTGCCCTTTGAAGATGGGATCACTTGCAACATTTGGGATGTGATGTGGGAGCAGACATCACCAACATAGGTGTGGACCATGAGGAGCCCGAGGAGCCACCAGAGTTGCGCTTGACTGACCCTGTGCTTATGCATCTCCTCGAGATAGGCGCTGCAAAGGATGCACAGCTATCATAGTGACCGGTGTGGGAAAAACAACTCTGCAGTAGGTGGATATAATGTTGGGTGATTGCTATGCCTGCTGCTTCACTTGCAATGCAAGAACACTCGACCCTAAAGGGGTCTGCTACTGATATAAGTCTGATAGTTAGTGTCTGAGGTCACAGAAACGCAAAGAAACAAGTCCAAAGGTATGCTGTTAAGACTGTACTCAAAGAGGAGGAGATGTCCGAAGGGCTTGGCTTCAGCTTGTGCACTGTGCCCCTTACCCAAGTACATGCCCTTTATTTCTAGGACAGAAATCCAATGAAGTCCAGTCTACAGAGTAGAGGTAAGTCCAGCGGACTTACTGGTGACTTATCAGGACAAGGAATAAGACTACTCTGGACGAAGTCCGGAGTAGAAACAAATGGAGAGAGACCACCCTAAGGTAGAGCCAGAATTGTAGTCTACAGGAATCAATCCTAAGACTCGGAGATGGACAAAGTATAAGGACTTAGTCTGGAGAGACAGGGTTGAGTAGAATCTAAGATGATATTCAAACTGAGGAAGTAAGAAGTGTTACAGGAGTTTATATACTGTAGGTATCATAATGGAAGATCAGTTAGTAAAGTCCAAGGCTATGTACAAAGCATGTGGAAAGCTTATTAGTAAGTTAGACGGATCATAATAAATGAAGTTGGAAATGAAACAGAGGAACAGATCAACTAGTACTATGGATGAATGCATAACTGGAAACCGGAGTCAGGAGAAAATCTACATGGAGATATACAAATTGAGTAAGGAAATGGAGATGAAAGAGATTAGATCCGGAGATCGGGTCGGAGGTAGAGTGTCTGGAATGCAGAATATAACATATGCGGACCAAGTCTGAAGGTCAAAATGTTGGGTCCAAAGGTATACTACCAAGTCCAAGGCATGGGAAAGCAGGTCTGAAGCTTTGGGTTGTTGGGTTACAGATAATAGCAAGGAAAATGAGTGACAAGGGTTGCGGGTGCGAAGCGGGTATATTCTGCCAGGTAACATGTAAGGACACAAGACATGTCATGACTGGCATGGAGGTTTTCTTTGTGTAGATGGGACTCCACATCAGGAAAATGTGTACTTGCCATTATATGTATGAGGGGGGGGGCAGAGGAGCATCTTCACTAGACGAGGGAGGCTGAGGCTGAGTGGCACCCCCCAAACACTTTGAGGAAGCACTAGCCCTACTACACAGCACTTGCGTGAGTGAGAACATCTAACCTGTGTGATTGACACCTGGCCTCAATGAGTGTGATGCGACTGCGAATGCAGGGTTCGAGTACCAAATTGCATCGAGGTCAGAAAACCACTTCCATTCACTGTTGATTTTGGCTAAAAGTGCAATCAGATCAGAATGAAAAATCGGGGTGAAGCACTCACCTAATAAATTTGCATACCCATCACCGGGCAGTACACCAGCACCAGTTGAAGTAAGGCTGGTCTTGAGCTTCTTGTACCTATTTTTGAGACTACTCACCTCATGACATGGTTGGCAACTGAGTCACAAAATTTCTTTGGATTCTGGTGGTATGCATTGCCATATTTGAGGTGGTTGGCAAATATGAGACGGGCGAGAACACCATAGAGATCAGATTTGTCCTTCCCCAAGGGCTGGTCATCAGTTTTGGGGATCATATTTTTGCCCTCAGAGTAGAACAATATACGGCTGTTGGTGGGGTGGGAGGTGATATGATCCACCAGGATGTCAGTGAGAGCATCTTCTTTGCCCCACTGAACTGTCAACCTGGGTCCAGAATCACTTGCAGGAGTGGGTTGAGCTTGTGAGGTGGATGGCGGATGGTCCATCGCCCTCACACATGGATGAACATTGGCTCTAAGTTGTGCAGACCGGCGAGCACATTGGTGAATGACAGGCATGTTTTTTGAACTCCAATGTGCGATGCCGGCCTGACTTTCAATTGTGGCACATGCTCATGCTGTGTTTTGTTGAAGTAGCCGAGCTTTAGGTGAGTTTTCAAGGAGTTTCAAGATTTATTCTGAGTACCACTAATGTCTATATCTTTCATTTTGATTGAAAACTTTCCCACAGTTTACCCTAGTCGTTCCTTATTCTTGGCTTAATCAAAAGGACTTCGATGAATTTTTGCAATTGTGATGATATAAGCACAAACACAAACAAACATGAATAATGTCTAACATCTCTTCTCTTTCTTATTTTCTCTCTTTCTTACCTTTTTGGTTTCATTTGTTCTCTTCACTGATAACTGTGGGCACTGTGGGAAACAGTGAGTGGGAGGGTGGGAGGTGCTAAAGTAACTGGTTTACTTTCCCACCCATCAACAGTGAGCAAGCATAGGTCTTTTTTGTGAGTTTTTCTAATGTTTTTTTTTCTTTCTTGCTCTCATTCACACTCTTCCCTTGGCAATTTCTGATCTTTTTTGTCATTTGGTGAGTCCACTCTTCTTTCCTTTGTTTTTCTCTGACACTCAGGCTCTGCTCCTGCTCCTGCCCCTCCTCTTTTTCACTCTCCTCTCTCTCTCCAGCTCTCTGCACCTGCACCTGTTTTCGCTCTTCCTTCTGCTCTTGCTCCTGCTCTCACTCCTACATCTGCTCCTATTGTGGCTTTTGGTAAGTTTTTTTATCTCTCTCCAGTTCTCTCTCTCTAACCCTCTTTTGCTAGCTATCTCCCTTCCTTCTGCTTCCCCTAGTATTCCTCAAAATTCAAGTTTTTGACTTTTTGGTAAAATCTCTTAGATATTGTAGTTGGTATTATACGCCCATGTATTAGTTAGTGTAAATATACTTGAATTTTCGCTTTCTGTTTTGTGTCATAATGCCAACAAATAGCTACTAAGAGCTATAATGCCAAGGTCATTGAAATTTTTTGGACTTGTCCATTATAGCTACTAGGAGCAATTATAGCCATTATGAAAAATATGCCGCTATTATGAGCGCTATAGAAGGGACTTGTCAATAATTGGCATTTATGCTATAACAGCTATTATAGCTCCTAGATACTACTAGGAGCTATTAGGAGCTATAATGGCAAGTACACATTTTCCTGATGTGGAGTCCCATCTACACAAAGAAAACCTCCATGCCAGTCATGACATGTCTTGTGTTCCATGTAAGCTTTGGCCCACTCTCGCTCAATTTGATCCTTGTGGTCAAGTGGATCAAAATGAATTGCCTGGTCATGGAGTTGCAAGATTGCAATCATCACCCATTTCTAGCAGTTGTAGATGGTCCCCACAGACACTCCAGCCCAGTCAGATATATCTTCAGTAGTTGCAGCATTGCCATAATGGCCAACACCATTTAGAAAAATGGTGAGCTGGACTGCGACAGGGAGTTGGGGGTTACTTGAGTGGTTATAGAAAATGGGGTGTTCTTGAATGAACCTCGTGAGTTCATCAAACACATCTGCCTTGACATGAAGCTTGCAGCAAAATTTATCAGGTGAGAATAGAGCCCACTCCTGCAGCAAGTGTAGCTGTGGTGCACAATGTCACGCACCAAACGTGTTTGGTAGTGAGAACATGGTTTTTATCTTCATTTTCCATAACATTCCTTATGCACCATTTCATTTGTTTCCCTTCCTTTCCCTTAATTTTTCGATTTTCAAGTGATTTTCAACAGTATTATGGCATCCTGCATTTTTACAGCATTTCACATTCAACGAGGTTTATTCACCTTTCCCCCATTCACATGCTTCCAACGCTCTCCCATCTTCACCCACTACACTCTCAGACAACCTCAGCATCAGCCAGACCATGCCAAATTGCACCAATACGTCGAAAACCGCGTCTTTATTCAACCTGTCCTCATCACCCTACCATTTCCAATCCTCTTCAGCGGCTTATATTCGTCAAACCATTCAAACCATTATCCACTCGCACCTCACCTCCATGATCACTGTGGACACCATGCCATTCCATCCTAATGCTCACCAGAGATTGCAAACAACCAAGTCCCTATGCAGATGACCAATCCCTTTATCATGTTGGGGAAGTGTCTTACAGACTGTGTATATCCCATGATCCCTGCATGTCGACATTCTGCACCAACAACCACATGACATCTCTGCAGCAGAGCATTTGGATCATCACACCATCATGGCATCATAGCATCATCACTCCATTCCATTCTCCACTGCCCATATGCTGCATCATTGCTGTGTCACAGCTCTTGCATCATCACCGCACAGCACTTTGTCATGCTTGCATAGCAATTGGTCATGATGATTCAGGTCATGAGTCATGATTTGTAATGGTCACAGCCCTGCTTTATCATCGCTTTTTCATTCTCTGACCCATTCTTTGTCCTTATGACTCATTCTCCATTTTATGACTCATTCTGCATGAGATTTGTTCTATTTTTCGAAATTGCTCAGTCATTACCCCTGAAGCGCAGCACATTCATTCCATTCCCCCCTTTCATTGCCCTCTTCATTGCCCTACTCATTGCCTGGAGTGTTGCTTTGCATACACAGACGTACACAGGTACTATACTCTATATAAACCCTGTACTTTAGCTACAGAAAAATCAACTTATCCAGTTCACCATTTCATGTCCAGTTCTCTCTGAAGCCTCAGTTGGCTTCACATTTTTTTCTCCTTCCACATCTTCTTGGACCTTGTTCACCTGGAACTTTGTCACTCTGCTTTACATTTATTCCAGTCCAGCCAGTCTATCCATTCCAGTCTGCTGCCAGTGTGCAGTACTTCACTTTCTTCACCCTCCAACTCCCACAAACCCAAACTCTTCAACAACTCGAAGTGTTTGGAGCACTATCAGGGTCAGCCCACCCTATTTTGAACAACTACTGAACACAGCA
This sequence comes from Suillus lakei, assembly GCA_016628065.1. Classification (NCBI taxonomy): domain Eukaryota; kingdom Fungi; phylum Basidiomycota; class Agaricomycetes; order Boletales; family Suillaceae; genus Suillus; species Suillus lakei. Next base: position 61,179 of record JABBWA010000235.1, on the reverse strand, counting down.
CTTCTAAGCACAAGGACCGCTGACCAGTAGCGTTGTCTGGTTTTGTTGTTTTTGTTGAAGGTTTCAACAGACCGGCAACGAAGATCGACAGCGACACGCAGTTTGCATAAAGGTGTCTACATATATTTCCTGTGTCATCTTCGATACTCCTGCGTGCTACCAGGTGATGTTCATTGGTACTGTGAAGGATGTTGTCAATGAGCTCATTTATCAACAGGTGATTCTCTTCAAGGCTTCAGATGACATTGGTCATGGTGCTGTCAAAAACCATGGTCTGGTATCTTCTAGTGTACCAAAATGCAATTATCCTTTCAGTGATTGTATTGTCACACTTCATTAAGGACAGAACCAAAAACAGCTGTTATGGCCGGTCGACGGCTCAGATTACCATTTAGATGGGTATGTAAACAGGACCACACCATTGTGCCACAGCAAGTTGTGCCAGTTGGCTTAGGGTATTCAGCACAATATAAAGTTCAAAAAAGTTAAGTAATTAGTTACAAATATGTACAAATTCTCAACTTGCCCTCAGATTCGCTGAACACCCTGCTGAGTGGGTAGGAGTCTGGGTCCAGATGGTTGTGGTTCACCATGAAAATCAGTAAGGACAAGGAAGAGATGAATGAACTCCAACTTAGATGACCTTTTATGCATGAGCCATTGGATGCATCATTGACCGTTAGCAAGAAGGAATATGATTAGGTAAAGTGCTGTTTGATGGTGTAGGATTATTACATAAGTGACTTTCACAACTGTATGCATACATGGTAGAGGAATTTCCTGCAGCATTGTTTACCAAATCTAACAGCTGTTCACATGCATGAATGGCAAAGGTACTGCCACTGTCATCCAAAGCTCTAGGTAAGTGGAAGATCAATGTCAGATCACTTACTAATGATTTCACAGCTGATGAGTTTGTTGCTGGGTGGTACTTGGTGCGTTTTGCTAGTATGAGCGTCTCTGCTAGTGCTGCTTTGCCCTCTGTGGGGGCAACATCATCCCAGGTGATCCATTGCACCGAAGAACTATCACAAACTTTACATGCCTTGCGGCCAAACAAGAAGTGGAAGAAGAATCCCAAGCTGAATTCCTACTCGTGCACTTCCAAGCCATCAGGGATTCAGCAATGTCAGCATACTCAGTATCAAGTTCACAGGGATGGATCTATTAGCTACACATAGTCATATCTCAAGCCTCTCAAGAACACCCAGCCAACAACCCAGCCTAAGTCAACAACATCAGCCCTTATCCCTGATCAATTCGATAACACGGATGAGTCATGGGATGTCGATACCATGCCATTTGACGATGAAGATGTAACAAGAAGTCGCAGAGCAGAAGTAAGTTTTATATTTGGATCATGTGTTCTCATCGCTCAAAGTGTGTAGGACCATCCATTAATTATGTGGTTAAAGGATCACCCTCTGTTTCTTGAAGAGATATTGTGTCTTGAAGGCAAGGGCAACCTCAGGAATGTGCCGTGTTCTGGGTGTGGTGATCTTTCCCCCAACTATCAATGTGAAGACTGTTTTGGCATCAATCTCCACTGTTCATCCTGTATCAAGACTGCACACCAACTCCATCCACTCCATAGATTGCAGGTCAGTTGTCCTTTTTGATAATATGAGATGTTCTGACCAAGCTCTGCAGAAATGGGATGGAAAGTACTTTGAATGTGTCACCCTGAAAGCCCTCAGGCTCTGAATACAATTGGGCCATGCACCTGGTCAGGTGCCCCAATCCCTGTCACGCCTTCAATGATGATTTCATTGTCATGGATTCCCATGCTATTCATGAGGTATCACTCGACTTCTGCAGTTGTTCAGATGCAGTCACACACATACAGCAACTTCTTCGCATCTCTTGGTTTCCTTCCACGACAGCCAACCCTAAAATGGCAGCAACATTCCATCTCCTGGAGGAATTTCATATATTGTCTTTTGAGTCTAAGGTCTCGGCTTACAAATTCTACAATGCTCTTACACAGAGAACCGACAACACCAGTCTGGCCCCTGTCAAGGTTAGTAAGCGTGTTGATCAGCATGGTCACAATGAAGCTAATGTGATCACTCAGTCTCAATATGAGTCTTTCATGTGAATGTTATGTGAGTGGCGACATTTAACTATGCTTAAGCATTCCAGCAGAGGGCATGACCCCAAAGGCTTGGATGCTACAGTAGAAGGAGAATGTGCCATGTTGTGTCTGGCTTGTCTGCATCCCAGTAAAAATTTACCGGACAATTAAGAGAATGCTCCTCAGGTGAAACAGTGAGTCAGAGGCTCTATCATATTGGTGGATACCTAACATTTTTGTCAGTTGGATGTATGCGTTGTTTGTTGCCATCAACGCCAACTTACGTCTCAAGCGGAAAGTTGTCTCCAACAATATCATGGACCCCAGTTTAAGTTGCAGCTGGACTTATTTTGTAGAGGCAGGGTACAAGGAATTCCTTGCAGAGAAAATTGACATTGTTCAAGAGGTAAGTCACTGGTCTGCTGTACTGTGCTGGTTACCTGCTGATTGTGTTTAGAAATTTACTTGTTCAAGTCATACTGCAGTTAACATGGCAGACATGAAGACCAACCGGGGCCTGGCTGCTACTGGTCTGGGCACCATTGACTGTGCCCATCACAATATGAAACAGCCAAATGCAGTCAGAGACCTGCAAAAAGATGAAAAGTAAGTATTAACAAATTTCGGGATATGCATTGACCAATGGCCAATAGGTATATAAATATGGACTACTTATTCTTTTTGACCCTTTGCCATTTGTCCCTGCAAACTCTCAATATCTCCTATGATATTGCCTGCCAGTGGCATAAAAAGCTATGGCAGTGTATGAGCATGTTCCCTACTTCAATGCAGTTTGATCACACTTCCAGGGCCATCTCTTTCTTTGTGCCGAAGTTTCACTTACCTGTGCATATCGAGAAATGCCAGACTACATTTTCATTCAACTTCAAACGAGGTGTTGGTCGCATGGATGGCGAAGCACCAGAACGTGGGTGGGCTAACATCAACCCCATTGCATCCAGCACCAAGGAGATGGGACCTGGTGCAAGGCAGGATACCTTAGATGATTTTTTTGGCAACTGGAATTGGAAAAAAGTTGTCAGTCTTGGTTTGTATGTCCCTTGTGTTTGGGGGTTGGTCTCATTTGTTTTCTTAGGTACTACTATGCAGCGCAAGCTTAAAGATGCTGTGCCTCAATGTGCAGATCATCAATCAGCCCTTAATGACCTTGAAGAAGGCCTTAAAGAGGAGTACGGGGAGGTTCTAGAGCAATGGAGATTGCAGGTGGAGGCCTGGGAGAATGATCAAAGTCAACTTAATCCCTTTGAGCGAAACTCAGATGGTATGTGACCAGATCACCATTATGAAGTACTGATGCATTGCTTCTCATTTCAGTAATTACACTAGCATCCATTCGGCTAGTGCTGGCCAAAGAAAAGGAACAAAGCATGCAGAGCGGTGTCATGCACCAAATGTGTTTGGTAGTGAGAACATGGTTTTTTTGATTTATATCTTCATTTCCCATATCATTCCTTACTCACCTTTTGATTTGTTTCCCTTCCTTTCCTTTAATTTTTCGATTTTTCAGCGGTTTTCAACAGTATTACGGCATCCTGCATTTTTACAGCATTTCGCATTCAACGAGGTTTATTCACCTTTCCCCCATTCACACGCTTCCAACACTCTCCCATCTTCACCCACTACGCTCTCAGACAACCTCAGCATCAGCCAGACCATGCCAAATTGCATCAATATGTCGAAAACCGCGTCTTTATTCAACCTGTCCTCATCACCCTACCATTTCCAATCCTCTTCAGCGGCTTATAGTCATTGAACCATTCAAACCATTATCCACTTGCACCTCACCTTCATGATCACTGTGGACATCATGCCATTCCATCCTAATGCTCACCAGAGATTGCAAACAACCAAGTCCCTATGCAGATGACCAATCCCTTTATCATGTTGGGGAAGTGTCTTACAGACTGTGTATATCCCATGATCCCTGCATGTCGACATTCTGCACCAACAACCACATGACATCTCTGCAGCAGAGCATTTGGATCATCACACCATCATGGCATCATAGCATCATCACTCCATTCCATTCTCCACTGCCCATATGCTGCGTCATTGCTGTATCACAGCTCTTGCATCATCACCGCACAGCACTTTGTCATGCTTGCATAGCAATTGGTCATGATGATTCAGGTCATGAGTCATGGTTTGTAATGGTCACAGCCCTGCTTTATCATCGCTTTTTCATTCTCTGACTCATTCTTTGTCCTTATGACTCATTCTCCATTTTATGACTCATTCTGCATGAGATTTGTTCTATTTTTCGAAATTGCTCAGCCATTACCCCTGAAGCGCAGCACATTCATTCCATTCCCCCCTTTCATTGCCCTCTTCATTGCCTGGAGCATTGCTTTGCATACACAGACGTACGCAGGTACTATACTCTATATAAACCCTGTACTTTAGCTACAGAAAAATCAACTTATCCAGTTCACCATTTCATGTCCAGTTCTCTCTGAAGCCTCAGTTGGCTTCGCATTTTTTTCTCCTTCCACGTCTTCTTGGACCTTGTTTACCTGGAACACTGTCCCACTGCTATTCTATCCATTCAGTCCAGTCCATCATCTTTGCTGCCCTCTTTCTTCGTCCTCCAACACAGCTAGGTCACTCAAGACTTAGTTGTGCTCATCTACTATCCTCCAACACCTAAACCCCTCACACTCAAAGTGTGTGGTGCATTACCAAGGGTCAGGCCACCCAACTGAACAATTACTGTACCCAGTGCTTCTCAGCATAAGGACCACTGAGCAGTAGCATTGCTAGGTTTGTTGTTTTGTTGTGGTTTACAACTGATCAGCAATGAAGATCGACAGCAGTGCCTGTATCTCATTTCATGAGGATTGCTCCCCTAGTATATTGATCAGTTCGGTGCTGGAACTTGAGGAGCAACAGTATGTCTTTTCATATATTTTCACTTGTGTGGTGACTCATACTTTCTCCCAGACAGCACTTGAGAGCCAACAAGGATGGTCGTGGTTTACATGTCATGGACAATCAAGAAGGTAAATTAGTTGAGTGTAGTAATGCATTACAGTGTCACCTCAATTCCTGGGTAAAGATTCAAGAGCTCTATATGCCCAACATGGCAGCCATGCGGATCTCAGACAATGCAACCGCCGCAAACACTTCCTCCATCTCTTCCACCACTGAAAGCTTCAAGTTATGGTTACCCTCGCAGATCAGGAGGTCTTTACCTTGTGATCAATCCCTGTAAAGGGTAGAATGGTGACTTCAATATGCTCAAGGCCACAATGCGCTTCGCTCTTTGTGCTCCTGCCTTTGTGTGCAGACAGCCATTCTCAAGCACAAAGACCGACACCTTTGAGGACAAGGGGTGAATACCAGAGCTCGCAACACTCTCAAGGCAATTGATACTAGGATTGAATCTGCTACTAGGAGATATGAAAGTGCACATAAGGCACTGGTGGTTCTAGGCAATCTGTTGAATGAGTCCAGCTGGCAATCTTCACTGCGTCCCTTAAGCCGCCAAGACCTATGCTGAATGTCCAACATTCTCTGGGGAGAATCAGAAGGCAGATGAAAGCTCTCATGGATCTAGAACATGCGGTGCTGGTGGAAGCGAAAAAGACGACAATGGAGCTTTAGAAGGTAAGCATTATCTGAGAATGAGTTCTCTTTCTAACAATGCTACATACAGACATGAGGATTGAATGGTGCAAAGCAAGAGCTCGTGCAATGCAATGGGAGGAGGAAGTAGCACTCCTTCGAGAGGAAATGTGTCACATAGGAGCATTCCTGAGGTGGGAAGCAGGGCGCTGGGATGAAAGGCGCAATGAGGTTGTACTGACTGACACGGAGCATGAGGATGGGTGCATAGCATATGCACATTGTCAGGGGCACTTGTGCATGCAACTGGCAGCCTCGTTTGAGGCAACTGGGCACAGACACTGTCTCATCTGAATGTGCAGGATGGGTCCAAAGAATGTATTATATAGCCAGTAGCTAGTAGTAGATCTACCAATATATATCGTGCATCAAACAAACAGCAGGAACAGCAGGGGATGCATCAAATAAACAGTGGGAATGGCGGGGGAGCATCAGCTACGAGGAGTCATGCATCAGAAAATATCAGGGGATGCATCAAAACAACAGTGGGAGCATGCATCAGCTGGGAGGAGTCATGCATCAGAGAACACCAAGGGATGCATCAGAACAACGGCAGGAGTGTGCATCAGCTGGGAAGAGTCATGCATCAGAGAACACCAAGGGATGCATCAGAACAATGGTGGGAGCTTGTGTTATAGGGAGACAAGTGATGTATTAGGGAGGAGTAATGCATCAACTATACAAGTATTGCTACTATGTGGGGGTAGTGCTGCCGTGGTCCAGTTCCGAACCATGATTCCAAGCTTTGGACAGACCGGACCAGAAAGAGGTCTGCGGTCCACCATCACCTGAATGGTTTGGGCATAGGTTCAGACCTTCCCAAACTGTTCCAAACCCCAAACCAAACCGTCCTCACAATATCGGCGAGGCACACACTACTAGTAACGGTCACTTCAACTTCGACTCAGCTTCAACTTCTGCCCCCATGGTCATTGGGATCCTCAAGATTTGCGGTGACTTTGAATTCTTTCCGGAGGCTCGCATCCCACACCCCTGTCTCTCAAATAAGTTATTTTCATGATCCTCCAATGTATATGGCTTTGGCTTTGCAGATCAGTTGTTTACTTTGTTAGCAGTTAAAAGGAGCAAGCACCAGGTGAGTTCACTCATCATCATGTCTGAATCTGACACCTGCGCCCTCGATGCTGATGGATCTCTTAAGGATGCTAAGGATATCATCTTTTATCATGACCCTGACAATACTGTCCCACTCTCTACTCCTTCCTCTGTGCCTACTCTCACGGGTTGCAAACCAGTGCCAGTTATAGCTGGTTCTCAACAATCTGTTTGCACGTCCAAGCCATCTGCTCGCCTGCAGGATACTGAGAATGTTTATTCCTTGACGAGCTGAAAATGTGCTTTATCCAGTGCTAATGAAATTCAACCGGCCTGCAAGAAGGTTATACCATCTTTATTTGATGATGATAGCCTTGACAATAGTGACACTGGCAATAATACTGATCCTTTGGAGCCTGGTGCTGACCAGCCCGAAGCCGAAGATGAATCTGAACCGGAGGATGAGGATGGCACTCAACCCAAGGCTGTGCAAGCTACTTTGGCAAAGAGTGAACATACTGCTGACATTCGCACCACCTTCACTCGCCATGAAATGCACTGGGTATGCAACCCTTGCAAGTACATAGTTAGTGCTGTGTGCATTGTTTCCTACTGATATTTGGTAGGGATGCTGGTGAACCTGAGAGCAGGCACATATTTCGAGGAGGAATCTCTACACTCCGCTGTAGAGAATCATAATCCTCTACTCTCACAATCCCATTATCTTCCTCCAACTACACAACTATCCTTCACAAGACACAGACCATTGGCGACATACGCGATCATGCACACTGACACGCATACAACCGAAGGCTCTCGCGCATATCTGCACTTCCACTGCTCATCCTTCACATGTCCCGTCCTAGTCCTCTGAGTTTCACTGGTGCATTATGTTATTCATCTATCCATTCTGACATTGTTTAGACATTGTACAACATTCTTGTTACTCATACTTCGTGTTATGGACCCTTAGACCCTGACTTACATATCCTTACATACAATGCCTCTGCTTTGCCTCGCTTTAGCGTCGTGGGAGCGTGCCTATTCAGACTTAGACGTCTGCATGTAGAGTATCATCTCTCAGTTACCTACCACCATCATCTCACAGTCCATAGCTACAGTTTGTAGTTGCGACTATCCAGTTCCTATTTGCTTTTCACTCTATTGTTCTGCAAGTCGTCTCTCAGCATCTATCATCGTTCTAAGTCACTCTGCTTGCATCCCCACAAGCATAGTTATATTGTGCATCTCATATGCTCGAGGCGCTACGCGCGCACCCAACGTGTTCCTCACCTTGCACGTGCCCTTCATGCTCCAGCGCGTCGCTCTTTCTAGCATGCCTCCTTGGACTCTCAGACCATAGTACCAGTCTTTTGGTTCCCTCCACATTATACAGAGGACAAGTCTCAGTAGTAATCCCTTAGGGTGAGACTACACTTGTGTCAAGGAGATCTATTGAAGAGGAGATACTTACTCTCACTCTATTTTCCTTACCCTCACTGCACTCATGTTAGTTGGTACATTCATGTCCTTTCATCTCTTGACATTTTACACTAACACATATCTATCAGCAAAAAAAACCCACTTTCAACTCTACAAGGCTCGTTGTCAAGCTGCAGGAATTGTAATGCACCCTCGTGCTATTCCAGCTGATGAGGATCAGGTGCTGTGAGTTTTAACTAACCTTTTGTATAACACTGCACTAAATCATTGACAGTTCGAGGCAATCTACCCTTGATAGTATACTCGTCACCAAAGCGCCTACATTCACTAAACAGCTACTACGGTAACCAAAGTTTGGCCAAAGTAGCCAACTTGGGATGTATCGGCTTGATGCAAGCCGAGACGGAGTTTTAACTTTCCTGACCTCCTACAATGACCTCGTTCCATGTCCCCAATAGCCTCAATCTGCAGGAGCTGCGCAGGCAGATCATACCAATCATAATCGGAATCATTGTCTCTACTCACCACCAAGTACTTCTCATGTCTGAAGAACCAAAGTCCCAGAAGGCTCCAAAGGCAATCTGGAATGATGCAGAGACAGATGCCCTTGTCACATACCTCCATTCACAACGCTCAAAAATAGGAGATGGCGGGAATTTCAGACCACAGATTTATTCTGAAGCTGCAACTACTATTGCAAACCTCAGGACCTTTGGCCCGACGAAAACTAAGAACCATTGTAAGACCAAATGGCAAACGGTATGTTATCTATAGATCTATCTAACAGCTACTGATCTTAAGATCTCTAGTTAAAAAATCTTTACTATGTGATTGAGAACTATCGCCTCAGAACATCTGGTACTCACTGGGACAATGAGATTGGAGCTGGTATCGAGGGGAAGGCTGCGAGCAACGTGTGGGACGCATACAGTGGCTCAAAAAACTGTCCGCATGTTTGCGCTATTTTGACTGTTTACATCATTGTACAAGAATGGATAGGTATTCCCAGGACATCCTGCCATGGCCTGGGAGTACTACATCAGGGCTTCAAAATGAGCCCTTACCCGTGGGAATTGGTGGTCATATGGTGGCACTATGTGGTTTGCAAAACAATGACTCATGTGGACAGTTTTTTGACTCAGATATTTTACATAGGAAATCAGGTATTCTAGTACTTTGTGTGGCCTCCCTTGGCCTTGATTACTGCCTCTATCCTTCTAGGCATACTTTCAATCAACTTCTGACAGTCCTCTGCTGTAATCTGTCCCCACTCTACCACCACTCTCTCCCATAACTCCCATACTCCTTTAGGGGGGTGTTCATAGGCTATAAGCTTCTTTTTGAGTATTCCCCAGAGGTGTTCAATGACATTGACATCAGGGGACTGTGCTGGCCAGTCAAGGAGATGAATATTATGTTCTTCAAACCATTCTCTGGCTCTCCTGGATGTATGCTTGGGATCATTATCCTGTTGGAAAATGATATCTTCTTCATCAATTCCTGATTCTGCCATGCTAGGCAGCAAGTGGTGGTTGAGAATGTCCACATACTGCTCAGCATCCATCCTCCCCTCAACCTCTGCAAGCATTCCTACACCATTCCACCCCATACACCTCCATACCATCAGAGAACCTCCTCCAAACTTGAGTGTCCCATTAATCTCTCTGTCTGTTAGAGGCCTCCCCTTCTTTTTCCACACATATACCTTTCCATCTGACCCAATCCTGTTGATTTTAGTCTCATCTGACCATATGACACACTTCCAGTCCTCTACAGTCCAGTTTTGATGGGCCAGGGCAAAGTCCAGTCTTCTTTTTCTATGACTGATAGAAAGGAGAGGCTTCTTCTTCTTTGTTACAGCCTTGAGGTTGGCTGCCTTGAGAACATTTCTCACAGTTTGTGAAGATACAGGGGTAGTGATGATGGAATTGATGTGATGAGTGACTTGGACAGCATTGTCAGCCTTTCCTGTAGTAATATGCTGAATAATGGCCCTCCTATCAGTAGAGGTGAGTTTGGATGGACGACCTCCACTAGAGTTTTCTTTGTCTGGGTGACATTCTTTGGTGAGCTTGGCCACAGTAGACTTGCATACACCAGTTCTAGATGCTATTTGACAAGCAGAGAGGCCAGCAGTAGAGAGAGAGAGGATGTTATCCCTTTGAGCAGAGGAGATGGCTTTCATGGTGATTATGACTATCATACATGAGACTCCCTTCATTATATAGTGAGAGATAGGTTTAATAATGCCATAATGACACCACATTATAATTTATTTAATAATGGTATGACTTTATGGTGTCATAACCATTAATTTATATAGTTTCAATCTAGCCTCAAAAAACTGTCCACATGAGTCATCATTTTGCAAACCTCATAGTGCCACCATATGACCACCAATTCCCACGGGTAAGGGCTCATTTTGAAGCCCTGATGTAGTACTCCCAGGCCATGGCAGGATGTCCTGGGAATACCTATCCATTCTTGTACAATGATGTAAACAGTCAAAATAGCGCAAACATGCGGACAGTTTTTTGAGCCACTGTATATGGAGAAGAAGGTCAGTTGGCATCACTGTCTAGAACTGACAGGTTGCTCATGCTTGAGTCACTGTAGGCCAACCATGTCATGCGCTCTTACCGAAACAGCGGATGGCATCTTTATCCACAAATGCAAGAGACTCTGCCAAGTGGCAGTGGCGCTCGAGGTCGTGCGGCCTATCGCCCATCTAAGGCCGCCGCACCTGCCTTAACAGACGACTCATCTGATCAGGCTTCTGCAGCTCCCATAGGTCCTGATGTTGTTGCTGGACACACAGAGGATTTTCACATGGACGAGGCTGAGGCTGAAGAAGAGGTTGGTTGGGGCCATGTGCCACACAATGATGCTGGACCTATCGCCGGAAGTTCACAACTTGCTACTGCTCCTCTTTATTCCACCCCTCGTTCTATTCATACATCGAGCGTCGGGAAACGGACACATTCAGATATGGCTGGTGCAGATGCGCAATCTCTCATACTTCCTCCTTCCACGACATTCACATCAGTGTCGCTGCAAGAGTCGGGCCCCAAGAAAGTCAAGACCTCCAGCCATGGTGGTGTTGCACACATCAAAGCTCAACCTGAGGCTAGTGGCAGTGGCAGAGCGAAAGCCGGCAAGCCCACAAATGCTGTCGCAATGATAGGCATGCAAGGTGCCCTCAACCGCCTCACGGATACGTTGGTGATGCAGATGGTCGCCACTGATGAGAGCCGCATTACTGATCAACGAAAGCATGCCATTCGTATCACGCAGGAGCAAGATGCTGACCTGTTGCTGGAGGAGAAGGTTGCGCTGATGAACGTCTTCGTGAGAAGTACTGCAGTGACTAGCTCTTACATCGAAACCACAGACCCCATATTGCGCCGCACTTTCGTTCTCTCTGTCATTCAGCAGTATGCCACCACATAGTTCAAGTATTTTCGAGTCCATCATATCACATATAGCAAGCGCAATTCTCATTTGTAGTTACTACCATGTACAGTACTACAATTCGTCGTCGTCATCATCAATGTTATCGTCGTCAATGTCAACTATGGAAAAGTCATCTAGTGCGCCTCGTTCCGCCAAAATCATTTGGTAATCATCCCACATCTTTTGCGCAATATAGTCTCGTAGTACGTTTGCATCATTAACGACCTCTGCCTGCCCTGCCACATCAGCAGGCTGCCCTTGATAATCAGGGTTGTCGTTGTCAAAATCAATGCGTCTCTCTGGGAGAAGGCCTTCTTGATAATCGTGAGCACGGATGAAGTTGTGAATAGCGCATAGCGCGGCGGGAACGCGTGCTTGAACCTCCATCTTGTACTCAGGCGATAGGAGAAGGATGCGAAAGCGCCGTTTTAACACGCCAAAGATTCTTTCAATGACGTTCCGTGCGGAGGCGTGACGAAGGTTGTATAGTTCCTGTTTATTGGCAGGTCTATTGACAAATTAAAACTGGAAATGTTAAAAATAAAAATAAAAATAAAAATGTACCTAGTGCTGGCACGGCCCCATTCCGCAAGATGATACCGGACACCACGGTAAGGGACAAGGAGCTCCTTGCAGGACGGAAATCCAGCATCACCAAGGAGATACCTTTGATCTGGAATATCCAAGCCGTCTGAATGAGCCTCCTCCCATAGACGCGCATCTGTCACTGAACCCTCCCAGCCGGTCTCCGCATATATGAATTTGAGGTCCCAGTCACAGGCGAACAGACAGTTTTGGGACACGAAGCCCTTGCGATTGCGGTAGAACGTACGATCACATGAGGGAGGGGACGCGTGAATATGACTGCCGTCAATGGCACCAATAGCGCCTTTGAAGTAGGGCCAGAATTTCGGGTTATTGCGAATCTTGTCGGGGATGATGCTGCCGTCAGGAAAGTGTACATGCATGGAATAGAATGGGGGGGAGGCCAAAATGAACAATATCTTGCGAAAATACCTGATACAAATAGATCAGGCTAATTTTTATTGAGAAATCAAAGACTTACTTTGAAATTGTGTCACTGGATCTTTGGAAACGCTCTCCAACATGCCTGATTGTCAAACCAGTGACACATGAGTAGAGAAAAATGGCTAACTGTTCTTCCAGCGAGACATGGCGAGAGCTACGATGACTGAGACCGCGAAGCTCCTCAATCAGCTTCTCAAGACGTGTGCATGGACGCCAAGTTCACAACGGATGTGATCAGGATGGCCAATGATCAACTCCATTAGCCATTCTTCACCCTTGAGCACTGATGTGTGATAAGGTTCAGGGTCCTTTGGTAACCCAGTTTGTAGAAATGATTGAGTCGTAGCGATGATGATACTAATCATAAGGAGCACGTATCGAGTGAGGCGTTCACGGGCCACGGATGAGGCAGATCTTGCCTGATCCAACGGTATATTGAGTCGATTGACCAATCGGTCAGAAAACAATGGTCTAATGAATAGGGGATCAAGGGGCAATGGAACCATGTTGCAAAGACACAGCGTCTCGATAATCCAAGTCAGTTGAATCATGGTATGCCCCGATGACTTGCATATTAAAGCTCCGCTATTGGCTAGTACCGAGCGGCACACCAACTTCAAACAAACTTCAGTCCAACTTCAGTCACCTCTAACCCTAGACTAGGGCCGTCCTGGGACAGATCTCCATATATGGAATAACCCTAACCCTACACTCGAAGATTTATCAAAACATGCAAGAATGCTCACTGCCTACAATGCTGACGCAGTGTCACCAGTAGTTGCTGGAGTGCCATACTGGTGTTGGGTGGGTTTGTTTGTTTGAGTTATGGTGGCTGGCAGACTGAGTCACACTAGGTGCAGATGCTGGATATGCTCGGAGGGCTGGATATTCCAGATCGAAGTATTCTGTAACAATCAATATGCCCGCTTGCGCGTTTAAACTCCGCCATCGGCTTGTACCGAGTAGTAATTCCAACTTCGCTCAAACTTTGGTTACCGTACAGGCTCTAAAAGGCTGGGCTCCTAGAGTACATAATGGAGTTCATTGTGACCAAAGATGAGGCACTACAGCTGGTCAACAAACCAGCATTCCGAAACCTACTTCACTATGTTCGCTCTGGCCTTACTGAATGTGACATCCCTCACCACACAAAGCTCACTGAGACCACCAAGGCACGTGCAGAAGCCATAGTCAATGTCATATGTGAGCGTCTTGCTAAAGTCGATAGCAAAGTCTCTATGACATTCGACTCCTGGACTTTGATCATCGGTGACCCATTTTTCTCCATCACTGGTCACTATATTTGGAATCCAGATGATAAACCCCAGCAATGGGAGTTACGTCACGAGCAGCTTAGTTTCGCACATATTGAGGGCAATCACAGTGGGCAAAACATCGCTCATATGCTTATTGACTCAATTGACACATACAACCTCCAAGAAAAGGTAAGGTCTGGCCTACTAGTATCCTGCAGCAAGGCTAATGATTCATGTAGCTTGGGTGGATGACTTCTGACAATGCGAGCAACAATGATAATGCAATGAAGGAGGTCGCTCATGAAATTGATCCAGACAGTGTCCAGTGGATACCTGCCACGCCCCGCATCAGATGCCAGGAGCACATACTGAACCTTGCCGCACGACACTTTGTAGATGCTGTTGCACCTACTCCTCAAGCTGCACTTATGAAAAAGATCTGTCAGGCACTTGATATGGGGAACGACAATGAGCTCGACTCGACACTGGTGATTCACTTGGTAAAGCCCTCACGCTCATTGAGCAGGTAAGTACTACATTACTATTCTATACTCTTGCTGACTGGTATTGTTAGATTCGAAAATCACCTCAAGCTTGTGCCTTCTTCAAGAAGGCCTGCAAAGAAGAGAAGGTCCCCACGCTTGAGTTATTGCAGTGGATTAGGACTTGTTGGGCTTCTCTATACAAGTGTCTTGATCACATGCTACTCTTATGTCGGGTAAGTCTTTTTTTTAAATCAGTGTTCATCAGTTTGATATTTATAATTGAACAGGCTGTGAACTGCTTCACAAACCTCGCCAACAAAAGTAAAGAAGTACCAAATCTTCGCAACAAGTCTTACAATGATTTCAAACTCAATCAGAACGATTGGAAACACCTTGCACTTGTTCATCAAGTCCTGAAGGAACCAGCTACTGCCCAACAATCATTCTCATCTGCGAAACACCCAACTGCATCACAAACAATCCCAACATTGGAATGCCTTGTGGACCGGTGGCAAGAGATGGCAAACGATGACCAGTACGCGCTGATTGCAGATGCAATCAAGCAAGGACTCAAGAACATTGACAAGTACTACAAGAAAACAAGTGACTCCGATGTATATTTCATTTGTCTCAGTAAGCATTAATATTATTTTCTATGTTGTGTGCACATCTAATTATATTCACAGTCCTTGACCCCAACTACAAACTTGCCTATGTCGAAGATTGATGGGACACTTGAGATGTTGTAAATGGGAGGGCTCACCTCAAGGCTGTATTTGGGTTCGGTTCACGTTTGAATGTGAAAATAACCAGACCTGACCATTCCGAACCGTTCGCCAAGGTCCAGTTTGGGGTTCATCGAGTCTGGTAGAACTGGACCTAGGTCCAGTTCTTGGTTTTCACTCATCCCTCTGTGAACCTGACCGAACCAGACCACGGCTGCACTATGTGGGGGCACTACAGCTGTAGGATGAATGCATCACAGATGCTCTACAATTAGAGCAAGTAATGCATAAATATGACACAAACCTGTGAGCTGCTTCATCATCCAACTCGCTCTCATTATCTGATGCCTCTCCTATATTGTTGTCTATGAGACTGAATGACAATGCTCCTTTAAAGTTGGACTTGGAGTCTGCTTCACTTTTGGCATCTGAGACAGGCACATAGTCTGGGTCCAGAAAGACTTCCAAAACATCTTCTATCAGCCCATTGTCAAAGCACCTCGATGATGAAGCATACTGCTGCTTCGCTTGCTTCTGTCTTTTGGTAGGAGGAGGCATTTGATGGCAAAAGTGAACAATTACATAATCAGGTGAAAGTTTGGAAATTTAGATTTACGCTCCTTTTGTCTATGTTTCCTATCGAAATTTTAATCTAAGCACATATGGATCAAAATTGCAGCCTGGGTTGCTGTCCCTTGGTGACATACACTGTACGGCAGCACTAGACCGTCACTCTCGGAGCTTGCAGCAGAATGGATATAGTGTACATGTGTCGAGCGCGTGCTAACCTCATCTTGAGAGTGTGTGGTGACCTGTTACCACTCCACCACTGTTCGGCTGCCAAGCCGTGGCGAAAGCAAGGTACAGCAGTGTAATGTAAGGACGTAATGACAAGACCTCAGAAACCTCGTCGGCTGGTGAATTACACTTCTGTGACATAGCGAGGTAACAAACCTCTTGAGTCTTGACTTTGTACATACCACGTGAACATTGTTGTCGACGTCTTTCCCATCCTCGCACTTCACTAGCACTCTTCCCCGCCAGCCCACCAGCCCTTGTCCTGCGCCGATGGTTCCAACCAACAGCAGGCTGGTGCCAGCAATGTCAACATGTCCCATTCTCTTTGCAGTGTCCGGAATTGGAACTGCATCCTCCTGCAAAGCTTTATTTGTTCCCTCCTGTTTTGCAGCTGTATCTCACAACTACTTATCAATATCTACTTTGTCTGGTCCTTTGCAGTCATAATTTAATCATATTTTGAGTCAGCTCTCGCTTGCGCCCACCCAGCTTTTCATTGAGTTGGATGGTACAGAATCAAATCACATTGAAAAGTATGCTATAATACACATTAAAGTTGTACATGGGGAGTATGGGCACTAAGGACTCGAGGTCGGCCGGCATGATTGAGATGGGGGATGGGACCGGCAGGCGGCAGAGGTCATCAGAAGGGGTGTGGCGCAAGGGAAGCGCTCGCTGCTCATCTTCGAGAACAGACGATACGCCCGAACCGGATCGACTCGAGATACTCATCTGGCAAATAACGATCAGTGGTTACAAGCCTAATTCAGCATCCGGAGTGTTGGACTTACCACCGGTCTACTGGAGGCAGAATTTCCATAGTGGATTTTTGGCGCTGGGAGGACACGCCCTGTGACTGAAACGATGGCCAGCGACGAGGTGGAATACAAAGAGTAAGTTGGAATCAAACAACCAAAAATGATCACACAGTTTCGGGGGTCCATCAGCCTCAATTGACGAGAGCTCGTCGGTACCTGGTTTGATGGGCCGAATAATTTCGGAGCGGTAACAGGTCACACATCACCGTCATCTTGATGAGGTTCGAAGTTCCATTCCATCAACTTTATGCCAGAACGTTAACCTTGCTTCTGGATTCTCGGGCGATTTTTCTTTTCAAGCTCACTCATTGGATGCTCACTAAAATGATCCAGTTCCACATGTACTTCATAGCCTCTATCACTGATTCTTATCGGTCATCAATGTGTTACTGCATCATGGTCTCAACGTTACAATTGGAATAATGGGCGCCTTTCTTTGGTTGAAAGTCATGGCGCTGATGGGGCCAAGGGTTACGTTTTTTACCCACCAGATGGATCCCATCACCAGCGGTGTCACTATTCTTCAGGTCGTTCAAACTATAGCCCAAGCTTCAGCTTTTTTGTATGGATATGTTGTTTCCGTCCGCAATGTTCCCTCGTCTTGTCAAAGGCTCCTCGACCAGTGCAATTCAATCAGAGGTGTCCTCGCCACGATTATGGACATCGAAAATGATCAATCTCTTCCAGATAATCTCCGTCATACAGTTTCACTTTTGACGGCTGAAGATGGACCACTGGCGAAATTAGACGCAGAACTGAATAACCTTCTGCCGAATAACCTGGCGCGCAGGAAAATGAGCAAGAACCCCAGATTGACCTGGCCATTCAAGGAAAAGGAAGCAGGAATGATTGCTGATAGATTGAAACAATATTATGGCGACATTACAACAATTCTAGCAATCGACTCATGGTAAGCCGGCTGGCTCGTGATGCATTCCCAATTTTAATGCAGCGTAAGGAATACACTCAAGGAAGTTGCTCAAGGAGTCAAGGAAGTCAGTTGGACACTCCAGGGAATAGAAGAGCGCGAGAAAGGTGAGTGATTGACAGCCAGTTAAATCCTCACCCTGTTCAGACATGCGTAGCCGAGGAATATCGAAAGTTACTTGAATGGATGAACCCTGTGTCTTGTACTGACAAACACGAAGCCTCCTGTCGTCAGCGCAACCCCGAGAGCGGTCGATGGATTTTCCACAACGATCAGTATGTGGCCTGGAATAAATCCGATAGCGCATTCCTATGGCTGAATGGCCGGCGTGAGTTTTGTTACATTCGCCATTAATTGTAGGTCGCTGACACTCGCACCAGCTGGTCATGGAAAGACTATCCTTGCGTAAGTGTGGATTCGTCTGGAGAGTTTTTGGAGAGCTCAGATTGACTTCTGAACATGCAGTTCCTCCGTCATCGACGAAATTCAGGGTAGTGGGGAAGCAGAGCCACAGACACTTGCTTATTTCTATTGCAATTTCCGAGACAATCGGACGACAATCGCAGCTGCAGTATTATGCTCCTTGGTTGTTCAGCTGCTTCGAGAATCCAAAGACGACTGGATCACCAAGATATGCGAGTCAGTGCTGCAAGAAGAAGGGGTTCTTGTTTCTCTGCGAAAGCTTTGGAAGCAGAAATCGAACGGAGAGCCATGTCCCACAGATCTGGGATTTCTACGAAAGCTTCTTGTTGAAGCGTCTACACTTGTTCACCTACCAGTCCTCGTGATCGATGCCTTAGACGAATGTAGGGACTACCCCGAGCTGGTCGGGCATCTTATAAACCTTCCTGAAGACGCTCGGCTACGACTTTTTGTCACCGGTAGAAGCGAACCAGAGATCAAAAATGCTTTTCATCGTCTTCCCATCATGACGCTGAAGGACAGTGCAGAACAAATGCATGCAGATATACACGCACACATTACCGAGCAGCTGAAGACTCGGAAACGTTTTTCACGCCTACCTGACACGCTGAAGAAGAGAATTTTGGAGAAACTGTCAACACGGGCCCATGGGATGTAAGTAAACTGGCTTTCAGTTGCTCCTCGGAAACTCATGATTATATGATTACACGCAGGTTTCGTTGGGTTCAGTATCAGCTGGATGAAATCATGGTTTGCAAAAGACATGTCGATATTGAGATAGCACTCGACAACCTTCCAGCTGGACTTTACGAAACGTACGACAGGATTATTCAGGCCATCCAGAAGAGAGGGCAAGGCGACGACCAAATCGTCCGGAGTTGCTTGCTTTGGCTGGCCATCACGTTCACCCCATTGACGCTTGACCAGCTCCACGAAGCGATGATGATTAAAGTCGGGCAATCAAGTCTTAATTCAGACCTTGGCGTCATTAATCCTATGGATATCGTGGTCGCATGCGGAAACCTTGTGACTTATGACGAGAAAACTGGCGTCGTTGCTCTCTCTCATTATAGCGTCAAAGTATGATGTATTTCTCTTCATTGTACTTCTACGCTGACGCGCTACGTGACTAGGAATACCTGATCAGCCTTCGGCCTAATAGTATCATGGGGTCGATCTCATATATGCACGCGTGTATCTGCGAGCTTTTGTTCACGTATGTATTATGCGACTCGGTGTATGAGGCGTGGGCAAAAGGTGCAATATTCCATTACATATGTGTGAGCTATGAAACTGAAGGTGTTATAGGTTTTACTGCAGGTCCCGCTTATGGTGCCAGTGGTAGAGACGACTATCCATTGCTGAGCTACGCAGTTAAAGCGACGTTGGGGCATCTTCGTCATGTTTCGGACAAGGATTATTGTGTTATAACTGCCCTGAAGCATCTACACTTCGAGTTTCGTGACGACACAGAGAAATGTTCCCTGCTTGAGCATCTATTTCAACCATTAATGGACGACGGGCAGTCGAGTGACAAGTCTCACTCACGTCTGTTCATCCCTCTTCAGTTGGGAAGTCCACGAATGGTGGAAACCCTCGTCAAGGTGCAACCCGATCTCTTGAACGTGGACATTGCCAGTGGTTCAGGTCTCCCCTTGGTTTGTGCCATAGCCTCGAACCCTGCCTTTCTCAGTGTTCTCCTGAAGCTGGGTGTCGACCTTAACAAGCCTTCTTTCATCAAACCCTGTTTGTACGGTCAGCAGGATCTTCCGTCAGGCTCCTATACTCCAATTTCGTGGGCAGTCGCGATTGAAAGCGAAGTGGCTGTAGAGTTCTTACTGTCACAAACGGAGGTCAACCTTCCTGATGACATTCTGCACACGGCAACCCAGCCGTATCCCTCACGCGACTCCTACATTGCACACCGCAGCAAGGTGAAATTAGGACACAACCTCTATCTGGAGGCCCTTTCAGACGCGGAACAGGTGCGAACAATATCTGCCATTGAATTAACAAATGTGACAATATCCGTAGGTCATTGGGCTCAACCCTTTGTCTTATCTGGGGTACGAACTGAAGTATGCGGCACTTCATGGAGTGCAGCGCTACGATGACGCGATCGAGGCCTTTAATATCATGCTCTCCAAGATGGATGATGCACCCGACCCGATACGACGTAAGCCCAAAATCACTCACGTCCAACATTGAACATGACCTAGTCTTTTTGCAGAGCTGCGTCAGCAATATGTCACTCCATCTGAAGTAGAAGATGCCATTCAACAAACAGTTCTCATTCACCTAGAAAACGCCCCACTACGTCTAATCAACACCTCCACTGGACGTTTATGCAATCGAGATGCACAAATTAACGCCTTCCTCGAGAGCACAGAGTGCAAGGAGCTTTTGTCTTCATCGGTGATGCATGGGCCCCTCCAAATGGAGGCCGTCAAAGAAGCGGTTGCGAAGCACTTCGGTTGGGCCATGTTATCCCATAGGTGGGAGAGGAAGGAGCCACTACTGCACGACATTCAGCATAAGGACATATATGAATTGGACCCGGTGGGAACGACAGTGAAGCTACAGAAGTTCTGCGAAGTCGCTCGCAATGCGGGGCATCGTTGGGCATGGAGCGATACGTGCTGTATCGACCAGAACAACAACGTCGAGCTCCAACAATCAGTCAACTCCATGTTCGTCTGGTATCACCACTCAGCACTCACCATCGTCTACCTATCGGATGTCCCGCCTTCGTCACAGTCCGGCGCACTCGCAAACAGTGTTTGGAATACCCGAGGATGGACAGTTCAGGAGTTCCTCGCGCCAAAAATTGTTCTCTTTTACCAAGCAGATTGGACCCTATATGTCGACGTCCGCTCACGCAACCACAAGGAGTCTGTCAGTATCATGCAGGAGTTGGAAGGTGCAACAGGCATAAACGCGCAGGCGCTCGTTGAGTTCCACCCAGGGACGAGAGGTTCTCAAGAGAAACTCCGATGGGCGTCAAACCGCAGCACCACGAGGGAGGAAGACATTGCCTACTCTTTGTTTGGCATCTTCGACGTCAACCTTCCTGTAATCTACGGAGAGAAAAGACAAAAGGCGCTAGGACGACTCTTGCAGGAGATCATAGCTCATTCGGGCGACATTGCTGCCCTTGATTGGGTGGGGCAGTCATCCAACTTCAACAGTTGTCTGCCAGCCGACATTTCCTCATACAAGGCTCCATCATGGCCATCTCTATCCAAAGACGAGATGCAAAATGCAGTCTCCATGCTGCGAAATGAGGCTGTGGAGTCGGCTTCGAAACTGTATGCCCTCCTTGCCAACCTCAGCGTTCCTCGTTTCGCGAACGGCAGGCTGCAATTGCCCTGCGTTGCATTTTCTGTCATAGAAGTAAGACCGCGGCCTTGCCAAGACAGAGCCAAATGTTTCGCGTACAACATTAAGGCAGATGGGCTACAAGACCTGCTAATCACAATGGAAGACAGGTGGATACAATTCTCGTCTGCAAGGCCTACTCGGCAGACGTTCTTGCTCATCCGTCCGTGGAATCGTCATGATCTCGAACTGCCCGACTTTGTAGACGAGACGCAGAGTGTGGACGATTGGTCTAAGCCTGGGTCTCCGACAGATGAGGCGGTCGGTTGGTCTCTTGGAGACAATGAGCCGCCTGATTCGCAGTCTGATACGCGAGAGTTGAGGTTGCTCGCTCGCCTTGCTCAGCCTTTTCGCGCACTTTTGCTGGCGCAACAGCGTGGTGGGGAGTACAAGAGGATCGCTTCGGATCGGAATATCATCGCTTCCGTTGATGACATAACTCGGATGGACGCCAGAATGCTAGAAATATTGTAGCTGCATTTTTGCCGAAGAACGGGGATGACATCCTTCCGATCTAGTTGTACTTGTGCACACTGCAACTGGAACTTGCACGGCGCGATGTCGAAAGTAACCTCGACGGTGTCTTCAATCAGTGAAACATCTGGGATCGTATATCATAGAGCAGACATCGATCACGTAATAGATTGTCAAGATAGCTTATATAGGAGTGGCGGGGTGGGAGGGCGGGAGATTTGGGTGGGACAAATAAGGCCTAACTATCGTGCCACAACAAGTTTTACCAATCGCTCTCACATTGGGGTTATCGATATTTAGGAGAGATCTATATGTTGTATGAAATGTGAAGAAAATATTTGGAGTTTGAACTGACATAAAGAGGGGCATATAACTTCAAATCTAGTCGTCGTTGTGTGCGAAATCCAAAATATGAAATATCTGCAGCCATGTTTTCACTGACTATATGTCAACACAAATAAGAAATATGGTCAGATTTTCAGCATCTGCTTGAATTTAAATTTAATTATCACATAAAACTTCGGACAAAACTTGAAGTTTAATCCACGGCTATATGCTTGCTAGTGATGTGCATGGCCTGGCTTGGAATTCTGAAAAGCCAAAGCTGGCAGCCTGAGCCATGGCTCCTGCCCTCTATGAAGTCAAGGTGCTATTGTCTCCTCAGGTATGGACAGAGTATAGATTGAGTCTGGATTTGAACCACCACCGTGATGTTGCACATGCCCTCTCGCCATGCACCAAAACACCCAGCTATACAGTGCAAACAACCTCATCCATTTCCCTCATACATCCGCTGGGCAAAGTTCACATTACTCATCAGTACCCCAGTTAATGTCAAGTTGAGAGAATTCCTCATGTCTAGTAGCTGCTTGTTACAGTAGTGGTTATCAAAGTTGATTTTGTAGAATCTGGAACATTAAAAGTTTGCAAGTTGCCAGTAGTAATTGAAGTTCCGACACAGACAAATAAACCCTAAGCTTTGCACCATCTGCACAATCTGCTAGTGTTCTGCAACTCCATCACTATGCCCTGTGAATCAGATCGAAAGAAGCTGCTTTGCAGCCTCAAACAAACCAGAAATGATCTTACCATTGCACAATACATGGAACTAATTGAGTTTATGATAGATCAACTATTAGATGAAGACTCAGGCTCTGATAAGGAATCAGAGCTTGATGATGCTGCCAGCGGCTGTAGTGACTCAGATATCAGTATGCGGGTTGCATCACCAACATGGCCTGAGTCCCCTACATTGTCGATCACATCTGCCTTGTCAATCAGCTCTTTGGTATCGCTCTTGACAGTATATTTTGAATTCCTATCA
Organism: Suillus lakei; assembly: GCA_016628065.1. Lineage (NCBI taxonomy): Eukaryota > Fungi > Basidiomycota > Agaricomycetes > Boletales > Suillaceae > Suillus > Suillus lakei. Next base: position 37,870 of record JABBWA010000235.1, on the reverse strand, counting down.
CATGATATCCCAGACATGTGTGAACAGGTCTTTACCCAGTTCATCAATGCAATTGGTGTGCTGCATGATGAGGTGGAGAAATGTCGAGTGCTTAATGTCCATCCACATCTGAATCGTTGTCGATCTTCATTGCCGGTCTGTTGAAACCTTCAACAAAAACAACAAAACCAGACAACGCTACTGGTCAGCGGTCCTTGTGCTTAGAAGTGCTGTGTTCAGTAGTTGTTCAAAATAGGGTGGGCTGACCCTGATAGTGCTCCAAACACTTCGAGTTGTTGAAGAGTTTGGGTTTGTGGGAGTTGGAGGGTGAAGAAAGTGAAGTACTGCACACTGGCAGCAGACTGGAATGGATAGACTGGCTGGACTGGAATAAATGTAAAGCAGAGTGACAAAGTTCCAGGTGAACAAGGTCCAAGAAGACGTGGAAGGAGAAAAAAATGCGAAGCCAACTGAGGCTTCAGAGAGAACTGGACATGAAATGGTGAACTGGATAAGTTGATTTTTCTGTAGCTAAAGTACAGGGTTTATATAGAGTATAGTACATATATCTGCCTACTGCAGAGTTGTTTCCCACAGCAAATTATATCTGAGGCACTACAGTACGCATGGGCCACTGGCCTGCTGCTCCCGCAAATCAGTCAAGATTTGGTGATGGCGGGGCCACACAGGCCTCCAACACCAGACTTCTCCAAATTCATTTACATTCCTTTTTCCTTTGAGGAACTGATATTTCCCCGAGCTGATATTGCCCTACCTTCAACCATACACTTGCAAATATCGACAGCAATGCACTCGTTTGGGGCTACTAGTACAGACTCTAGTATGCCGTCTGAGTCTGTGCACGCAGAACTACTGGATAATTTTGGTGACGATTTCATTGATTTTCCCCAGACATATCCATCAAATGTTGAACTTGATCAGTGTTCAAGTTCAGGAGGGTTTGGGGATGGAGGGTACTACATATTATAACATAGTACTAGTGACATATATTAGCTAGTATTTGACTGTTCAGTTCGCCCTTTTCAAAGTTTTGGTAATGCATCAGAAGGCGCATATCTCATGACTTGCTTTGTTGTACATACTACTACTTCTTACCACACTTGGAAGCCATTGATTCGAGTCTCGCTTGTCTAAGTGTATTATTCATCATGAATCATGTGAATGTGATCACTATGAAACCAAATGGATATTGTAGACATTAATGTTTGGTGGGACGGGTGCCACTCGATGACAATGGTTGGAGCTGAGCTATAATTGACTGGAGTGGTGACCTCACTTGTGCAGTGTTCGAAGACTAATTTCAAGGGACAGAATGTGGTCTTCATAGCTCAATATTCAATTTAATGCAACACTCGTAAGGTGAATAAATACAGACTCCAGGGACCAATTATGCATGGGGAAAACTTTTCACCTCCAGGAGTTGAGCCTTGCACTGCGCGTCGCACAGTTGCTTTTGAGCTCGCCATTGTGCCGTCACAATGAAAGTGAGAAAGTCTTCTGGAACCTGGAGCATTTTGACCAGTGGAAAGACTTGAACAGCAGCCTGCTCCTGCTCAGCTCGTTCAGTGAGAACGGCAAGGTATTCATCACCTATGGAGACATTATTGGTCACTTAGTTGTTAGTAACACGAGAATGTAAGATGTACTGAATTCGAGAGGGTCAGAGGCGTTGATTGGTAATTTGTAGTGTCGGAACAGCCGAGGACTGGAAAAAGGCATTGATCAGCAAAATACAAAGAGGAATCACAAGAATCACCTACTGTTTTGGTGCACCGGGAAGATTTTCAGGCAGCTGCTCACCACCTAAGATATTTTCTTCACCTGGATCAGCAAATTGAGGTGTGGGTAACTCAGTCCATTCACTTGTGATTGAGTGGGAATCAGAGACAGTGCAGGCAGTAACAGAGGAGACAATTTGTATGCTTACCATTTGGATGTTTGTGAGGAGGCTGGTGGTGTGGCCATCGTGGTGGAGTGTTGGGTTGGGTGAGAGTTGGTGTTCGTCAGCTGAGGATTATGATAGTTAGAGCCGCATCTGCCACAGAGCAACTTGGGACTTACTTGGTGTGCTATATACACTGGGAAATGAAGAAAGGTTATGATGTGCTTAGCACTGGCGATACCAGTACAGATAAGCCAAAATTTGCCATTGGTTGACAAAATTAGAAGGTGTTGAAGGCCACCAGTGCTAGTGATGTTCAACCGGCATCTTGCAGTAAGTGTGTTGGTAATCACCTGACAACATGGTGTTGCAAAATCACCAGTGCACTCATCACCATCTCATTACCCATGTAGCAGGTGAAACGGACATTTCACCTATGGAAGGGGTGGCAAAGGGAACCTCCTTCCAGTTTCATAGTGTGATAATAGTATATTTGGCCATCTACACTCATATAAGCTCAGGTACCTAGGTACCTCGATGGCTCGAGTATGAACAATACATAGACTACTTAATCAAAAAAAAACTGTCTGGCAATAGGTAGGAGTAACTAGTGAGTGAGGAATCGTAGGAGAGGATGTAGGGCTAGCATTGAATGCATGCACAGACAAGTGAAGGGTAGCCACATAAGCTGTTTCTTATTTGTTTGAGTTTGTTCCTGTGCTGCGTCCCATCGATAAGAAGTGCACACAGACTGCGTCCTAGTCCGTGTCTGCCATGTTGACACAAAGCCCATCCTCACAATGACAAAGTTGAAGATGACTTTTGAAAGACTATCATGATCGCCATGATAGTACATTCACTGTGAGTCCTTGACATACTACTAAAGGATATCTGTGATCACCTCAACGGCACCTAGGCTATAGTTCCTTACATGCCCATGCCCTAACCAAAGATTCATGAAATATACAGATAATGCTCTCCTATAACCAGGACTGTTTAAAACTGTGATGTATGAGGAGTCCAGACTTGGCTGAGAGCATCACTCAGCTCAACTTCATTGACCTGTCTTGTCTTGGGCCAGTGTTAATGATATAATATTATGGCCACTTACTGTTTGATTGCGGTTTACAGCTACTGATCTACCATTACTTAACTCGTTGCCTTCTCTCTTCCACCAAATCCAAGCCGCCATGGACCAAACTTTCTCATACAACCTAAACAACCCCTTGAGCTGGACTATATGGCGGTCTACCACCCAGCCTGTCATCATGGGCCTATTTTATTGCATCACTCCATACTTATGCAGTATTAGTGCCCATTGCAACTCAAAGATGGTCTTCACCTGGTCACCAAATCACTGAAATAACTATTTTCATTTCTGTTAGCAATCCCGGGATGGAAGAATCCTGCATATCACACTGGTGCGGTTACAAAGACACACCACTCCGAGACGAGGATCTGAGGGGACAAATCAGATGTTCGCACAATCGGCACTCGCAATGAGTCACTGACTTAAATTATAGTGTTCATTTTTAACTTGCTGCCGTATGATTTCAACCCTGCAGCCTGTTAAACGCAGGATCACATGTCATGGCCAGTCCAAGGTCAGGAGGCTTTTCAAAGAAGTCCATGACGTGCTGCCAGAATGACATAAAAGGTCATGCCCCTTCTTATGTTTTCATATCAGCGACCAGAGTAAGCCACACTTATTCCTGTGTACATTTACTAATGGATTGTTCATGATCTTTAGCAGGAGTTACAGAACAAATCCTTTTACTTGCGGCAAGGCATGCCCACTGCACAGGGAGTTATTTTTACTGTACTAGGAAATTTTACTGAACGAAAAAACTCTGCGTATTGACATGGTTTTTTAACAAAAAAGCGCTGATAGAGTGATGGGGAGAGCATGCCCTCAGATCTACACGTATTCTGCTGATTATCCAAAGAATTATGTTTTGATTGCATTAGTTAACAACATGGCTCATAAATCTCCAGGGTTCTAATTGCTACTATAAAGAATATGGGCTTGTGCCCATGCCCTCGCTGCCTCGTACCGAAAGGCTTGTTTAGCTGTCTTAGTTTCATGCAGGAGATGAAATGCTGCACAACGTCCAATGTTGCCAAGGTCCATAAGTTTATCTACCGAGTGGGAAATTTTATAGATGGTGCACAGGTCAAAGATGCCCTCAGAGAAGGCTCTCATCAGAGAAGGTTCAACTGCAGTGCTCTGGAACTCGTAATACTTCTCCGGGTGAAACAACTTTCATTTGAATGCCTGTGATCTCACAGTTCTTCAGGAGCGGGACCTTTTTACTATTTAAAGTGTGCATATCAGCTGCGTTCCGTCAATATAAATCTGAGGTCCCTGCACAGGAAGAACTTGCACACCAAGCGCTAAAGGTAAGATAAGTGACAAGTTGCAGGAACCTGCATGCAGGTTACCTGAAGCCACAACCATAGAATGGTGGACCTATCCTTATGTACATGAGGGTCAGCGTAATGCCACAATTTTTGATAATGTATCTTACTTTGATCAGTTTAGATCCTGCACTCCATTACCCACTCCAAGACAGGTGGAGTTGTCGTTATTGGTACATCTTGTGTGTATTGTACCGCTCGCTGGAGCTATGTTTTGAATCGGCAAGGCTGCATACGTCACTGGCAACATATTTCTATTATTTCCTATTGGCATGTATATCTCATGGGGACTACAGTTGATGGTTCAATGGGTCACAGTGAGCTCCGCTGACTTCAACTTCACAGGTGTTGGATGTCCAGGCTAAAGCAACCATGAATTGTATTGATAGTCAACAGATGCAAGATCTGACGACAGCAATAGTCCATGATTCAGCCGCAATGAAACAGACAGGTTGGTATTTCAATTTGCTTGACGATACCAAATACCATCAATATATCTCCTACTTCACAATAATTTTCCTCTCTGCCAGCTTCAAGATCGCAGTATGCTTAATTCATCTCATTGGTGGCAGCATCGAAATTGGCCGCATTATGTCATATTTCCTGCCATCCCCCAGTCTGGGTTGTTGTTATGAATGTGTGGTTCAGTTCACACAATCGGTTTGGTTCATCTCATAGTTCATTTTGGCATGATCTTCCCATGCACAGGAGCTTTCAGATGTGTGATCTAATCACCCTCCTCATTTCTTGTCAGTCGGGGAGATGTGCTGGCATCTTCAAAATACATCCACTAACTCTCTTGATACGGCGGAGAAGAGTCCTACTCCTGTTGTTCTCCAATGACATCCGACACATACAATGCAGGAAATTCAAGATCGAACTCAATCGCCATTGTCTTCTTGCCTCAATTGTACAACTCATCACTTTGTTACATCATTAGTACATTCTTCATGTCCTTGCTCAAGATCTCACATCCAATCAATACACTAATAATATCAAAGTTTTTTCAATGTTTGCTTTTTGAAGTCTGGCACCCATAAGTCTGTGATTATTCCTCCCTAAGTCAGTGTGTGCTGATATAATTGTCGTCATTTATGATAACCTTTGTTGCTCTTCCCCACTGTCATGGAAGGTGCGATGTATTTTGGGGTCAAGAAGGAATGGGTCCCAAGGCAGAAATCTACGACATGGAGATGCTGGCTGTTACAGGCATCAATGAATGCAGCTGTCCAAGTCCCCAAATTTCGCACATGTATCCACCGTCTTGCCTTCAACTGCATGCTGGCCTGGAGAAACTCGGCTTCATCATTTATGGTCATCCTTTCAGCCCAATTGTTCCCCTGCTTATCTTCAACCCAGGAAAATGTTTGATGTTCTCATGTATGATGCGTTTGTGGAGAATACTGATTGTTGTCGTTGGAGAAGGGTCGCGTGTGGTTCTGTCTTAGCCCATCGCACACAAAAGAGTATATTCACTCCCCTAATTCCTTTTGGTTCTTTCAGATTTTTTTTTTGAGGCCTGAGGGCTATAAACACACCATAAACAGGCAGCAGTAATTTGTTCACGCATAGCTGCAGGCAGTGCAGCACTCTCCAGAGCAGTGTCGTGTTTCATCAGGACATTCCACCAGGATACACTGAAGTACACATCTGTCCACTTCTCTTGATTTTTCTCAAACCCCCACCTCTAGGCTTATTCCTTTCATTGCCCTTTACATCCCTCAAATGTTGCCATCTATGTGCGTCCTTCCAGGTCAACACAATTGTATCAATGCAAAGGCACACAACAATCAACAACTGGCCCTCACAGGGAACTGGCAATTATTCAATGTCTTGCGGAAAGAAAGCGAAAGCCCTGGCTTCATTCCAACTCTAAGTCTGGGTAATCCAGGGGCACTGTGGGTGTGTACATTTCGAAGTATATTTTCAATGCCATACAAGATCTTTGTAGAGTCATCGGTATTCCCACTTGGGGGCCACTTCAACTGACTCGGTGGTGTCTGCCATGCCACCTCCAGAATGTTGTGTCCAATGATAAGATGCTCAAACTTTGTGGTCTGGAATCCTAACCCAGACGTATTCCCCCACTTCAGTCAGTTATTTGATACGTCGGGGTTCAGCCTTCTGACTGATGGCATCTTAGAGGACTGTGCCAAACGCAAGAATATATCTATGCAATTGTCCTCTGTTCACCCGCTGTCATGCACCAAATGTGTTTGGTAGCGAGAACATGGTTTTTATCTTCATTTTCCATAACATTCCTTATGCACCATTTCATTTGTTTCCCTTCCTTTCCCTTAATTTTTCGATTTTCAAGCGATTTTCAACAGTATTACGGCATCCTGCATTTTTATGGCATTTCGCATTCAACGAGGTTTATTCACCTTTCCCCCATTCACACGCTTCCAACACTCTCCCATCTTCACCCACTACACTCTCAGACAACCTCAGCATCAGCCAGACCATGCCAAATTGCACCAATATGTCGAAAACCGCGTCTTTATTCAACCTGTCCTCATCACCCTACCATTTCCAATCCTCTTCAGCGGCTTATATTCGTCGAACCATTCAAACCATTATCCACTCGCACCTCACCTCCATGATCACTGTGGACACCATGCCATTCCATCCTAATGCTCACCAGAGATTGCAAACAACCAAGTCCCTATGCAGATGACCAATCCCTTTATCATGCTGGGGAAGCGTCTTACAGACTGTGTATATCCCATGATCCCTGCATGTCGACATTCTGCACCAACAACCACATGACATCTCTGCAGCAGAGCATTCAGATCATCACACCATCATGGCATCATAGCATCATCACTCCATTCCATTCTCCACTGCCCATATGCTGCGTCATTGCTGTGTCACAGCTCTTGCATCATCACTGCACAGCACTTTGTCATGCTTGCATAGCAATTGGTCATGATGACTCAGGTCATGAGTCATGGTTTGTAATGGTCACAGCCCTGCTTTATCATCGCTTTTTCATTCTCTGACTCATTCTTTGTCCTTATGACTCATTCTCCATTTTATGACTCATTCTGCATAGGATTTGTTCTATTTTTTGAAATTGCTCAGTCATTACCCCTGAAGCGCAGCACATTCATTCCATTCCCCCTCTTCATCGCCCTACTCATTGCCTGGAGCGTTGCTTTGCATACACAGAGGTACGCAGGTACTATACTCTATATAAACCCCTGTACTTTAGCTACAGAGCAATCAACTTCTTCAGTTCACCATTCCATGTCCATTCTCCTCTGAAGCCTCAGATAGGCTTCGCATTTTACAGTCCTCTGTCATCATTCCTGACATTGTTCACCTGGAACTTTGTCACTCTGCTTTACATTTATTCCAGTCCAGCCCAGTCTATCCATTCCAGTCTGCTGCCAGTGTGCAGTACTTCGCTTTCTTCACCCTCCAACTCCCACAAACCCAAACTCTTCAACAACTCGAAGTGTTTGGAGCACTATCAGGGTCAGCCCACCCTATTTTGAACAACTACTGAACACAGCACTTCTAAGCACAAGGACCGCTGACCAGTAGCGTTGTCTGGTTTTGTTGTTTTTGTTGAAGGTTTCAACAGACTGGCAACGAAGATCGACACCACCAGCGCATTCATTTGCGTGAAGTGTCTCGCAACCTCATACCCAGCAAAATCATGGGCACGGAGAAAGGAATCAAGGCATTGGTTAGATTCTTGGAAGGATCCAATGTATTCAAGAAGGAGAGACAGGCAAGAAGAGGAAGACATTGAAGAGAGGGGGGCAGATGAAGTTGAGGGAGAACTGGAGAGAGTAGGAGGTAGGAGGAGAGGGAGTGGGACGAAGGCGGTGGGGGGTAGTGGACAGGATGAGTGAGTACTGTTGTTATCTGTGTTCCCTCAATGCCCAGTAACTATGTAGTTCCGCAGTTCTTGATTCTGTAGCCTGTTTTTGCCTTGAAATCTGCAAAGAGTGTATGGTAATATAATCCTTGCAATATCTTTTCCCGGCCACCCGAGAAGGACAATTCGCACTTACTGCAGGATATCATCACCTTTTGCTCCATGTCACAAACCATGTGTCTTTAGCTAAATTTGATGTGTATGATAAATGAGAGCACTCAATGAACGGCCTTTATATTGGAATACATCAATGATCATGTATTTCTATTAGGTCAGCTTGAGGAAAGCTAGTAAAGGATATTAGATACATGCTCACTAGCTGTGATTGTGCAGTGTCATGAATTTTGTATGAACCCCCTGATCGTAGTCGAGATTTGCAGGCATCCCATGGCTATGTACAACAACTCAAATTTTCGCAGTATAAATGGCCTTTTAGTTCAAAAACATAGTCAAGGAGAATGAGCTTGCTCAACAAGTGGGACATAATTACACCATCGTCCCTCGCCGGCCGTGATGGTGCGACCTTGTGATTTTGCCACAAACTCCCATGCTTATCTGAAGTTGATAAAAAATGCCAAAGCCACTTCCCACGAGAAAGTCTTCAATAACCTTGTAGTTCAAAACGTTAATAAGGGAAATGAAGACACCCAACAAGTCCAACCTAAATATGCTAACTATCCTTACCAGGGGTGATGATACAACATCGTTATCTTGTTTTGAACTACTCATTGTAGTCTACATTTGCAGGTTATGTACCCACAACAACAATCTCTCGCAGTATAAATAGCCATATTTAGGGGGAGCAGAACTATATTATTCTACAGTTCACACGGCTACAATTTCAAGGACCCTTGAATTCACTGATGGTTGTTCTGCATCACCATCACTGCCACCTCCTTGTTTTCGCTTCTTTGCAGCACTTTTTTGGTCATCGAAGTACTTTGGTTCAACAAAGTAAATACCAAATGCCTTCCAGTGAGGGGTCTCGTACTGCTCGCCCGATTCGCTGCATCAATGCACATAGGGATCGTGTATATCGCCATTGAATAACAATCTTAATGCATGTGCCAATCAATCTAGACGCAACGACCTTGCAGATGCTATTTGGACTAACGGCGTTTCGTTCTTCGCTGGGAAGGAGAATTTATTGGAGGCCGAAGCACTTCGCTTGTTGAAGCGGCCTGTGCAAAGTGAGGCTCCCAGTGCTCCCAAGTATGTTTGATTTGGTTTTTGCATACTTTGCCTCACGCTGACGTATTTTAGGAAAAAGCGGACCAAGGCGTGATTGGCTAGGCACTGCGTATTGATTCGTTGTATAATAGCATCTTGATAGCATCTTTTGATAATTTGTATTGAACACTGTGACTTAGCAATGCATGCTCGAGGTCTCCGAGGGGATTAGGCACCAGTCTAGCATGTGTCTGAAATGCACCAATTGCACACTGCATGGAGCAAGCACGCTAACGCAAGTTAGTACGAGACATCAAGATACGGACAGCAAAAGATGCACTGCGGCAATTTCACGATACAAAAGAACTACATGCCAAGGCGGAAATTGTTGTCGTATGCTGGAGCTCTGAAGATTGGATTCTTCTATGAAGATACATCGGCATGTGGAGGAATTATATAATGGAAAAAGGCAGTAATGCTCATATATAGGATCACTAGCTAGTACTCACTGAACACCTTGATTTAGATTCACTCCACAAACAATTCAACGAACAAGGACTGGAGACAGGTGATTTGTTTGAATTTGAAATTTGACGGGTGGATTACATAATTATGCCACATCATGGACGAGGTCCTTTCACGTACGTCAAACTTTATCTGGACCTCCGTGGTGGTCACGACTAGTTCGATCTTCGCAACCACGGAAATCACAATTCCTCCGACTACCTCGAGATCTGTGCATCACCGCCACCCAAACGACAACGACTACGCCACCGTCAACCACCTCTCAGAACTACTTCTGCGTCCCCGATCACTATTACCACCTCAACTGCACCTCTACCCTTCTGGTGGCTGCCTCGCCACAGAAGTTACCACCAATTTTACTGGTCAGCCTTACCAATATCGATGTCATTCCACTTACAGAGCAAGCCCGCCCAGCATACAATCTTCTTCTTCTAGTGGCTCTGGTGTCCATAACACGGGCTCCGTTGTCGATCTATCTGTAGCGGGTGGTGTTGCAGTCATTAAGGTCATCTCGTTGTTTATTTCGAAGTTCGATAGGAAACACTTCACAGACTGGTGCGTTTTCTGATTTTTAATCACATATTGATCATGACCTCATGATGCAACAACCACATTAGACGAAGCAATCAAGTGGCCAGGGCAGAAAATGCACGATGCTGATGTTCACGCGTTGCCAACCAAATCTACGGGCCGGTCTGGTCTCGTGTACTCAACCTCGCACGCGCACCAAGTCCCAGTAGATATGATCATTCCGTAGCCGCCAATTCATTTCCAGCAACCGACACAAGCTCGCCAGACCTATACGCCGTCCCTCCACTCTCATCCCTCAAACCCAACCAACCGGACTGCTCAGTTCAATCTCTAAAACTGGCCGATTTACGAGAGGGCTTTCGCGAGTTGAGCACTGTCATCAAACCTGTGCCAGCGTCAGAGTGTTCAACATTCCTATCTGACGACCACACAGCTGATATCACAGTACTCACCTTGACTAAACTTCTTAGCCGTAATTTTCATAAGAGATGTCAATCACCTGACACGATATTCTTGGTAGGTGCGGTAACGCGAGAGAGCCCACGCACGAAGCTGCAAAAACCATACATAGAAACGACAACATGGACTCTGGCGTATGATGAAGGTCGTTGATACATGCGAGAAGGGAGGTTGGAGAGGGAGCAAGAGATGAAAGCTGGTTTGGATCCTGCTGCGCTTTTTTAGGCTGCTGGTCTTGAAGGTCGGTGTATCTTTTGCTTGTCGGTTTTGAGTTGATGGGCTTTCCCACACAGATATCGTGTTTTGTATGATCATCTTGATCGTTTCGTGCACAGTCTAGCTCCTGGATGTGTCAGCACCATCAGCGTTGTGAGCTATGTTGTGTTGCTTTCGGTACATCTCCATCATTTTTGCCGAGATACCTGTTGCAGCATGTACAAATTCCTGTATTTTTTCTCATTATGTCTTATATATACCCTCCACTGATGAAATCCGTACGCAACTTGAATGAATACCGATTACTTATATCCCCAAGCCTAGCGTGCAGGACTTTCTACTCTTTTTGAGAGCGTTTTCCACATAGTTGGTGGAGGAAGTGGCAAGCACGTGCCTCGAAGCAGCACATTGGGGCTATGCTTTGCCAGTGCTCAGTTCGCCTTGTTTGTCGAAGACGTCCACGAGACCCACCTGAGACAGTTCCACCAACAGTACTGTCTTCTCAATCTGGTTCAGGGTCTTACTTGATGAGTCGAGGGTCATCTCCAGTGTTCAGACAGGGATACAATGCGTGGAAAACTGTGAGCATGGTGAAATTATGCCTGCTCCATGATGGTAAACAGGCTACATCAACCTCCCACCCCCACAAGTCCCTATGAGATGTACGTCGCGCATTTATTGACCTTGCCATTTATTGATCTATTCTAGGCTAATGCTACACAAGATCCAGCCAAAACCGCCTGCCAGCAAACTTTGACGACGCTCAAAAGTATGGTCTTGTGCATCACCATAATTTCAATTTACTGGTTCTGTTGTAACGTTTATTCTCTGAGTCCTCTAATACGCGCCATCTCTATCCTCATTCCCTTGTGCATCACTGCCGCGGTGCCCCTGGTCTATCATCTTCTACATCACATCCACGTCCGCTCCTCGGTCCCATTCCTCACTTTTCCGCCCGATACAATGAAACAACCGAACGCCAGCGACGCCCAACGTGAACTACCTCCCCTCTCGTCGCAGTCCTCACGCTTTCAAATTTGATGCAGTACGGAATAGACACGTACATCTTTCTTGGGTCTGTTTCAACCACTCGATCTGGTGATTCGGTCATTGTATGCTGCTCCGCAGCGGAGGCAAAACGCCCACACAAAGGACTCGTTCCATCTTTTCTTTCCGCTATGTAATTCACACTGATGATTCTTCATAGACACGCACCGCACGGACAACAATTTCCGTCTTGAAACCTAGCTCTTTGTATCATTGCCTCCTTCTAGTGTGTCTTTCTCTGTCCCGTCATTATATTGATGCTCTTTCTATCTTGCGCGTAGAGTGATAGCGTGTTTTACCCACTAATTATTGAGATTTGTCTGGCTCAATCTAACGTGCACTTGCACATCGACCAATGCATTTCAGACACACGCTAGACTGACGCCCCAAACCCACAAGGCGACTCATAGATCTCAAGTATGGCACTGTGATGCGGTGTGGAGAATTCAAGTCTGCTCACCCGGTCCGTCAGAAACCGAAACCCGCAAGCAGCAGGAGTACTAACAGCAGTCCCATGCCCGGCTAGCCCGTTGTGAGCTATCCCAGTAGCTTCCATTCCATCTCCCGCTTTCTCATTCCTCACATATCCTGGTACCAAGTCCCTCAGCCGTATGCACCTTCGTCATGTCTAACTATCACCGCTCTTGTGTCGCACGCAGAGTTCTCAACGTCGGCTTGGGAGAACTCGTTAGACAATGGCGCTTGGATCATGAATGAAGGTGAGATGGGTCCTGCTGGGGTCAAGTCTACCAACATACTACCCTATGTAATAGTACCTGGCATGTAACTCACTTACACGGTGAATCTCGAGACCTTCCAAATGATTTCAGCTTCACATCATATCTAGTCCTTCGGAGCCACACCCTATCAATATGTTGTGATTCCAGCTTGCCACTCGGTGCGAATGTGGGTGGGCAGCTAGTGCAGCTCGCTGGTAGTTATGCAAAGATATACATATGCGGTTTGTCCAGACATATTTCTCTTTCAAATTGACCTGGGAACATCAAATAAATAGGTACTGTAATGAAACTTGGAACGAATAACGTACTGATACAACATGAATGAGCCGGTTTGTCCAGACCTATTTCTCTTTTACATAAATATACTTCGGGGTAGCATTCACTGAAATAAATAAGTACGGCGACGAAACCCGGAACAACAAAGAAAATTCTCCTGCTCCCTGCAGAGTACCAGGTAATCAGATCGAGTATTTTCCGTCCTACACACTGCTGCTAGTTGACACATGCACACGCTCCTGGAAAACAATTGAAGTCATGCCAGTTGCTGCATCGGAGTCGGCCACGAGTTTGGCGTGATTTTCCCGGATGCCAAGGATCAGGCGGGGTCCCAGCACAAACATTTGCACGACCTCGAAAATTTGAAGAAAGCCATAATAGATACCAGAAGCCAGAGAATGAGAGTCCTAAAGAAATGATAAGCCACGCTCGCATGCCGAGGTCAACGACAGAAAGACATGCCAATAATGTTGGAGACAACTGAGAGCCAATCTGCAAGCAGGAAACAGCGATAAAGCTAGCATGCGCAAAACTTCAGCGGAAACAAAGAACCTCATTCATATCATGAACTCACCTGGCAAAGTAAAGCATGTGAGTTTTCATTAACACCTTGAAAGAATCCCCGATAATCCCCCCTGATGATTGTCGGCGCAGTTCACGGAAGTGTTTTACTGTAATCCAGACTGCGGGACACAGTGCGAAAACCTCCCATGCAGTGCCAAGTATCCAAGTGATTGTATCCAAAAGTAAGCCATCTCCCCCTGTGAAATTAATACACTCATAGGTGCTGGAGAGAACGAGTCGGAACTCCTCTGGTACTCATCAATGAAGCTCGTGTACTTGAGTTTTCATCCATGATCAAGCGCACCTCCTGAAGCATTTCCCGTTACTATCACGCTGAGTACTACCGCGGAGACCTGGACAAAAAGCAAGGCTACAACAAGAAGTATCATCACCTTTCTGGATCGTTGATACATGGCATGTAACCGAATGAGCACGATGACTGGTGTGATGTTTCTGTCAAGTCAATATCGCTGACGCATTGCAACCGCATAACTCACTGCGCAGTATTGCATTCACGACGATTCTCACCCAATCTTGTGTGATCCACGTAATCAGGCCTGACAACTCCAGTTAGTGGTGAACCTTGGAGGATGACGCACTCGAAAGAAACTCACAGCTGTGGCAGTCATTATATTGCACCAGTTGGTCGAGAATCTCACTCACCCCTGCATGGGAGTGCAGTTGATTAGACGGGAATGGCAAGCAGTGGCTCAGAATAACTCACTGAATCTGTCAGTGAAATTGTCGGAACAGAGACTACATGCTACTGGTCAGAAGAAATAGACACGGTGAATATTGAAGAGACATACTCAGAATCTGGACACTGATTGCGAGAGATGGCTCATTAGCACAACACCAATTCCTTAACCTTCCAAACACACACGGCATACGATATTCCAAGATAGCGCGCCTAAGATACCTCCAAGTCAGCACGACTCGCCAATCACCCTTATAACAAAAAAAAACCACATACACTCAGATACAGAACGGTCATGAATGACCAGCGTGGTCTCTGCCGCAAATTCATGTGGTTCTTATGACATGTGACTCTGCTCAGTGCTCACCCAGACCAGTTCAATCTATATATAAGTCATTCTCAGTCAGATGGCTGCTCCAGTGATGACACCAACCTACTTCTTGTCCGAAAGTCAGCGCTGCAGAAATCGCGTGAAAACAATGAGAACATCGGCGATTCTTGAATTCCATCTTGCTCACCCCAATCATATATCACTCCAGCACAGGCGGCAACTGCAAAACCGCAGCCAAGGTTAGATTGAGACATCGTGTCATTATCCGACTGTCTTTCCACGGACCTGTAAAATAGCTAGAAATATGCCACACGTTGATAAACGGCCACACACTAGGGTCATTGGGGACTATGATCATACTGTCAGAAGATGGATATGAGGGAGCAAATTAAGTGGACGTAGAACGGTGGTGTTCATACAAGATATACCACCATTCAACCTTTTATCACCGAAATTAGCATAATGGGGTGATATCATGCCTGCATTGATTGACCGAAGTGAATATTTCCGCATGAATTCATGTAGAATGGGAAACTCGATCCAGGGTCCCTTGATTGGGTCGGCATAGACGTTGGCTGGGAAAATTCATAGCAGTTGGCACATGTGGAGAATGTTTGATGGCCATCAAAGATCGAAGACCTTTTCTCATTTTGGCGACTCACTTCATACAAATGCTTGCTCGATTGCATTAGTTTAGGGGTTATATCACTAATCAGCAAAATCAGGTACCTAGTTCATCCATCTAACACAGGCCTGGGTGTGATGTTACCATTGAAGAAGCTTGCCGTCTCAGATGAGCCAGTGGGACGCTCTCTGCAGCGTTGGGCTGGGCCTAGGAAGTGTAAAAGCTCCTCCGACTTGAGGGTGACTGAAGTGACTCGAGAAGGCATATTCTGTCCGCATGACGCCAGAAAAGTGAGGGTTGCAATGTTAAAACATCATGAATGAGGCCCAGACGAAGCACTGGAACGGATAACTCACCTGTTCCACCTGGCCTACCACTTCTCAACGCCCAATCTCCGGCCACGTGCTCAGTCCATCAGTTATCTTGTGCGGGCTTTCTCTTTGTCTGCCTCGGCCATGGAGTCATCATATCATTAGATTGCCAAAAATGCTTAGTGTATATTCTGAAACAAAAAGCACTAACTCAATTCTGCATCGTGCAATTGATAGGATAGCAATGCATCAATTTGCACAGCCTCATACATTGTGATTCATAATGCATGCATGCATGCGTACTGATATATGATGAATAAATACGTCACCATCCCTATGTAGGTACAAAGAGAAAGGAAAGTGCACTGGAAGAAAAGAAGACTCGGACACACTATGTAGTACTATCGTGACCATTCAAACAAAGAACACCCTCTTGCCTGTCAGATAGCGGCCATCAGGAAACCCCTAATTTGCTTAGTTTGTGCTTAGGTGTCTTTGCTAAGCTTCCGCCACACCTCAGTGCTGCTTCACATGTATATGACACGACATTACTATGGTATAATGTCTTTCTATTTATCATAAGGATGCTAAGACCTTGTGATCTACCATATGCAACCACTTTATTTGAGAAGTGAAGGAGTTGAAAAAAATCATTGGTTCGGATTGAGACCAAGACAATTAAGCAGCCGTTTAAGGAGGTTGTGCTTTTCCTGATGCGGCATAGGTAGCCTCTATTGTTAAGCCAAGTCCGCCACAACTGGCCTGGCGTCTTTTCTTGACTCGCAGCTTCGTAAGCCAGTAACTAGGTCTCTACTATCTCCATCAGTAGCTGAAGTTGATAGTGTTGGAATCAGAGATGAGTCCGAGACGTCCGAGTCGGTGCAACGAGCCTAGCTGGATATAGGCGAGCGCAACCCAAAAGGACACGAGACGCCGAGAGTCGTCAATATCTTCCTTCGTTACTGAAAATTTCTCCTTCCCTGCGTTAGTATAAAGCTTCGAGTAGAATCATTGCCGCATCTCAGTTCAATCAAGAGACTGAGATGTGAGCACATACCTTTTTTTCGTACTACAGATCTAACTGACGCCGTCGTAGTTTACCATCGTCGTTCTAGGTACTTGTCAGATAGTTCAGAGTTCAATCAAGAGACTGACATTTTACCGTTGTCGTTCTAGTGCTTCGCGTCCCTCGCTCGTTATCATTCACTTGAGATAGGTTTGCTGGAAAGAGTGCGCAACTTGACCATTTTGTTAGCAAGTACTTCGGACAAGTATGTCATTGTCACTTCTTGCTGAATTCTCGCACTTGTAAATTTGCTAGTCTGTGCATGCGCAATAGATCGGCATCATATGTCTTCTTCAAAAACAATCCTCCAATCTTCGTTCCCTGATTTTCAACACTCAGCACAATATATCCACCCTTGATACTAGTGCTAACAGCAACGTCCTCGTGGAATGTGCACTGTGACTCAGGCGACATATACCGCGTCCCCCTGCGATCCTCCATTGTGTACTTCTCTCCCTCAGAAGTACTGGTCCGTGCGCTTAAAAGACTTGTACTTCCAAGATTCGTTGTGTTTCTTTCTCTTTTCTTCTTCGCATTCCCGTTTCCTGTGCTCACGTGCTGCTTTTACCTTCCATCCTCCATTCAGATCCATGGTCTGTAGGCATCTCCGTCCAAAACATATTCCAAGGGTCTGTGCTCGCGATTCTGAAAGCCAAACCTTCCTGAATTCGTGACATGATTCGTCTGGTTTGTGTTCTTTATCATTGTCACCTATTCTTTCGAAATACCACTAACACTGACTTCGGTTACTCTCACCAATACTTCGACTTCTCTCACCCTCACATATCTACCACCACTCCCGAAGCTTAATCAACAACGCCGAGGTATGTATCCCACTGTTTGTGCTACTCCTCTCATATCATATCCTTCTAGACCGCTTAACAAGACGCATCGCCAGAATACAAATTCAGATACTTTGGCATGTCTTCCCCTCTCCATTCGGGCAGCGAAATCTCAGATGCGATGGAGCCGAATGTCAAACCACCTGCCAGATCTTTTTGACGATTGGAAACCACCATCCTGGTCAGACGTTCCGGTCATCTTCACTGCGTTCGACTGGTTCTCAGAAAGCCCAATACTGGTGGGATGTGAGAATGGAGAGTTGGAAGAAGTGTAATGAACGCTTCCAATTAGTGGTGAAATGGCCCCTTTGGCTCGTAAGTACTGTTCATTCTCATTCTACCTTGCAAGACTGACATTTCCGCTTCCATAGCAAATAACGGCCTTGTTGTATAGTTGTGATTTAATGTTGAATCCATCTCGGGTTTACATACTTCCACTGTACATCACCACTCATTGATATTACTGTCGTTTCTGTGCTTTGTCCGGGGACTATTCTGTCACATATTGTTCTCGCGACCCAACGTGGCGAGCCAGCTGCATAAAAAGATCCACCAACGGGTAGGGCATTTTCCAGAGCCGTTGTATCACGCCGTCACTGACCCAAAAAATTACCCAGAGGCAGACACCGTTCTATTTGTCGCACCAGGAGATGCTCGCTCTCGTTCGCATGATTGACCTTGCTACCGTCTACTCTCGGGGGTGTCTCGTAGGTAGGTAGGCGTACGTCTTTGGTTTAGCTTAAAACTCTGCACTGACTTTTGGTATACACTAGGAGCGGCCAAGACTGGCTGCACATGCCCCATAGCCAGGCGTGGCAGTCGACAGGAGCAGCGTCTGTCTGGGTGACAATGGAGGAATTCTCGAGGACTTTGGAAGCAGTCAGTGAGTATACAATCATCCCGGAATTGCTCTTACTCACAGCTTTCCAAGCAATCCAGCATTTCAAGAGTTTGCCGTACTTATTGATGTTCCCAGTGTCCCTGGCATTAATCCTTCCTCCTCTGCCTTAGTGCAACATCGTTTTTCACCAGACATGGAAATCATCCATGCTATGATGGCCCTTGAGGGGTTTTGCACACGAAGCACGGAAACAAAGTGGATCGGCTTCTGATGCTCTCAATTACTATGCATGTCAAAATTGGGCCTTCCATACATCGCGAGCTCCCAGGACAACACGCTCAATCACTTGTTCAAGTCTTTCGGGAGTCGCTGTGCTAGCTCGAAAGGCAGTGGTGTTTGAAGGGCCTACGGTCTTCCCTTGCTATTTTATTTCAAACGCAGAGATTTGCTTTATCTGAAGTACAGAAACCTGCGAAGGTGCGTGTTTTTCCAACGACTTTTGCGACTCAGAATGTGACTGGGCATATGAATAGGAACATCATCAGTGATGCTTTCAGGTCATTGCAGTTGGCTAAAGCGGTGGCAACTGGCAAGGACGTCAGATAAGAGCTTGACAGTGCCGTCAATAAGTTATGACTATTGTAAATCGACCGCTATGCGGTTTGTTAATATAGTTTGTTTATCTATACACGCGAATGTTGGATGTCTATCATATATAAGGACGAAACAGTTGGTTCCACGAAGCATGAATTCAAAGCACATCCCATGAAGAGTACACATGAAATCAAATCGAGTAACTTCCCCCTTAATCCGCTCCCTCTCCATCTACCCTCCGTAAATCACACAACGTTCCACTCCATCGAGCATCTGCGCATCTCGTACATTATCATCGGAAGTAATGTCAACATACCAGGTGCGGCGTAACAAGGTGGTAGGTGAGCATAGTTCCTGGCTGAAAAGGTGCAGAGGTACTGCTCGGCGTGTTCTTGCTTACAGGGGCGTTTGGCATTATTGAGATTGTAAGTGACGCAGAGCTGATCCCCGCGCTGTTCCTTTGCATGAATCACGTGTTTACCCAGGACCCCCAGCGTAGAACATCAGAAGTTTTCAACTCCGCATTCCCTGTGTTCTATTGATCGGTCGATCAGTCTCGACGCTGTGCAGCCCCCAACAGCAATGGGCCGACCTTACCTATTTCACCGGTATCTAGTAGCACTATACTAGTACTGACTCGAGTGCCGCACTGTTCCCTTCCATGAACCACGTGTTGACCCAGGACCGCCAGCGCAGAACATTGGAAGTTTTCAACTCCATATTCACTGTGTTCTATTGATCAGTCGATCAGTCTCGACACTGCAGCCCCCAACAGCAACGGCCCGGCCTTACCTATTTCACCGCTATCACAATAGCCACTCTATCGTTGATCGAGATCCTCTTCTGTCATGGATTATATCCAGAGGTGGCAGTACATGAAAACTGTACGGAGAAGGTTGGTGAAAGAGCGTGGCGATCCTATTGTGGGGCGGTTGGTGGACGGCTGTGGAATAAGGTGGTGAAGGTGATTTTAGGTGCTGTTGGGATAGTTGGTAGGGACTTGTATAGTTAGCGATGAGCGTATCTTTGGAATAGGAGGGTTGATATCTCGCGAGTCACGTGAGCCAGCTGCATTGACACCACAGAACTACATCAACAACCCAGAACTCTTCCGTCTACAGCTCTCCCGTACATTTTCAGGGAATCCGTCACATCTCATGCCTTTGCGGCGTGCTCCGTGAGTAAGTCCAAGAATGTAGAAGCTGTGCGTGGGGAAAGTCAGTTGGCGAAGTTTGGGCGAGGAAGATGGGGTAGTCCGATTGAGGTGGGGTTGCTTGGTGGTGAGGTAAGATCATTGGTGTTGCATGCGATTGAGAGGAAAGCGGGTCATACCTTTCATGCGATCCAGCATGCTTGGTTGGAAGAATGGTTGATGATCGGGGTAGGATCTGGATTCTGCTTAGAGTAGAAGGATAATGTGTCAATTGCAAGTCTCAACTGGAATGGCACACTAGAGCATGCCAGGGTATTCATAAGCCTGAGGGATATTCGCGCTCAGGTGCACAAGTTGGCATGGGCACAAGTTTGGAAAGATCAACTGTGGCCAGAGCCATGCCGGGATAAGACCAACTTGTATCATAGTTCACACTTAGTACAACAGTGACGTGGACGAGCTGGAAGCAAAGTTCCTCAAAGTTCTAACATCATCATCCTCGACAGACCAAGTCGCAGAAATTGCCCTCCGTGCGTTACCAGGTGTCGGTCTAGAATTCGTGAATGATGCAGCCTTTTCCGCCGATTTGGAAAGTCGCTTCAAGCTATAGCCACAGCCTGCAACAACCCGAATACGTACATCGACGCCATCCTCCAAGAATCTGGCCTCGAAAACCTTCTTGCCCATACCTGACGCGAGTGTCAACACTACTGGGTATCCTATTCATGATGGTTGTCAATGTGAACTCGAACAGAGGGTGTTCATCATCTTATGACTTTTTAGTCCAATGGCGCGTTCTATTTCAACACAGGATCCGATCCTTCATGGAGCTGTGCGCCACCAGTTAGTGATACATTGATGTGCCGGGCCTGGCTTTAGAGGGCTTGGCTTCATCAAAACCCAGGCCAGGCCCGCAAGCACTGTAATATCAATGGCCCTCAGAAGTCGTTATTAGACGTACGTCGCACATTTCTTAACCCTACCATGTATTGTGAAATTGTCATTTCAGGCTAATGATATGCAACGTCCAGCTCCCCATAGACTGCCAGTAGGCTTCTTTGATGACACACATGACTGCGGTCCCGTGCGTCTTAACCATTCCCAATTTTCCGTTTCATTTTCTGAGTTCCCTCGGCCCTCCGCAATGCGCAGTGTCCATGCTCACTCCTCCATATATCGCTGCCGCAATTCTCCTCCGTATCGCATCCACGCGTGCTCCCCTGCTGCAATTTATCATTCCTCTGCCACTTTACCCAATACAATTCAAATAACCAGACTCCAGAGACGCCCAACACCTTAGAAGGCTGAGGTACATCCCCCCTCGCCACATTCCTCACGCTGTTGAAGTTGTTGTAGTACATGACGGACAGGTACGTCTTTCGCGGGTCTGTTTCCAATCACTCAAGTCTGATGACTTTTGCGCAGTCGTTTTACTGCTCCGTGATGGGGATGCACTACTGGAAAAATGCATCAAGAGCTTCACATGTTAGATCCGCTCTCCTGGTTTTCTTGTTTTGTGTAATCCCTTGACACACCGACAGCTCTTCTTAGATATCCAGGACATGAATAATCATTTCTACTTTGACATCTAGTTTTTTTGTATTGCTACCTCGCTGTAGGGTGTCTTTCGTTGTCCCATCAATAATGTATCTCGATGTCTCGCATTCTAATTTGCGCACCAAATGAGAGTGTGCTTTATACACCAGTTTTTGATGTTTGCCTACTTTAATCTAGTGCACTTATCGATGGATGGATTTCAGAAACCCGCTAGAGTGACATCCAGCCCTTACAAGGTGATTTTCACCAGAGATTCTTGAGAGCGTGGGTTTCACTGTACGATGTAAAGAACTCTAAGACAATCTATTCACCCTGTCTGTTTGAAACTGAAGCTCGTGAGTAGGAACTACATGTATTCGACTGGAACTCTACTCCTGTTAGTCTATTCAAACACCAAGGGACTTGGTCGGTTGGGAGACAGGGCAACTAGTCCATGGACTTTGTGACTTCAGAACATCAAATAACAAGAAGTACAATGACGACAAAACTTAGAACAAAAATAAATATTATCCCACTGCAGGATACCCGACAACTTGTTCATCGCATCAAACATTTCCCGTTCTACAGAGTGCTGCTAGTTGACACGTGCACACGCTCCTGGAAAGCAATTGAAGTCATGCCGGTTGCTGCATCAGAGTCGGCTACGAGATCGGCGTGATATTCTCGAATACCAAGGATCAGGCGCGGTCCCAACACAAACATCTGCACGACCTGGAAAATTTGCAAACAACCATAATAAATCTGAGTTTTCATGGAATATGTGTCCTAGAGAAATGATGAGCCGTGCTCGCATACGGATGTCAACGACAGATGGGCATACTGTTGAAATCGTTGCAGACAATTGACCACCCATTGCAAAACAGGAAACACCAACAAAGCTAGCACGTGCAGATGTTCAGCGGAAAAAAGAGAACCATGTTCACATGATGGAACTCACCTCGCAAAGTAAGCTATGTGAGTCCTCATTAGCACCGTGAAAACGTTCCCGAATATCCCTCCTGACGATTGTTGTCGCAGTTCACGGAAGTGTTTTACAGCAATCCAGGCTGCAAGACACAGTGCGAAGACCTCCCATGCAGTGCCAAGTACCCAAATGATGGTACCCAGAAGTAGGCCATCTCCCCCTATGACAATATTGCACTCATAGGTGCCGGAGAGAATCAACCCCTCTGGTATTCATCAATGAAGCTCGTGTACTTGAGTTTTCATCCATAATAAAGCGCACCTCCTGAAATATTCCTCGTTTCCATCACACCGAGTACTCCGACGGCAACCAGGACGACCAGTAAGACTATAACAAGAGGTATCATCACCTTTCTGGATCGTTGATACATGGCGCATAACCGAGTGAGCACGATGACTTATATGATGTTTCTGTCAAGCCAATATCACTGACGCATTGCAGTCGCATAACTCACCGTCCAGGATGGCATTCACGACAACGCCCACCAAACTTCCCGTGATCCATATAATCTGGCCTGACAACTCCGGTCAGTGGTGAGTCTCGGAGTATAATCCACTCGAAAGAAACTCACAGCTGTGGCAGTCATTATATATTACACCAGCTGGTCGAGAATCTCACTCACCCCTGCATGGGAGTGCAGTTGAATAGACGGGAATAGCAAGCAGTGGTTCAGAATACTCACTGCATCTGTCAACGAGATTGTCGGAACATCGACTATATGCTACCGGTCAGAAGACACAGACATGGTGAATATGAGGAGGCATACCCAGAATCTGGAGGCTGATTGTGAGAGATGGCCCATTAGGACAACGCCAATTGCTTAGCCTTCCAAACATACACGGTAAACAATATTCCAAGATAGCGTGTCTAACATATTTTTAAGTCTGCGTGACTTCCCAATCACGCTTATAACAAAAAAAATACATACGCTCAGATACAAAACGGTCATGAGTGACCAGCGTTGTCCCTGCCACAAATTCATTGTATTTTCATCGTGTTCTTATGACGTGACTCTGCTCACCCAGACCAGTTCAATCTATAGAAGCCACTCTGAGTGAGATGGCTACTCTGATGATGGCATCAACCCACCTCTTGTCCCAAGGTCAGTACTGGAAATACCGTAAGGATATCAGCAGTTCTTGAATACTATTATGCTCACCCCAGTCGTATATCATCCCAGCACCGGCAGCAACTGCGAAATCATGGCCAAGGTTAGAGTGACATATCATCGTTATTGTCCAACTAGCTCCCCACGAACCATAAAAATAGCTGGTAAAACGCCATGCGATAATGGACGGCAAAAAACTGGGATCAGTGGACACTAGTGTCATATTATTAGAGGATGGGTGTGAGAGTGGACATATTCAGATGGTGTTCATACTAGATATACCACAGCGATTTAATCACCGAAATGAGCATAATGGGGTGATATCGTTCCTGCAGTGATTGGCCAGAGTGGGTATTTTCGTGTGAGGTCGTGTTGGACGGGAAGCTCGATGTTGGGTCCCTTGATCGAATCAACATAGACGTTTGCTGTGAAGCCTCACAGCAGTTGGCACATGCAGAGAATGTTTGATGGCCATAAAAGATCGAAGACCTTTCTCATTTTGGCAACTCGCTTCCATTCTCCGCTCCCTCGAATGCATTCAGGGGTTATATCACTGATCAGCAAAATCAGGTACATAGTTTATCCATCCAACACAGGCCTGGTTACCATCGAAGCAGCTTGGCATCTCAATTATTCCCAGATAAGCCAGTGGGACACTCTCCGCGGCGCCGGGCTGGGCCTAGGAAGTGTAAAAGCTCCTCTGACTCGAAGGTAACTGAAGTGACTCGAAAAGGCCATATTCTGTCCGCATAACAGAAAGGTGAGGGTTGAAACATAGGTGAGGTCCAGACGAAATGCTGGAACACATAACTCACCCGTTCTGACATCCCCTAGTAAGCATACTTCTCAACGCCCATTCTCTGTCCTCATGCTCAGTCCATCAGTCATCTCGTGCGCGCTTTCTCGTCGGCCATGAGGTCATCATATCATATGGTTGCCAAAGAAACTCAATATGGGTTCTAAACAAAACGCACTAACTCAATTCTGCATCGATTTGCAGTGTTTCACAGCCTTCTACACCATGATTCACAATGTGCGATCATTGAAATGTGGGGCATGGATATACCACCATCCCTGTGTAGATACAAAGAGAAACGAAAGGCCGCTGGAAGAAAAGAAGATTCGGGACGCACTTACGACTGCGCAAAGTCCGAATATTCGTTCTTTGAATTGTACCAGTTCATTTCAATAGAATATTGGTGATAATGTTCTCGATTGCCATCGGCAGCATCTCATTCATGTCTCTTAAAAGATTGTTACATTCTATCGCACCATCAAAAAGATAAGACACGCACCTCTCCGAGTTACCAGGCTCCCAATCATTTCGACTCTATGCACTGCAAAGCAAATCACGGGCGGAGTTTAAAATTGACCGAGCGCTGCCCATCCCCACATATACCGCATCCCCCTGCGATCCTCCATTGCGTGCTTCTCTCCCGCAGAAGTACTGGTCTGTGCGTCTCCTCAAAAGACTCGTGTTTCCAAGATTTGTCAGTGCGTTTCTTTCCCTTTTCTTCTTCTCATCCCTGTTTGTCCGTACTCACTGCTTTTACCTCCCTTTGCACCACACGGACAACCATTTCCGCCTAGGTATCTAGCTCTTTTTTATATTATTATCCGTCTTCGCTGTTGTCAATGATAGCATGCTTTACACACCGGTTATGATGGTTTGTCTTGCTCCATGCGGTCTGCACTGATCGATCACTACATTTCAGACACCTGTTAGACGGACGTCCAAAGCCCACAAAGCGAACCTAGAGATCTCAAGCACGACACCGCTATGCGGTGTAGAGAACTCGAGTCTGCTCACCCGGTCTGGCTGGAACTGAAACTCGTAAATACGAGCGCCCATCCCATCTCTCAACTTGTGGAAAACTCATGAAATAGCCCGTCAGCGGCTATATCATCTGAGTCCCACCTACCGAAGAGGAACAGTACTCAGGATGCGAATACGGAGACAAAGACAGGTAAATCGCTGCTTCCTCACAGCTCGTTAACCAATGGCGCTTGGATCATGAATAGAGGCAAGACGAGTGCAGCCCTGATATACTGCCGCAGTCAAGCCTACGAACCTGGTATTGCCCTATGTGACATTGCCTGTCATGTAACCAACTTACACACTGCGGTAGTGATGCATAGATGCAACAAAATATGCATTGAAGTCCCGCTGCGGTCGAGCCTACCAACCTACCACTCTATGTAACAATACCTAGCATGTAACTCACTTACACTATGAATCTCGAGAACTTCCAAATGATTTCAGCTTCGCATCATATTTAGTCCTTCGGAGTCAGAGACACTATTGATATGTTGTGATTCTAGCTTGCCACTCGGTGTGAACGTGGGTGGGCGGCTAGTGCAACTCGCCGGTAGTTGATGCAAAGATATATATCGGTTTGTGCAGACATGTTTATCTTTCAAATTGACTTCCGAACATCAAATAAATAAGTATTGCAATGAAACTTGGAATGAATAACGTAGTGATGTAACATGAATGGGTCGGTTTGTCCAGACCTAATTCTCTTTTACATATACTTTGGGGCAGCATATAAATAAGTACAGCGAACGAAACTTGGAATCACAAAGAAAATTCTCCCGCTCCCTGCAGAGTGCACGGTAATCATATTGAGTATCTTTCGTCATACACACTGCTAGTTGACACATGCACACGCTCCTGGAAAGCAATTGAAGTCATGCCAGTTGCTGCATCGGAGTCAGCTACGAGTTTGGCGTGATATTTTCGGACCCCAAGGATTAGGCGGGGTCCCAGCACAAACATTTGCGCGACCGTGAAAATTTCAAGAAAGCCATAATAGATATCAGAAGACAGAGAATTAGAGCCCTAAATAAATGATAAGCCGTGCTCGCATGCCGAGTCCAGCAACAGAAAGACATACCGATAATGTGGGAGACAACTGAGAGCCAATCTCCAAGCAGGAAACAGCGATAAAGCTAGCATGTGCAAAACTTCAGCGGAAAAAATAGAACTCCATTCACATCATGAACTCACCTGGCAAAGTAGAGCATATGAGTTTTTATTAACACCGTGAAACAGTCCCCGATAATCCCCCCTGAAGATTGTCGTCGCAGTTCACGGAAGTGTTTTACAGCAATCCAGGCTGCGAGACACAGTGCGAGGACCTCCCATGCAGTGCCAAGTATCCAAGTGATGGTAATCAGAAGTTGGTCATCTCTCCCTGCGGCAAGAGTGCACTCATAGGTGCCGGAGAGAATGAGCTCCTCTGGTATTCATCGATGAAGCTCGTGTACTTGAGGTTTCATCCACAATCAAGCTCACCTCCTGAAATATTCCTCGTTACTATCACGTTGAGTACTCCGGCGGCAACCTGTACAACCAGCAAGACTACAATAAGACGTATCATCACCTTTCTGGATCGTTGATATATGGCATGTAACCGGGTGGGCACGATGACTTGCGTGATGTTTATGTCAAGTCAATATAACTGACGCATTGTGGCGGCCGCATCACTCACCGGGCAGTATTGCATTCACAATGATGCCCACCCAATCTTGTGTGATCCATATAATCAGGCCTGACGACTCCAGTTAGTGGTGAGCCTCGGAGTATGACGCACTCGAAAACTCACACCTGTGGAAGTCATTATATTGCATCAGCTGGTCGAGAATCTCACTCGCCCCTGCATGGGAGTGCAGTTGGTTAAACGGGAATGGGAAGCAGTGGTTCAGAATACTTACTGCATCCGTCAATGAGATTGTCGGAACATTGCCTATATGCTATCCGTCAGAAGAAATAGACACGGTGAATATGAGGAGACATACTCGGAATATAGATGCTGATTGTGAGAGATGGGTCATTAGTACAACACCAATTACTTAGCCTTCCAAACATACACGGCAAAGAATATTCCAAGATAGCGTGCCTAAGATATTTCAAGTCAGCACGACTTGGCAATCACGCTTATAACAAAAAACTACGCACACTCAGGTATAAAACGGTCATGAGTGACCAGTGTTGCATCTGCCGCACATTCATTATATTTTCATGTAGTTGTTAGTATAACGTATAACAGTACTGCTTACCCAGATCAATTC
This sequence comes from Suillus lakei, assembly GCA_016628065.1. NCBI lineage: Eukaryota > Fungi > Basidiomycota > Agaricomycetes > Boletales > Suillaceae > Suillus > Suillus lakei. The sequence continues at coordinate 9,990 of JABBWA010000235.1, read as the reverse complement.
AATCTATAGAAACCATTCTGAGTGAGATGGCTGTTCCGGTAATGACATCAACCTACCTCTTGTCCGAAGGTCAGTACTTGACATACTGTAAGGATATCAACGGTTCTTGAATACTATTATGCTCACCCCAGTCGTATATCACCCCAGAACAGGCAGCAACTGCGAAACCACAACCATAGTTAACGCGACATATCATTGTCATTATTCGACCAGCTCTCCACGAACCAACAAAATAGCTGCCAAGACGATGAGAATTAATGTATGGCCACAAACTGGGATCATCGGAGATTTGTGTCATATTGTTAGATGATATGACGGAGCGGCAAGCTTGGTGGACGTAGGATGGTGGTATGCATACTAGATATACCACCATCTAGCGCTTTCATCACCGAAACGAGCATAATGGGGTGATATTGTTCCTGCATTGATTGACTAAAGTAAGTATTTCGCATGAGATCAAGTAAAAAGAGGAACTCGATCCAAGGTATCTTGATCGAATCAACGTCGATGTTGGTTGTGAAGTTGCGGAGCAGTCATGCACGGAATGTTTGAATACCGTAGAAGATCAAAGAAGCGTTCATCATTTTGGCGACTCGTCTTGCTACAGGTGTATCAGTTCAAGAGTCCCATGATATCACTCAATAGTAAAATGGACAAGTTGATGCACAAGCTTGGGTGTGAGGTGACCGTCAAACAGCCTGTCGTCTAGGCAGTTCTTGACGAGCATCACATTCTCTCTGCTTAGCTGGACTGGACCCAGGGGCATATTTTGTCCGCATAACATCAGGAAAGTGAAAGATGAAACGTAGGTGAGGTCTAGACGAAGCAAACAGAAAACTCACCTGTCCCGCTTGGCCTGCCACCTTCAGGCAAGCACACTCATCTCAATGCATGTCTGTTCTCGTCTTCTGAATCTGTATCAATTGCCTCATGCGCATCCTCTGCCTCGGACGTCATAGCACAAAAATGCCAATGATGGCAAATGCACTGCACTCAATTTGCATTGTGCAGTTGATGGGATGATGATGTATCCATTGTCATAGCCTGTACGTATTGGTTCACGATCCGTGATTGATATGTGATGCATGCACGACGCCATCCCTGTATATAAACAGAATTGAGAAGGTACTGGAAGAAAAAAAGACTTGGACGCACTTACGATCGCGAAATATTTCAAATGATCTCCAAATTGTACAGGTTCATTTCATAAAAATTTGACGACCATCTTTTGTCGAAAGCGTCGTCATCATCTCATCCAAGTCTCTCAACAGGATGGCGCCGTTCTGTTGGTACACAATCAGAAAAGTCAGAGATGAACAATTAAATGCCCTGAACAGACAACTCACTTGATACATCGGCGTTTTGAGTGTAGCCAGGATGGTATGTGACTTGCGTCGCTTGAATGCGCGGGCTTAGAATCGAGTCGTGTCTTTACAATTCCATTCTGGAGTCGATCTGTTCGTCTGTTTTTGCGCTTGTTCAATGACAACTTGTCTAGGGATGTGGATAGGAATGCACCCCATGACTCCTACCAGCTCTCATCGAACTATCTCCAACTCTTCCATACATAATCAAAAAGATCCGTCTCATCCAAAGCCATCTCCACATCCTCCGCAGTGCTCTTATTGTCAAGGAGCCAATCAAGAATGCAGAATCTGTGTATGAGGGGTGAACTGTGACGACAACGTAGATATGGCGGAGGTGGATGGTCGGCAGGTGTACTGGGGCGACCGACAGTAATTGGTGGCGACGCATGATTGTAGTGAGGTATTACTATGTGAGCAAAATTCAAATATGATATGTTGAAGTTGAAGTTGAAAGTTGACGTGATTGGCATTTGGATTTCCGTGAGACGTCCTTTTGTCGTGACGATAGCAGGTTGGGATGAGGTGATGGTATCTGGAGTTGCCATGGAACTTGACGCGTGCTGCCGATGTGGAAAGACGCGGGTTCTCGACGGGTGTGGGTCTTGGGTGGGGAGAGTCAATTGCGGAATTGAGGCATCGCAGCCTGGACAACTACATAGTACTATACTGGTATTGCCTCAAGTACCTACGTTTTCCCCTTGGATAAACCACTTGTTTAACCCAGACTCTCGTAATCCACGCCAAAGTGGACGGGGTTGTACACTGTCGAGAACATCAGAAAGTTTTGATAGCGAGACAACTTTACACATCCTGCGTTGACTGTTCTGTTGATTAGCCGGCTAATCTCAATAAGCACTGACCCGGTCTTATCTATTTCACCGTTATCAAAATAGCCACTCTATATTGTTTGTGATCATCTTCTGCCTTGGATCGGACCAGAAGCAGCGGTCCACAGAAACGCCTGCAGACCAGGTACAAAGAAGGTTGTCGGAAGAGTGCGGCGGCATGTCGACAGCTGTGGAATAAGGTAGCGAGGGCAATTTTGGATGCTGTTGGGATGGGTGATAGGGAATTGTATAGCTTGCAATGAACATACCTTTGCAATAGCAGCGTCGATATCTCGCGAGTCGCGTGAGCCAGCCACATGGACACCACGGAACTACGCCCACACCCCAGAACTCTTAACGATCCCTCTCTAGCTCTTCTATACGGGATTCAGAAGAGACCCGTCACATCTAAAACCTTTGCCGCATGCTCCGTGAGCGAATCTCAGAATGCAGAAGCTGTGCGTGAGGAAAGTCGGTCAGTAGTGTGGGCTGAGGCGTACTAGGGGATATTCGTGCTCAAACGCACTTGGCATGTGCACAAGATCAACCGTGACCTGAGCCATGCCAGTAGTACTGGGGTTTCCAGTGAGCTGCCAAGAGCAAAAGAACCATGATATGCCGAATTACTCCAATCCACTCGGAATTTGCCTTTTCCATAACATAACTATGACGTGGACCAGCTGGAAACGACGTTCCAAGATCCATCCTCGACAGACCAAGCAGTGGAAGTTGCCTTCCATGCGTTACCATTGGCAGGTAACGGTTTAGAATTCATTGATGCGTGCAGTCTTTTCCGTCAATTGGTTTCAAGTTATAGCCACAGGCTGCGATGACCCCAATATGTACCTGTGGGATATGGACGCCATCCTTCAAGAAGCTGGCCTCGAAAGCCCTCCTGCCCATACCTGACATGAGTTCCCACAAGGGCTACAGCATCAGTGGCCCCCACCAGTCGTTATTAGATGTATGTCGCACATTTTTTCACCTGCCACGTCTTTTGACATTTGACATTCTAGGCTAGTGCTACGCAACGTCCAGCTCCACATCGACTACCAGTAGGCTTTTTTGACGACACCATGACCATGGTCCTGTGTGTCTCAACCATTCCCAATTTACTAGTCTGTTTTCTGTTTTCTATGCTCTCAGTCCTCTGCCATGCGCCATGTCTATCCTTATTCCTCCGTACATCACCGCCACGGTGCTGTTGCATCCTCCTCCGAGTTACATCCACGTGTGCTCCTCATCACTCCACCACTCTCAACTCAACGCAATTCAAATAACCGAATTCCAGAGACGCTTAACGCGTGGGACGGTGGGGTACATCTCCTCGCAGTCCTCATGCTCTTGAAGTTATTGTAATGAGTGACACGCAGGTACGTCTTTATTGGGCGTCTGTTTCCAATCGCTCAGGCCTGATGACTTTTGCGTAGTTGTTTCATTGCTCCATGACGGGAACGAACTGCTGGCAAAATGCATCAAGAACTTCACATTGCGGACTCGTCTGTCTTGCTTTCTGCTGTGTAATTCCTCCAACCACCGACAGCTCTTCTTAGACGTCCAGCGTACGGACAACAATTTCCACCTTGGAATCTAGATTTTTATATTGTTACCTCGTTGTAGCATGTATTTCACTGTCCCATCAATGATGTACACCAGTTTTTGACGCTCAATCTAGTGCGCTTGTCGATCAGTATATTTCAGACACCCAGTAGACTGACATCCAGTCCTCACAAGGTGATTTTCACCAGAGATTCATGAGTGCCTGGGCGTCACTGTGCGGTGTGAGTAATTCTACAACAATCTACTTACCCGGTCTGTTTGAAACTGAAACTCGTAAGTAGGAACTAAATGTATTCAACTAGAACTCTACTCCTGTTAGCTATTCCAATTTTCGCATGAAGTCAAGTGAATAGGGGATCTAGGGTCTCTTGATTGAATCAACATAGATGTTGGTTGTGAAGCTGCAAAACAATCTATGCGTGAAGTGTTTGGAGATTGTAGAATTTGGCGAGTAAACAGGAATGAGAGGGCAGAGAAAAGAAGAATCGGGTACCACCGCCGATATTTATTTATCTATTTTCAAATTGTACAAGTTCATTTGATAAAGAAAAATCGATGGCGAGATTCTCGACAAGTGTTAGAGCACCGGTCTGTTGGCACGCCGCATCAGAAAAGTCAGAAACAAACAGGTAAATGGCCCAAACGAATACTCAATTCACAAGAGATATTTATGTTTATCATGATGCACTTGGCATGGACACTTTAGCAAACATGGAACGCACCATCAGAAGAAGCATTTTCAAATGATGCCAAGCATTTACCGTGAGTGAATCCAAGAATACAGACTACAGAAGTTGCACATTGGGCAAGCCAATTGAAATGAGGGGCGAGGCAGGCGGCGGCGGAGGGAGTGTGAATTTGAAATTTGATGGATTACATCTAGGGCTGGTCACCGTAACCATATACAGTTACGGCCGTACAATTGTACGGTAGCCATACGGGTACTGCCCGTATCATACCATATGCCATACGGTGTACTCAATATCATCGACAGTATGGTGCGGGTAACTATACGGCCATACAGTCAGTCAATACAGTATAGGACTGGTCCTTTACCCACCCCCACTCCTTTACCCACCTCAGGTAAAACTTTTGATTTCTTCATTTTTTCGTATCAACATATAGAAAGTAATTGAGGATGAGGCCTCAATGGACATTGCTATAGTATATGATGGATACTTGATGTCCGCAATGTTGTGCATGACACAAATTAGTTGTTTTTTCGTTCTCAGTGAATTCTATTCAGAGCAATATTAGATCAATGATTTTTTTAAAGAAAAAGTGGCTGGTAGGATACAAAGTATATACTTCAAACATCATTTTCACCTGCAACAGATTTGTACAAGTCTCTTTCATTCCATCTACAGAGTGGATAGATTGAACACAGGTAGTTTTTGAAGGTCTTATCTTAGCAAGTTTGTCACACATAGCTGTCATGCTGTTTGGCTTCCTAACTCTAAACTGGTAAAGCAATATACTGCATCACTAAAAAATCATGGTAGGACGAGCAAAATCTCATACAAAAAGAAGGCAGATTCTATGAGAAGAAAATGACATGATCATGGCTTGAGCAGTGGCCATTTACCAGGCTGAGCTTGCAAAAGAATCCACAGAGGACAAAAAAGGATGACAAACAGTGTGCCATGAAGTCAAGAAGGCATATCTTGCCAAGACAGGAAGAGTCATTAAACTCAATCATGGCACACTTGCAAATCTGGCAAAAGGTGGTAGGAGGCTCACCCAAGAGGAGACGGAGAGAGTAATAGAGTATTCTGTTGAGACAGCACGTCAAGGATTCCCACTCAGCCACAAATGACTCAAGGAACATGTTGATGAAATTCTCTGTGCTCAACTTTGTGACAAATTTCCCAAGACAGGTGTTGGCAAAAATTGGACAGATCATTTCATAGAGAAGCATTAAATAGGCTGGGCACCTACTATGCTCGAGGTCTTGATAGTGCCCGTGGTTGCACTGTTAATCCTGCCACCAAAGATGCCTCTTTCAGTCTTCTGCACAATACATTGTCAACAGGAGATAACAGCAAACCAATTGAGTCTCATTGCATTTGGGCATTTGACGAGTCTGGTTTCCAAGGAGCTGACAAGGGGAAGGAGCAAGTGATAGGAGCAAGTGGTGTCCATACTGTGTATGAGCAGCAAAGTGGGAGCAAGGAGCTGACAACTGTAATTGTCAGCATATGTGCAGACAGAGAGACTGCACCACCTTGTGTTATCTTCAAAGGAAAGGGTTATTGCACAAACTGGTGTCAAGAAAACCCCATGAACACATCATAAGCACACTCAGCTGTTGATCCTAACAATTCTACTAAAATAGTCCTTTAGCCTCAGATATTCAGCCAAAGGATGGACTAATGGTGAGCTTGGAGTACTTTGGATCCAACACTTCAATGAACATACTCAAGACAAAGCCAATGGCTCTGCATGGCTTCTCCTTGTTGATGGTCACTTGTCTCACTACACACATGCTTTCTTAGAATATGCACGCGCACATAACATTCACGTCTTGTGTTACCCATCCAACAGCACCCACATCTACCAGGGTCTTGATGTTGTTGTGTTCAGCAGACTGAAAGCTTGCTAGGCAGAGGAGAAGGCTCGATGGCACAGGGAACGTGGCGAAGAGCTTTCAAAGCAAAACTTTTTAGCCATCTATGGATATGCTCATAACTGTGCACTCACAACGGAACTTGTCAAAGCTGCATTTGAGAAGACAGGGGTCCACCCTTTCAACCTGGATGTTGTCACAGAGGATGTCATGGCACCAAGTCAGGAGACATTATGTTGTGGTCACCTGCAACTCATCCAGATGACACCAGTCCACCTTGTGTCCCAATTGATTCGCAGGGCAACAGAAGTGTTATCTAGTCCAGCACAAACCAAGTCAGGCTTGAACCAAGAATCGTTAATGACACAACCCTTACCTTTGACACTGTCATATGTGGAGCAGTTTCCACATCATGAATCTGCACAAATGACAGTCAATAGATTGGCTACAACATCCACAGTGTTCCTACTTACCTTGAGCCCTGTCTGCTCGACATCTCAAGTACCTATGTACATGCCACAGATAGTATCACCACTGCAGTACAAACAGTACAGCGAAATTTTAAACTGTCCTCCCGCAACCGAGGCTGAGCACAAGCTACAAGTTGCTTTGCAGGAGTCAGGACAACACAAGGAGGAAACCAAGCACCAAATGATTGGCTTACAGGCAGCATCTGTCCTACAGATCCAATACTGTAATCAGGTACATGGTCAGCTTGCAGCACAAGAAGAAAAAGCAGGGAGGAAGAAGGGTACAAGGCTCGTTGGTGATGGCTTACCTTGTATGCTCACTGGTGATGTCTTTGTGGCACAGGTTATCACACATGAGAATGCAATGGAGGCAGAAGCTAGAGAAAAAGAGATGAGGGCCAAGAGAAGGGCAGAACATTCTGAAGAGCTTGCACATTGGAAAAGGGAGGAGATAGAGCAGTGTGGGAAACAACTCCGCAGTAGGTGGATATAGTGTTGGGTGAATGCTATGCCTGCTGCTTCTCTTGCAAGACAAGAACATTCGACCCTAAAGGGGTCTGCTACTGATATAAGTCTGATAGTTAGTATCTAAGGTCACGGAAAGGTAAAGGAACAAGTCTGAAGGTATGTGGACCAAGTCCGGAGGTCAAAATGTCAGGTCCGAAGGTATACTACCAAGTCCGAGGTGTAGGAAAGCGGGTCCGGAGCTTTGGGTTGTCGGGTTATGGGTAATAGCAAGGGAACGGGTTTGGAAAGTGTCGGACTATGTCCAGAAACAAGGGAAAGTCAGGGAAAATGAATGACAAGGGTTGCGGGTCCGAAGTGGGTGCGGAACGGGTGATAATCAGGTATATTCAGCCAGGTAACAGGTAAGGACAGGTATGTGACCAAGTAGATGGGAAGTCCCACCTACAGTAAAGTAATAGTGCTTGGTCATACTATCAGTCCTATATAACTAGCTACGTAGAAATCCGGAATATAGAAATTAGGAAAACATCGGGTCTGGAGATATGTAAACTGACATGAGGCACTGTGGATGTGTGAGAACACAGGTAATAACACTGTATACTGCATCAGCCATGGGAAATAAGCTACTATGCACCAGTGGGGTTGGACGGAACGGACAGGACATAGGACGGATGGGTTTCCAAAGGTATGTGAGCGGGTCCGGTGCATCTCCAATGGTAGTCTGGCGGGTCCGAGGCTCGGAGAGCGCGGGAAAGCATCGGGTTTGAGCAGGTTTCGTCGGAGATGACTGGGAGTGACTGTACTGATGTCCGGACAACTGGGCTTTCGACATAGTCCATAAAATAGGCCTCTGCAGGGCTGCAGCTAGAATGTTTCCTACAGCAGAAAGAATGAAACAAAGCGACAAGAGCAAATTTTGAGGCACAGAAGCTTGAGTGGGAGGCAGAGTGAGATTTGGTGAAGTCAGAGAAACAGAGGCCATGGTGGAACAAACCAAAGATGGGAATAATTGAGAAACCTGTGCTGAGGCCAGAGCAAGTTCAGCCAGAGGTTTATGACAATGAGCAAGAAGATGATAATGATGGAGAAGAAGATGGTTGATGAGTGTGTGTTTTCAATCTTGCATCATTAATGTCACATCCTGTGATCTTATTGTTACCTTTTTGAATTACAAATTTATGGCACTGTGTGATGTGACATCAAAAATTTCTAAAACAAGGTGGGTAAAGGACTGGTGAAGTCAATGATAATGCTGTTTTCAATGATTTTGCTGCAACATACCAGCATCATTACCAATAACTCTAAAAATTGATTTACAGTATTTACATGTACATTGGAGTATTACTGTCTACTACAATTTTCAAAAAACAAAAAGCCACTGTAATGCAGGATGCATTCTAAAATGTGGTGGTTAAAGGACCAGTCCTATACTGTACGGTCATACGGTAGATGAAAAACATCGAATTACATTAGCTAGTATGTAGTACAAACAAGTAGTATAAGCTATCATTCAATCAATTACTGTTACAGACTTAGATGGTCTCTCCTTGTGCACGTCGCGAAATGCAACGTCTGTGGCACAGAGTCTGTTCTAGCCTCAAGGACTAGATGATTGCTTTGTACTAGCAGAGGTTACCCCTCTGGTAGATAGGGCACTTGCACTTTATAGACTTAGTGATGACTAGTCACTAAGAAAGACAATAAAGACTGCTTAAGCGTACTGCTCAAGAGAACATTTGAATACTAAGTAGATTCAAGTTAAGGGAACTACAACTGTAAGTAGGTCGACTACTTATAGGGAACTGAAATGGGATTCAAGCTGAGTGTGAATTGTAAGGGTGAAGGGTAAGTACAAAAGGGGATATGCCCGGATCGTAGGGTGAAGGGCAAGTAAGTCAGAGATAAGCGTGTCTGGATCAGTGAGCTAAGTATAGTACATGAGTCACACATGAGTCAGAGATAACGAGCCCCTTCAGTGAATTTACCCGTATTAGACGGACAGCTAAGGGTGACAATGTACCAATACAAGCGGGCCAGCCCATGTGGGCCCATGGCAATAAGTGTACCATGCTAGACGAGTGGGCCGGTGTGTGGTGCGTACCTGTTTGAAATGGATGGGCCGGTGGTATATAATGTAGATGGTGGTATAGGAATGTAGTGTATAGTCTATTATGAATAGCAGTGAATGCAGTGTCCGATGGAGATGAGTGGGCTGGCTGAATGGTGTGCAATGTAAACGAGTGGGCCGGGGGGGAGTAAGCACAATGGAAGACGGTGGGCCAGGGGGTGTAAGCTCAATGGAAGACGGGTGGGCTAGAGGGTGTAAGCTCAATGGAAGATGGGTGGGCCAGAGGGTGTAAGCTCAATGGAAGACGGGTGGGCCAGGGGGGGTAAGCTCAATGGAAGACGGGTGGGCCAGGGGTACAGCTTGATGATATCCCATCCGGTAGATGGTGGAAATTTCTTCCGGTATTGACAGTGAAGAAATGGATGATACAGATGAGCCGGTAGTGTTTACCGGATTAGCCGGATGAACATGAAATGGATGGATACAGATGCGCCGGTAGTAAATGGATGATACAAATGAGCCGGTAGTACATGAAAATGGATGATACAGATGAGACAGTAGTAAATGGATGATACAGTTGAGCCGGTAGTATATGAAAATCAACTATACAAATTAGCCGGATGATACATGAAATGGATGATACAGATGAGCCGGTCGTGTTAGA
>JABBWA010000234.1:0-73519 GCA_016628065.1 Suillus lakei | reverse complement strand
TGCTATATAGTCATTATAGTACCTGTAGTCTGGTTTGTCAAGTGTCTAATACAACGAGCTATATGGCCGCGCCGGAACTAAGTGGCTCAAAAAACTGTCCGCATGTTTGCGCTATTTTGACTGTTTACATCATTGTACAAGAATGGATAGTATTCCAGGACACCTGCCATGGCCTGGGAGTACTACATCAGGGCTTCAAAATGAGCCCTTACCCGTGGGAATTGGTGGTCATATGGTGGCACTATGTGGTTTGCAAAACGATGACTCATGTGGACAGTTTTTGACTCAGATATTTTACATAGGAATCAGGTATTCTAGTACTTTGTGTGGCTCCCTTGGCCTTGATTAATGCCTCTATCCTTCTAGGCACTTTCAATCAAATTCTGACAGTCCTCTGCTGTAATCTGTCCCCACTACCACCACTCTCTCCCATAACTCCCATACTCCTTTAGGGGGGTGTTCATAGGCTATAAGCTTCTTTTTGATTAGTCCCAGAGGTGTTCAATGACATTGACATCAGGGGACTGTGCTGGCCAGTCAAGGAGATGAATATTATGTTCTTCAAACCATTCTCTGGCTCTCCTGGATGTATGCTTGGGATCATTATCCTGTTGGAAAATGATATCTTCTTCATCAATTCCTGATTCTGCATGCTAGGCAAGCAAGTGGTGGTTGAGAATGTCACATACTGCTCAGCATCCATCCTCCCCTCAACCTCTGCAAGCATTCCTACACCATTCCACCCCATACACCCCCATACCATCAGAGAACCTCCTCCAAACTTGAGTGTCCCATTAATCTCTCTGTCTGTTAGAGGCCCCCCCTTCTTTTTCCACACATATACCTTTCCATCTGACCCAATCCTGTTGATTTTAGTCTCATCTGACCATATGACACGCTTCCAGTCCTCTACAGTCCAGTTTTGATGGGCCAGGGCAAAGTCCAGTCTTCTTTTTCTATGACTGATAGAAAGGAGAGGCTTCTTCTTCTTTGTTACAGCCTTGAGGTTGGCTGCCTTGAGAACATTTCTCACAGTTTGTGAAGATACAGGGGTAGTGATGATGGAATTGATGTGATGAGTGACTTGGACAGCATTGTCAGCCTTTCCTGTAGTAATATGCTGAATAATGGCCCTCCTATCAGTAGAGGTGAGTTTGGATGGACGACCTCCACTAGAGTTTTCTTTGTCTGGGTGACATTCTTTGGTGAGCTTGGCCACAGTAGACTTGCATACACCAGTTCTAGATGCTATTTGACGAGCAGAGAGGCCAGCAGTAGAGAGAGAGAGGATGTTATCCCTTTGAGCAGAGGAGATGGCTTTCATGGTGATTATGACTATCATACATGAGACTCCCTTCATTATATAGTGAGAGATAGGTTTAATAATGCCATAATGACACCACATTATAATTTATTTAATAATGGTATGACTTTATGGTGTCATAACCATTAATTTATATAGTTTCAATCTAGCCTCAAAAAACTGTCCACATGAGTCATCATTTTGCAAACCTCATAGTGCCACCATATGACCACCAATTCCCACGGGTAAGGGCTCATTTTGAAGCCCTGATGTAGTACTCCCAGGCCATGGCAGGATGTCCTGGGAATACCTATCCATTCTTGTACAATGATGTAAACAGTCAAAATAGCGCAAACATGTGGACAGTTTTTTGAGCCACTGTATGTCAGACTCATTCAAAATAGAAATAAAATATATCACCTTTGTAATGTGGTGTGAGGCTGCCTCCCACATGTTGTGGATATCCTTGTGGTTTTTGAACGTGAATTTCTCCTTGCCCACAGAACAGTGGTGACATAGCTTGATAAACTGATCAGATTGTTCATTGTTAAACCTGACCTCAAGCATGATCTCAGCAATTTCAAATTTGAGCCGAGATTTGAATGGACACCAAGGTTGGCCATCAGATGGGGGGACCAGGAATTCTGCGGCACGATAGTCAAAGCTATCAAATCCATGTACCTTGGCCTTGATTCCACTACTTGGATGATACTCGATTTTGATGTCATCTTGGTTGAAGGTGGGGACTGCAGCCACAACTTCTGGATCATTAAGTGCAGAAGGGCCTGTATTGAATAGGGTACACGGGCTAAGTTTTAGTGAGATCAACGAAAACAATTATGTGTCGACTCACCTGGACCAATCACTGGATCATCGTGACCAAAGTCCACATCGAAGAATTCTGCATGATTTTGCATTTCAACTGTGAGTTTGTGAGCACTGTAGATAGCATAACAAAAACAAAATACTACTACATACCTGGTACAGGGATATGAATGGCTGATGGAGGCTTGTCGAGTCTTGATGACAAATCCGACGCTGTATTTTGATATAATTAAACATCAGCTTCAACAATACATCAAGACAAAGATATAACAGACGCACCTTTCTCCTTGCGAATTGCATCTACAACCACCTGATCCCATTGTCTTTTGGCTGCCTTCATCTCACAAGCTTTTCGGTGGGTGGTCCACCCTTGTGGCTTGATGTCCTGGTTGCATAAGTTACAATGTTTTGAGCGCTCTGGGCCCATGTAGTTGACAGTATTGTACAGCTGTATACAAACAGAGTTGAGGTGGGGAAATAGAGCAAGGAATGCGCTAGAACGCAAAGAGTGTACTGCAGGCGTTGATAACTAGTGATGATTGATGATCTACGTTGCAAAGAACTTGCAATCTATTGAAACTCAGCCATCAGATTACCCTATCATTTCAGGAGGCATTTCAATTGATTTCAATGGCATGCAAATAGCATGTCAACATCATGTCATTGCAACCACTTTCATAAATTTCTGACATGGGCTGGACAAGTCCACACCCATTGTGCCTTCGGCACAGGAAGGCAGCGGAGTGCTTTGCACTCCTTTGCAAGGTGCCTGCGGCACCTTGTGTTGTGCCTTTGGCACCTCAACTTCTTAAGTCTTAAGTCTTGAGTCTTAAATCTAATCCTTCATAATCATATCAGATTTCAAATAAGTCACATTCTTGAGCAGCATTTTTACAAAACCAAAAGTACAATCTACTACACCACATCAAAGTACACAATATGTAAAATCAGTTGGTTCTCTATATAAAAGTACACAGTATCTACATCAATCATCAATACCATCTGTAAGTCCTCCAAGCACTTCGCTATACACTACATTTATTGTCTTTGACCCTTCTTCACGCTCCGGGAAAATAGCAAGCACTCTGTCTGGGTGAGTGCACCGAGACAAAGCCACATATAGTTGTCCATGGCTAAACACAGGAGTCTGCAGATTAAGCCCAACCCACTTGATGCTTTGACCTTGTGCCTTGTTGATGGTCATGGCAAATGCAAGACGAACTGGGAATTGGCTACGCTTCAGAGGAATGGGATTTTCTTCAGAATTTGATTCCAGAGTCATCCGAGGATCAGACTGTGTTTTCATCGTCTGCTTGAGCTTCATCCACTCCATCCCTAAGAACACGACACCTGAGGATCGTGTCATCCAAGACAGCAGGATCATCCGAGTTCCATTGTAGAGGCCCTGAGAGGGGTTCATGTTGCACAGCAGCATCAGAGGGACACCTGCTTTGACCTCCAATCTGTGCAAAGGGAACACTGATGGCATCAGGGTATGCAGGTACTCTATGGGGATGTAGTCAGTAGTCCCTCTCAGTGACTGAGTCCATGCTGGTGAAGGCTGCTTATCTCCAGGGAAGGACTCGAGGATGGTGCTGTTTATTTCATCCACGTCAGTGTTCTTGGCAGAGAGAATGGTGTGTTCCAGGAAAAAGGCATCATCCACCGAGAGGATGGCCAGGAAGCAGAATGGGAGAGTATAGGGCATGATGAGAGACTGGACATCATTGTTGGGGCAGTGCATGTGAATGGGTAAGGTGACTGTTCCATCTGCAGCTGTGCCCTTACCAGCTCCAATCTCAAGGAGCCACCTTGCAAATTCATCAGAGGTGGGGTCTTGACCAAGCTGCATATTTCTCTTGAGGTGGAAGATACCAAAGCTTTGGCCATATGCGAGATCTGCAGAAGGTGGCCCCCACTATCTGCTCCCTGGAACCATGAGGCACCACCAGCAGGGTCTGCCTGAAGTCTCCTCCAAAGAGCATAGTTATTCCTCCAAAATCAGCATCGACGTTCAGAAGATTGTGCAAGGTGTGGTCAAGGCATTCCAGAATATGACAATGGAGCATTGGTATCTCATTGCAGATGATTAGAGAGGTGGCCTTGAGAAGCTCATGGATGACATCCCCTTTCTTGATGTTGCATGAGCTATCCTCATGAATGGGACTTTGAACTGTGAATGAGCTATATGACCACCTGGTAGGAGGAGAGAAGCAATTCCAGAGGAGGCCACACATAGGACAATCTTGCCTTCAGCACGGATCTTGGAAGCAATGAGCTTGCAGAGATATGTCTTGCCACATCCACCTGCACTGTGGACAAAGTACGTGTGTCCAGGTCTTTGCTCATTACGATGCATTGCGTCATCGACCACAGCATCAAAGACCACCCTCTGCTCGACATTGAGCAAAGGAACTCCTGTATCCACTGTCTGCCGAAGTTCTGCTTGATCATACAGGAGCTGCTCAGCAATCAGCTGGTTTCCCCCTATGGCCCCCCATATGTCTGCCATTTGTGATACTGGCATTTGAGGAATTGCTTCCAAAGACCTTCCATTTTTGCACAGAACGTCGTCAAGGAGATAGAGACCATAGTCATGGACCTCTTCCTGTGTGGGGTTGGGCATGTTGAATGGGGCTTGAGTGAGGTGGCGACACAGGTCATTGCAGAGATTTTCCTTGAAGCAGATCCAAAGGTCATTGGGGCTTGTAGGGTTGCAGTGCAGGAGGATGATGGCAAAGAGATTGCACATGTGATGTCCAGTGCACATATGAGAGGCATCCTGCAAGCACTGGACCCATTCATTATTGTCATCAAGCAGACCCCTGTGCTGACATGCTTCTTTGAAAGTCTCACAGACGACCCCATCAAATGTCTGAAGGTGATTGTATGAGGTAGCCCCTTTGAAAACACGGTGAGTTTGATTGATAACAATCATCATAGATGTCATACCTTTCACTACAGTCAAAAGCAATCTGAGGTAGAAGCACTCTCCAGAGCTGGGCACAGCGGAGTACATCCTTCCAATTGCTACTCCACACTGGCATATCTTCCATGCAGTCTTGTTCCAAACGAATTTTGAGGGGAAATCCTGGTAGAGGTGATCATGGGCTCCAGCTGCCACCAAGTTCTCATTGGCATTGGCTTTGAACCATCTGGTGAGGCAGGTCTCTTTTGCTGCTGCACAGTCAAGCACATCCCAGGCATTGTCTCCAGGGTCATAGAACACCATCTGTTCATCTGGGAGGTGGACAGGCAGGCGGTAGACAGAGGGCCATTCAAGGTGCATGGGAAATTCAAGAATGTGCCATGCAGCCTCTGTCAAGCTGATGTATCTGGAGTCAAGATAGGTTTTGACCTCGTCCACAGCTCCACCCATCTCCAAAGTAGCATGGTCGTTTCCTTTGTAGATGTACTTGTGTATGCATTTGACTGACTTTATAGAGGCGCAGACCTCCAGATTGATGTGGCAGTCAAATTCCACCAGCAGTTGCAGAGGGTGAGGAACAACATCTTTGTTTGTGAAGACAATGTCGTTTTTCTGGATGGTGCAATTGTTATCTGGTCTGGCATATTCTGGATAGCCATCCTCCTTCATCAAAGTCTGGGGACTGAAGGACTTTGGAAAATGCTTTTTGCACTGTCTATTCTCCATGCAACACTGGGGATTGCAAGGGCCATGCAGCATGTATTTTTCAATGGCCTGATAGAGCTGAGGATGGACATTTCTGTCGGGAATCTGGGTGGAGATGAAGGAGTCAATTTGTTCCATGGTGCGTATCTTGTAATCTGGCTCCAAGAAGATGAGGAGGTGCATGTGAGGCAGACCACGCTTTTGGTATTCAATGGTGTACACCAATCCTGCGACCTTTCCATAGCAGCCTTGTTGAACCTTCTTCAATAGAGCCTGCTGCTTCTGATAGAATACGCAAGCCACCAAGTCTGGATGGTCCACAGTGCTCTGACCTATATGAGGGATAGTCAGGAATGAAGTCATAAACATGGCTTCAGATATGAATCCTTACCTTGGAGGAGATTCTCACTGATCTCAGGCCAGCTTCCATTTGCAGTCATGGTGAGGAAGAGATCTGGTTTCTTGCAGGCACAACAAATGGCCAAGGAGTCCTGAAGCAGCTGGTGCATGTATCAAGGGCTGCCAGTATGAGAAGATGGAAGAATGATGGCACGACCTGTCTGAGCCAAATCATCCATGCCTTCATTGACGACATTGTCTGTCAGACCTCGGTAGTAGTCCACCCTCAGCTGCCTCTGGTTGTTCCTGACCCAGTTCAGGTATGATTGTTCAATGGAGGCCCAGGCATCGACCACATACTGCTGGAACAGTCTTCCACAGCGAAAGACGTTGTTGGAGTCAAGGTGATTTGGACATGGGTAAAGGTGATAGGCATAGTAGAGCCGCTGGGTCACTTTCTTTGCACGTGCACGTCCACCTTCATTGACATTCATGGGGATGTCATTGTGCCAGCCCTCTTCGCCTTGAGGAAATATGAGAATGTAGTGAAGAGTTGAGTATGCATGACTGAGCTGGCTGGTGCATTGAAGTTGACCGCCTTGAAGTTGGACAATAAGATCACATTTGTTGACCACAATCTCAGATCCATCTCCAGAAATAATCACAGCAATTTCATTGGTGGTTAGGAGATTATATCTTTGACCATCTGTGCCTTGCTGGAAGTGAATGCATGCACAAACCTCTGTGTGCTCCTCAGGAGGCTTCTCTCACATGACCTGATAGGCCTGCTTATAAACAGCTGCATAGGGATGGGTTCTATACAGCATGTCATGGAGTGATCTGAGAATCTGGTGATCAAGACCTTCATTTCCAGGTCAGGTGGCATGGATGTCAGTGGCCTCTTGTGGATCATAGATGTAGATTTGTGCATAGGAAGGCTGAAGACCATCTGGAGGTATAAGGCTGCCCATGAGATGGTGAAGGGATCCATGAATATGAAATGCATCTGGGCCAGAGCCTTGAAGAGCATGACGGTCAATATTGATGCCGACCAATGTAAATGCAAGAGCGCTGTTGTACTGACGAATCTTGGACCTGAATGTGTGATTTGCATATGCCTGCTGCAGCTCGGGTGGCCATGCCGGGAAAGGCTGAAGGCTGACTTGGCCCTGCAAGCAGCACATACCAAAGAGTGGATTTCGTGCAGAGGACTTGGAGAGTCTTTCACATGCAAAGTGTCTTGCATGGCAGCTGGGGCACTCTATGTCAAGAGGACCAAGAGTATGAAGGGGAACAGGCTTTGTATATGGACGACCTCCATCAGGGATACGAATGACTTGGTTGATAAGCAGCTGATCCTCTTCCTCTTGGTCCAGGCAACATTGACGTTCCTGAGTTCTTCTTTTTCCTTGTCTTGATCATATCATTCTTGAGATGCTGGATCATCATATTCACACAGGGCCTCTTCCAGACATTCCCCATACTCATGAACCCTTTGTTCATGACGGTCCCAGTTCTCCACTACCTGTCAACCTGCTTGCTGAACATCCTGATTCTGCCTATCCATGTGCTCAGCTTCCTCCTGCTGTCACTGGAGAGCTTCCTGATTCTGCCTATTCATTTCTTCAGCTTCCTGCCACTGCACCTCAAAAGCATACTGAGCTTCTCTGTTGAGATGCTCAGCTTCCTGCTGCTGGAATTGCTGCTGGAATTGCTCTTGGATCCACTGCTGGATCTGCTGTTGCTCAGCTTCTTGCTGTTGTTGGCGAAAAGCCTCCTGAGCCTCTCTATTGATCCTCTCAGCTTCTTGCTGCTGTCGACGAAACTCCTCCTGCACTTGTCTCTGAAGCAAGTCATTTCTAATCCACATTTGCTCCTCCTGGAAATGATGCTGAAACTGCATATTAAATTGATAATAATCAGGTCCAGGTGGTGCAGGTAAAGGTGGTGTGGGATTAGGCACAAAATAGTGGAGGGGATTGTCAAAGTTGTGAGGACCAACTGTGCCCTCATAATGAATAGGGCCATATATGGGAGGAGCGGGAGAAGCAGGTTGAATACGTTCATCAGGAATCTGAGGCACCTGTGGGGGCTGCATCCCAGCTGCCATGAGTTCTGCCTGGGCCTGCTGTCTTATCTCATCTCTGTCTTGTCGCTGCCGAACATTATGCTGATGACATCTGTTATTGTGAGCTGCATTCATTTGGTCGTTCAAGCACTGATTGAAATTGACTGGAGGACGATGAGCACGCTGCACCTGTGCAATTGCATTTTGTGGCAAGCCAGGATATTGCCCCACTGGTAGTGGTTCATATGGGAAATGAGGAGGAGGCTGCCATGCAAAGGGTTGTGGAACAGGCCCCGCTTGTGCTTGATAAGGTGGCACAAAAGCTGGCTGTGGTACAGGAGGCGGAGGCCTTTCCTGATTATCATGTGTGGCATGGCAATGGTTACACCTGGTGGGAGATGTCATTTGAAGTCTATGCATTCGGTTGCATTCTCGTTGAGATGACAATCATGTTCTGGGGTTATATGCTCTGGATTTCTAAATGGTACATGCAGACATTAGCATCATGCATGTGCCAATATATGGTCAACAACTCATGGGACAGGTATATTTTGATCCATCTTTGTTGTTGAAATTGAAATGGTTGTTTAGCAAATTTGTTGCCTGAGCTCATCAATAAGTCATTTCTATCATTGTTGATAAGAAATGAAACCCACAAAAAGTGTATTACACCTTATTACTACACTTGGCTGCAGGGGAAAGCAATTTAACTTGAGAATTCTATCACAAAAGCAAGCAGCCAAGTTGTGTAATGATTTGTGTAATGATTGTGTCACCAAGTGACAAAAATAACCAATTTTGTTATGCTTTTGCTATTCTTGATGCTGTTCCCCCTATAGTAGGAAAACCACGTTGTTTGTCCATGTTGTTCACGGAGCACAGCAGGCGTGTGGATCACTGTCCACTATATCGCGTTTGGCAGGATTTTTGTACTTAGTGAATTTTACATGTTGAAATTCTCAATTTATATTTTTTTCACACTGTCAAGCGAGAAAACCACATGAGATTCCCAAAAAGACATTCAAGTGAGGTAAGTGAAAACCATGTGGGCTTTGGTGAAGTTAACAAAAGCCATGCGAGCTGGCAAGCCACCCCCCCCCATCCTCCCTTTCTTTATAGATGAGTCCACACCTGTTGTGCCGAAGGCACAGGAAGAAAGCGGAGTGCTTCACACTCCTTTGCAAGGTGCCTTTGGCACCTCAACTTCTTATTCTTAATAGTCATAGCAGATCCTGAAATTTTCCCATTCTTCATTTCCCATTCTCCAGTTTTTCCTGTTCTCCAGTTTTCTCATTCCCCAGTTTTCCCATTCTCCAATTTTTCCATTTTTCCATTTCCCCATTCTCCAGTTTCCCCATTCTCCTGTCTCCTCCCTATTCCCCTGTCTTCTCATTCATTCATTCTCATTTTATGTATTTTTCCCACCAATTCTGATGTTGTTGGTCAATTTTTCATATTTATTGTCATCTACATAATTGTTGTTGCAGGATTGAGCTGTGGAAAAGTACTGCCAAAAGCATGACCTGCGTGCATATGAAAGGGAGGACTATGCAAGAAAACCACGCAAGATTCCCAAAAAGACATTCAAGTGAGGTAAGCGAAATAAGTGAAAATTAGCGAAAACTACATGGGCATTGGCGAAATATGCAAAATAGTTGAAATATGTGACACAACCAAAATACACAAAAACCATGCGAGCTAGCGAGCCCACCCTCCCCATCATCCCTTTCTTCTTAGATGAGCCCACACCCATTGTGCCTTCGGCACAGGAAGCAAATGTCATGGGGGCGCCTGCGGTGCCACCCATTGCCATGTGAGGTTGCCAAATAAGGGATTAGCCGAGGTAAGTGCAAACCATGTGGCTTTAGCGAAAGCCATGCGAGCTCACAAGCCCGTTTCCCAAAGGTTGGCCCATAATTCTTAGATGAGCCCACACCCATTGTGCCTTTGGCACAGGAAGCAAATGTCGCGCTTTGCGCTCATTTGGGGCGCCTGCAGCGCCACCCGTCACCACGTGAGATTGCCAAATAAGGGTTTAGCTGAGCTAAGCGCAAACCATGCGAGCTAGTGAGCCCATTTCGCAGGGGTTGGCCCGTAATTCTTAGATAGAATAGATAGATAGATGATGATGATAGATGATAGATGATAGATAGATAGATAGATGATGATAGAATAGATACATAGATGATAGACTGATAGATTATAGAAGATTATAGATAAGATAGATAGATTTATAAATTGTCTCAAGTACACGTACATCCGAAATTGCAGACATGTGAATACTTCGGCAGCCTTGCTTGATATTCTGTTGTCATGCCCTAATTACTTGGATCTGCAATGATGTCCCTTCCAATAATGTTTCTCTGAAGCTCAGATCAAGTGCCTATCCACAGAATTCGAGTTCACCATGCATCTGCATGCCGACAACAGGAAGTTTGAAACTGCAACGTCTAAACTCTGTATATCATAACAAATATCATTACATATAAGTACCAGAGCCCAGCGCCCTCCATCACCCCTACAAACCACAAGGTATCCAGTGCGCAGTCAAGGATGAGACAGCAAGTTAGACAACCAGAAAGCCATATCGAAGATGGGGAAGATACAAGACATCGGTGTGAATGACAGGGGTAACAGCCACTCCATTATTGAGGATAGCAATTAGCCCTGGAGGAGTGTAAGCCTGGCTTACTACATATGACAGCTACGCTGATTGGACACTGCCATTTGTTGTTCAGTATTTGCATCACCTAGTATATAGACCACATTGCTCGCTTACTCGTATCTTATCTCTTACTGCCATCACCGAATCCCATACACTCATCCACATTATCTGTTGCCTGACCGTCTTAGTGTTGACTGTCTACTGTGACAGCCTTCCACTTTTTTTTAACGTTCAGCTGAGCATTACCATCTGCTGTTCCTGTTCTTGCTGTTACATAAACATACCGTGTCATTGGGTATTGACCGTGTTTTGGTCAGCCGCCCTTGACTTAACGAACAAACTGCCTCCCCGCCATGTCCATCTCCCTGTACCGTTGTTGCCCATAATGACAAGAAATCGTTCTAGACTTAGAGCAGCTCACGACAACATAACGTCGATGAACGCCTCACCAGAATTATCGTCATCACCTGTGACTGTTCCAAGTATCCCCTCACCTACGTCTAGCGTGTCTTCCCTGGACAGCTGGGTGGTCTACTCCCACACTTCAACTGTCATGCATATACCCACTGATTCAGACTCAAGCGACTCTAGTTCAAACACACCTGTCAAACCTACCATGTCTTCGTCTTCTAAAATTGCACGGGTAGAGCAGTCATCCACAAGTAAACCACCCTTCCTAACCTTGGGCAAAGTGACGCCCGAAGCTCTACGTTCGTGGGAAATGGGTTGTAGTCAGTTTTTCATGTACAAGGGTGTCCCAGAGGAGGAGATGGTCAAGAAGATTGCCTGGGGAATGCAGGACCCATGCATCCAGGATTGGTATGTTACGAACCAAGAGGCAATTGATGCAATGTCGTTCAAAGCATATATGACTGAAGTCCGCAATATCTGGCTGCCCCTCAGTTGGGTGGACATCGTTTGACGCAAGATGTTGGCCTCCACCCAAGGGCAATGCCCCTTTAGTGAGTGGGCCATTGACGTGCAGAGCCAGAATACCCTCTTACGAGGAACGACATCTCACCTCCCCGATGTCAACATCCTTTATCACCTCGAATCGCATATGAACTCGGAACTAGCTGCAGATTACCATGCGGAGAATGTCGCTGAAGATGACCTGCGTAAATGGATCGAGAAGGTGCACATCCTTGACAAGAAACACCTGTGCTATCTGGCTAGACAAAAGGAAGCTGTGGAGGTTGCACTATGTGCCGAACATGCTCGCTTGAACACTGACAAGAAGACACACTCGAACACACGTTCTGCCGCCACTAGTGCAAACACGTCCAAAGGCACCTCCAGTACAACAAAAACCTTCACCCGACTGCCTACTCTTACTGACACAGAACGCCAACTTTTGTGTGATAATGATGGGTGTTTCAAATGTTGTGAGCCGTTCGCTGGTCACACCTCATCTAACTGCACCAAGGGTTTTCCGGATGGCGCTTCTTACAAAACCCTAACAGCCACTTTGGTAGCAACGAAGAAATCAAAGAAGGGTAAAGAAGTTGTTGCTGCAGTGGGAGTCGATGAGGAGTGCGATACAGTCGCAGTAGTAATGCCGTCCGCAGTGCTTGGTGATGGCACAGATTCGGGCGAAGAGTGCGTGGCTCCGCTACAAACCCCTCACCTTCATTGGGAATGTCTTGTAGACGGACCCAGTGTCTCTTCTCCTATCAATGTGTCTGCGCTTATTGATCATGGATCTTCTCTAGTTCTGATTGGTGAAGAACTCGCAAATAACCTTGGTCTATGTCGTCGGCAACTCGTCAAACCGCTACCTGTTTCACTCGCATTCTCCAAAGACAAAAACTCGTTCCTTCTATCAGAATACGTTAAACTCTCATGTACTTCCCTGGACCAAGCCTATACATCACGAACTGTACGCGCAATAGTCGCACCTAATCTTTGTACTCCTCTGTTACTGGGAGGACCGTTCCTGCAGCACAATCGAATTATCATTGATCACAAGCTGTGTACATGTATTGCTAAAGATGCTAATTATGATCTTTTACAGCCCCAAGGAGCTTTGGGGACACAACAACCTCCTCCGACTCCAGCATCTACATGGGGCCCAGAACTCTTTTAGAAAAAGAGAGACGTGGTTAACGAACTAAAGACTGTCTTACCTGAATGGAAGACTATAGTCAACAATGGATGTGAAACAGTAAAGGGCATTGATGTGGTCGCAGCCATACAGGCGCGGATTGACAATCTCACGTGCCAGAACAAACTAAAAGATCTAGATGTGAAATACAAGGCGATGTTCAGCGACCGGTTCCCTGTGGATATCCCACATAACAACACGATGCCGAGTGATGTTTTATTTCGTGTCAGCTTGAAGGACGCTAACAAAATAGTGCAACTGCAGTCCTATGACTGCCCCAAGAAGTATCGTGCAGCCTGGAAAACATTGTTGGATTCACATGTGGACAGTGGACGTCTGCGCCATTCAGAGAGTGAGTGGTCGTCACCGTCCTTCATCATTCCAAAACCAGACCCCACGGTACTACCTCATTGGGTAAACAACTTCCACAGGCTCAATCTCAACACCGTCGCGGATAATCACCCACTGCCACGAATCGATGAGATTTTGAAGGATTGCGCAAAGGGGAAGTTTTTTGGCAAAATAGACATGACTAACGCATTCTTTCAGACGCAAGTACATCCAGACGACATGAAATATTTAGCAATTCATACTCCCTGGAATAAGTACGAATGGACGGTGATGCCCATGGGAGTGCGTAATGCACCTGCAGTACACCAAAGGCAAATGACTGTGGCATTGCAATGTGGGAAACAACTCTGCAGTAGGCGGATATAATGTTGGGTCTTTGCTATGCCTGCTGCTTCACTTGCAAGACAAGAACGTTCAACCCTAAAGGGGTCTGCTACTGATGTAAGTCTGATAGTTAGTATCTAAGGTCACGGAAATGTAAAGGAACTAGTCTGAAGGTATGTGGACCAAGTCCAGAGGTCAAAATGTCGTGTCCGAAGGTATACTACCAAGTCCGAGGCGCGGGAAAGTGGGTCCAGAGCTTCGGGTTGTCGGGTTATGGGGAATAGCAAGGGAATGGGTTCGGAAAGCGTCGGACTATGTCTGGAAACAAGGGAAAGTCAAGGAAAACGAATGGCAAGGGTTGCGGGTGCGAGACGGGTGCAGAACAGGTGTGAACCAGGTATATTCAGCCAGGTAACAGGTAAGGACAGGTATGTGACCAAGTAGATGGGAAGTCCCACCTACAGTAAAGTAAAGAGTGCTTGGTCGTACTACCAGTCCTATATAACTAGCTACATGGAAATCCGGAATACTGAAAAGTAGGAAAACATCGGGTCCAAAGGTATGTAAACTAACATGAGGCACTGCAGACTTGTGGGAACACAGGTAATAACACTGTCTACTGCATCAGTCATGGGAAACAAGCTACTACGCACCAGTGGGGTTGGACGGAACGGACAGGACATAGGACGGACGGGTTTCCGAAGGTATGCGAGCGGGTCCGGTGCATCTCCGGCAGGTCCAAGGCTCAGAGAGCACGGGAAAGTGTCGGGTTTGAGCAGGTTTCATCGGAGATGACTGGGAGTGACTGGTCTGATGTCCGGATAACTGGGCTTTCGACATACTCCATAAAATAGGCCTCTGCAGGGCTGCAGCGAGAATGTTTCCTACAGCGACACCTGATCAGCAAAATTTGCCATGTTTATCTCGACGACATCATAATTTGGTCGCAAACCATCGAAGAGCACAAGGAGAACGTAACTCAAGTCTTAAATGCCTTGCGAACTGCTCAACTCTACTGTTCAACAAAGAAGACCTCGTTGTTCAACACGGAAATTGACTTCCTGGGACACCATATATCGGCATGTGGCATTGAAGCTGATGGATTGAAAATAGTGCGTATTCTGGACTGGCCGCAACCTCGTAAAGCGAAACATGTACAGTCATTCCTGGGTATGGTTCATTATCTGCCAGATGTAGCTCAACACACGCGAATTCTCACTGCTCTGACGACGAAAGCTGCAGAAGTAAGTTTCCCCAAATGGACAGAAGCACATCAAACAGCCTTCGAGGCCATCAAGGAACTCATCGTTAGTCCACGGTGTTTGACGAGTATCGACCACGACAACCCGGGTGACAACAAAATATTTCTGACATGTGATGTGTCGGACTATGCCACTGGTGCCATGCTCTCGTGGGGACCAACGTGGGAGTTGGCACGACCGGTCGCCTTCGATTCAGCTCAACTCCGAACAGCCGAGCTCAACTACCCGGTGCATGAAAAGGAATTGTTGGTGATCATCCGGGCCTTAAAGAAATGGCGCATGGACCTTCTAGGTGTGCACGTTGATGTATACACTGATCACCGTACCCTCCAGAACTTCACCACCCAACGTGACCTGTCACGCCGGCAGGCACGTTGGGCAGAATATATGTGTCAGTACGACATCACAATCCATTACATCAAGGGAGAGGAAAACGTTGCTGCAGACACATTATCAAGATGAACTGACTCAAACTCGGCTGACATCTGTGCTGCGATCCTCAGCATACAAGCAGACCCTGACTTGTGCGATCGGATCATCAAAGGTTATACGATGGACCCGTGGTGTCAACGTTTGGAGGACCTTGTGGGCTCTCTGCCTGGGTTGTGAAAAGACGACGGGGGGCTGTTCTATATCGTGGATCGTTTAGTAATTCCATGGGTGGACAATCTCCATGAGCACCTTTTTCATGCAGCTCACGATGCTGCTGGCCATTTTGGTGCAGATAAGTCTTACACCTTGTTGCGTGGATCGTACTACTGGCCGAATATGAGGAAGAACCTCATCGAATCCTACATCCCATCGTGCACCGAATGTATGCGCAACAAGTCCAAAACGATGGCGGTCACGGGTCCCTTCCACCTGCTCCCAATACCCGACTCATGCGGTGACTCCGTGGCAATCGATTTCATCGGGCCATTGCTGGAGGATGGTGGGTATAATATGCTGGTTTCGATGACTGATCGTTTGAACACAGATGTACGATTGATACCCTGCAAGGACAACATAAGCGCAGAGCATTTCACAACCTTGTTCTTCGATCACTGGTATTGTGAAAACGGACTGCCAACAGAGATTGTATCGGACTGTGATAAGATCTTCCTCTCAAAATTCTAGCGTGCGTTGCATAAGCTAACTAGTATCAAATTAAAGATGTCCTCGGCGTACCACCCAGAAACGGATGGCACGAGTGAACGCACGAACAAAACCATAAACCAAACCTTGTGATACTACGTTGACAGGAATCATAAGGGTTGGGTCCGCGCACTACCATGGGTGCGTTTTCACATCATGAATACGGTGAACGCCAGCACTGGCTTCTCCCCATTTCAGTTGCACCTGGGACGCTCGCCGCGGATGCTACCACCCATCATCACAAATGAGAAATTGGGCTCGGAAAGAACTGACGAAGAACGGGCAACGTCGCTGCTCTCACAACTCGAACATGATCTGATGGAGGCGCAAGACAATCTGCTAGCGGCCAAAGCTGCACAAGCCACACAGGTCAACAAGAATCGCACGCCTGCAATGACCTTCAAGATAGGAGACCGCGTCTTGCTCGCCACAAAACATCGTCGACGAGAATACATGCAGAAGGGAGACAAAAGAGTGGCCAAATTCATGCCCAGATACGACGGCCCGTACCTCATAATCAACACACATCCACAAACCTCGACATACACACTGGATCTCCCAAATTCACCAAACATATTCCCGACCTTTCATATCAGCCAATTGCGTCCGTACCGCATCAACGACGAGAGTCTGTTCCCATCTCGCGAACATCCACAACCAGGACCAGTCGTGACAGAGGACAGCCAACTAGAAAATCTTATTGACAGATTTATCGACGAGCGGAAGGTGGGGAGGGGAAAGAGGTATCTGGTTCGTTGGGTTGGTTTCAACGAAGAGGATGATGAGTGGCTGCCACGACGTGACTTGGAGGACTGCAAAGCCCTGGATGTCTGGGAGAGCAAAAGGTCAAAAGGATAGTGGGGAAGGGTGTAAGCCTGGCTTACTACATATGACAGCTACGCTGATTGGACACCGCCATTTGTTGTTCGGTATTTGCATCACCTAGTATATAGACCGCATCGCTCGCTTACTCGTATCTTATCTCTTACTGCCGTCACTGAATCCCATACGCTCATCCACGTTATCTGTTGCCTGACCGTCTTAGTGTTGACTGTCTACTGTGACAGCCTTCCAAGGAGGTTGCCATTTGAAGTCGGAGATGCGTAGACTGAGTGCAAGTGTGTCAGCCAAGTTTTGAAACTTGCCATTAAGGCACCATGATGCAAATGAGGTGTTTAAAACTAGAAGCAGATCATCCTACGAACAGTGACAATATCTTAAACTCTGGGTCTCGAGTCTGTCCGAGCACTTGAATCAGTGTATGATCGATGTTATAAGAGATAAAGAGGTTGACACGACACTTGCGACTTTGGAGTACAGGAACAGAAGTGGATAGCTACCTGTTTTATGATTGGTGAGTGCAGTGAGACGCAATAGAGAGACATACCTGATGTACAAACTAATCCTGCTCGACAGACAGCAAAGGTTCTCCGAGGATGCACTAATTTCTGACGCCCTGGAGCCAATAAAGAGTAAATAATTTGAGCTTGAAAAAACGTCCGCGCTGGGCTTCGTTAACACTAGCGATTTGGATCATGTTTCCTGTGCTGACACAGACTTGGATATCACGCCTCAATTCACTAGCGTCAGAACAGCAGCTCTTTGCGATCACCCAGATTAAACTAGCGACAAATCAATATAGGTGGGTGTAGTCACACCAACTTCTGGGCGTGACAAGAGTGACATTTGAACACGCAAAGAGGGAGACGGGGGAGCACTGGATCAGAACCTACTGACAGGAATGTTAAGTAGAGAAGGTGGACTGCATGTCAGTGTCAGAAATAGTGTTCTTGTGTACTGCCAGTAAGCAACCAAACCACCAGCGCCAGAACAACAGCTCAAAACTACCTGGATATACGTGAGCATGTATTTGAAATGTGAATGGACACGTACTTGGTAGCAACTGATCGGCGTTGGAATTGATGTGGCATGTGCATTGTACATCCCTAGCACTGCTGAGTTGGGTTGAGCTTCCTTTATTCTGCTATCAAAACCTTACTCCGACTTACAAGTTACCAGTGCTAATAGGAGTTGAAGTTGCCACGTCATGATCTTCACAAACTATGTCACGGTCGGACCGTAAAGCTACATCGCAGTGGAGTTCTGCCAGCATATAAATGCGAGCCGTCCTCCTACTGTCTCTTCATATTTATTTAATTCCATATCACATCCTCAAAAACAATGCGTGTCCGTTTCATCCTCGCTGTTGTTGCTGCTGTGATAGCATCAATATCTGCCATTCCCATTGACAGCCTCAATGATGATGACTGTCCCCGTCAATGGGTGACAGTACAGTGCTGCGAAGGTTGGACATGCGAGCTGGCAGTCGATGGCCTTGTCGTGAGTATGAGTAGGTTGCATCCTGAATCTAACCACATGACTCACTGGCGTGTAGGACTCTTGGAGATGTGTACCATAGGGACTGGGTGATGTGTCTTCACAGTGAACAATGTGATTTTACGTTTCTGTTTTTGCATCGGTGCAGTATGGTTGATGGGCATGACGTGCAAGTTACTAGTGGTTTGTTGCTGGGTTGAACAACATGATAGGTTCTAAACAAATTTCGAGCAATGAAGAAAATCTTGGAATAGAGGAAATCTCAAACATTTGAATACATGGAATATAATTGAAGTACTTACAACACGGTTTTGTAGCCTAATTGTAAGCTTGAATATAGAAGTCTTTGATGGCACCAGAAGTCGCTAGGCTTCGTGAACAACCTCATGGCGGAAATGCGACAACAGTGGACCCAATGGGCGGTGCTCGAATGTCCGGAAAAACAAATCCTGCACTGTGTCGGGATGCTGCAAGCAAGAGTTAAGACGAGGGTATAATACGACCAACTCGAAGATGATTTGCCTTCGGTGAATCTGCTGCTTGATGAGAAGCATTTGAAGGTAATCTGCAGCGGGCATACTTGCAATGGATAGATAAACCACAACCTTGCATGCCCGACCAAACTGTGCAATATGAGTTGCGTCGGACCAGATAATTGGCTCTTGAGTGTGCAGAAGGGGAGAAGAGGACGCCCGGCATGAGTGGGCGAGATATCGACGGCGCAGTAGCCAGAGAGGTGACATCATCTGAAATTGCGCAGTGACGATATCTCGCCCGTCTCGAGACCTTGAATGTTAAAGCTCACCTGGTAAAAAGACGAGAAGGAGGAAAGAAGTTGGCAAAGTGAATTTACGTGCTGGAGGAGATTCGAGACTCAGCTTGTTTATAACGCAACATTAACGACTTGCGAGGTGATCAGAAACGAGTCAATCCTGTTGATGCAGGAATCAGTCGGTGTATACGAAATACATGATATGGCGAGAGTGAAAGATGGAAGAGGTCGACAAGGCAGCTGCTTGGACTACACGAAAAAAGGCAATGGACAGACACTTGTTTCAAATGATTCCAGCTACCTTTGCCACGGAACGTTGAGATATGTACATTGTTCTCTTCGCAAGCCTGATCAACTTGCCTCTCGCCCACACCAACTTTGGAGCATGGAAAAGAGGATGGTCGCGTACTCGTTTCATAAGATTCCAAGTTACCGCAGATGGTTGTGATGGAAGGACAAAAGCCACACATACTAAAAACAGCCAAAAAAAAGTAATGTAAGCTTCGCGCCACTAAACACCACCGAACTTCAAAAACCAACTGCCCGCCCGGGACCATATCAGAGTGAGAGTGCTACTGCTAGTATACAACTATTTCGAACGACTTGATTACATGTTTTGTTTGACATTGCGATAATTTTCGGAGCCCCCCCGGAAGCTCTCACCAAGGTATGCCCGTCTCACCAGTTGAAATGTACCTTCAATCGCCCGAGCAGAATTACAATTTCCTTTCAGTCATAAGTCGAGTTTTGATGGACTACTTTAATTGCGATCCCACTGCATGTTGTGCAACCTGGCAGTACCCCCGAATTTGACGAGGGCTTGGAGAGTCGTCTGCGGTGGATCTTCCGTCTGCCGAGAGACAAGTCCGCTTAGCTGTGTCGCAACTTCGGAATGTGCACGTAAGAATGGAAATGTGTGGGTGCTCATTCCAGAAGCGTAGATCCGCAGACATCTGTCTGTTTCGGGATAGGTCGGCTCCCTCTGCGGAAATTCAACGGTGAGCCGTGGGGCCACATTGAGGTCGAGAAGGAGAGCGATGTACGGACGCTTCGATAAGCATTGGATCGAATGATGCGAGCGAGTGATGAAACCTAGTTCTCGCACATTGCAATTCTTTCCCACTTTGTCGGAAATGAAGATTTGTGATACACGATTGAGATCGGAGCCAGGGCTGGGATCATCGAAATATATAGGAATCATCTTGTCAACGAGCGGCTGCAGATGGCAGCATTGCACCGCGCTTGTACGATGCCAGTGTCGCAAGGTCCACTCTTCAGCACTGCATCTAGCGATATCTTGGAAATTATATTGCTTGACAACGTTTAGAAGCTCACCTCAACTGCTCAGCCGCAGTTCGTTTGGGATCGCTCGGAGGCGAGATAAACTCTGTCATAGATACCCAATGCGAAAAATTGATGTAGGCATGCCGAAAAGCTTTCTTGGCCTCCTTGACTCCTGACCAGAACGTCGAGCCAAAAAGGTATTCCAGGAATTTAATGACAGAGACCTTCTGGCAGTCCATCAGTTCGGCATTCCCATCTCCGCTGTAGTATAGATCTTGGATTACGTTTTTAGAGGGGTGCGTGCGGACAAAGAGATCCTTAGCGAGAAGCAGCAAAAGTCTGCTGGTCAACTCTCCGCTCTGTCCGATTTCGACCATCCCACCATCGATCTTTTGCCTCAAGACAGCCAAAGCTTGCGTCAGATGGTCGGGTGTTCCATGGAGCAAGATTGCTGCGGCGCAAGACAGAATGGGCTCCGATGGATAACCGGTATAACTCCAGGCCCTATCTGGGGTCGTCGAGAAGCATATGCGCATGTGACTGGCCACTCCTGTTTCGATATGAGAAACCGCATCGGGGTGACCAAAGCAGATGTCAAGACCGAATCTCTGAGACAGGACTGCGAGAGCCTGGTCGGGAACATTGGGAATAAATTTTTTGGATTTGCATAGCTTCTGGGCAGCCACCCTCATAACCCCATCGGTAATCTTTTCCTTTTCTCGCACGTATGTCTTCCACCTATTCATGGTGGTCAGCGAAACTGAACACGAGGATAAAAACAAGAGGACAAACAGTGGACGACCGAATCCGACGACATGGCGAAACTTTGCAACATCTTTTGCTGGTACAGCATCCAGACGGTCCGCGAGCTGATCCCAACCAAGGTCGGTATAAGGCGGGTATAAAAGCTCTCCAGCTATCGCTACTCGCAGGGAGTCATCTGGAATATTGTGTGTGAAGGCTAGAAACAGGGGACATAAAACAAGTACTTACGTATCGTCTGTGGAGCTGAAAAATCGGCTACATGTGAGGTCGTAGATGCAAAAACGACCCAGACTGGTGCGTCATTGTTGCGAGAGTAGGAGTTGATCGCCCTGCCCAGAATATGTGATGGACGGAAATTCTTGCTGCTGATTTTGCTGAGAGGGTGCGCCTCGTCAAACGCAATCACAAGTTTGGGCTCATCCCCAGGACCCTCCTCCTCTTCCTCCTCCTCCTCCTCCTCCTCCTCATCCTCGTCCTCCACCTGCTTCTCCTTCCCCTTCCCTTTCGGTTTCGATCTCGATCTCGATTTCAGTTTCGGTCTCGGTTTCTTTCTCCCTGTCGGTTTCGGTTTCGGTTTCGGTTTCGTCTTCCTCTTCCTCTTTCCCTTCTCTCCCCCCTTCCTTGCGGTGAATATATGTAACAAATCTCTCGTCATGTTTCCGAAAGCTTCCCTAAGGAATGATTCGCCTTCCAATTTCGGTGGCCTCCCGACACCAGATTCCGAAGTCCCAGCGGGTTCTGCATTCTCTATCAGTGATTTGATCTTAGCAAGGGCCTGTATTAAACTTCAGCATCGTTTCGTCCATCTAGCAACCATGATTGGCCATGCTCACCACCTGATATCGATTCTGAACATCCGCAAAGAAATCGTGACGAACTTTAGAGCGCATGTCACACATTTTATCATTCCATTCTTGGATTGCAGCATTAGGATCACCAAAGCTCAGTGGGCTGCTCAGATTCTCCTGGAGCATCTGAAATATTGCTGTAAAGAATGCGCAGCAACGAGCGGTATACACAGCCTGTGTGCAATCCATATCTTCTGTTAAAATGCGCGCAGGCACTGAGTCTCGCATGGGAAAGCCTGAATCATTTGGTTCACGAAGGTTCATGTACAAAACGAGGACACCTTTGGTCTGGAGCTAATTTGATACTTGTTAGCCACCTGATACGAGGATGTACTTTATAATCCTGACCTCGGTTATTAGTCTCGATTTCCCTGTACCTGAGCTCTGTACAATCGAACAGAACTTGGCATAGTAATCCCTCGAGATGCCCTTTCCCCTAAACTTGTTGTTGTTATTTTGCAGGTACTTGTAAAAGCCGTCCACCGCTTCCCCAGTGTAAGGTCTGACGAATGAATCGTAAAGGCGGTCCAACTCGTCCTCGCCTAGAATACAGTTGATGTGAGATGAATCCGTGGATGCCGCAGGAAAAAACCTCTGACCTTGAGCCAACTCGGGGCGTGTGGGGGAGCTAGCGTCGGGTACTCTCTGCAATATTTCTGCATTGCCAGTAACTGTCAGCAGATGGGTATCTATATGGCTGGCTCAAACACTTACTTAAATCAACGATGTGGGAGAAAGAGTTCGTCCGGCATGCGTCACGGATCACCTCACGTAGTTGAGGATGCTGTTCTACTATGTCCTTCGCTGGCTTGCGAGTATCAAGCTCATTTTTCAACTTAATGCGTTTGAATATAAGGTTGGCCTCCTCAATGATGCACTTGAGGACCAAAGACGACTGTTGATCCAAGTCCGTATCGGCGATCTTAGGGTCCTGGATTGAGTTAAGGATAAAATGGCCAAGCGCTTTGAGTATAGCTTGATCGATCTCTTCACGTTGTGTCTGTGTGAGCGGCAGGGATGTCACAGGAAGATCCTGCGACCCTGATGACCCTGGCTGCAATGACATGGGGCCGAGCGTGTCGATGTATGATGAATATGATGGTGAACGAGGAAAGAGGGGGGAGTTCCCAAGAGGCGTGCGATCCGTAAGTTCCAGACACTAACACTTTTAGTTCGGCGACCCACCACCACCACCGTTACAGTGACACCACGTGATGTCACACTGCCAAATCGAGTAATTCTGTTGCGCTGAAAATTTTCACTATTGAATGAGACGCGTCTCCATATTAGTGCTGCCGTGGTCCAGTTCCGAACCGTGGTTCGAACCTGACCATTGGTCAGGTTCGTCCTTGGTTCGGTCCATGGTCCAGCATTTTGCACGGACCGAACCAGAATGAGGTTCGTGGTCCGCTAACTCCTGTGCAGTTCATCTATAGGTTCGGACCTTCCCGAACCATTCCGAACCCCGAACCGAATCTTCCTTGCAACACCTTCAAGGCTCAAACACACGCTTGACTTCTCGATCCTCAAGATTCGCCATGGTCACTTTGACCTTTGGCATCTTGCCGATGAAAGCCACGAAGTGCCAACTCTTCGCAACAAGACTTACGACAACTTCAAGCTCGATCGAAGCGATTGGAGACACCTCGGGCTTATTCACCGAGTCCTCAAGGAACCAGCCACGGCTCAGCAATCGTTCTCGTCAGCAAAACATCCGACTGCATGGAAAACGATCCCTACGCTAGAGTGCCTCGCTGATCGATGGAGATCCATGGCAGATGACCCGCAATATCTTCCGATTGCTGATGCGATTAAGGCTGGACTCAAGAATGTTGACAAATACTTCAAGAAAACAAGTCAATCGGACATTTATTTTATTTGTCTTGGTGAGTACTATCAATTTTTAAAACTCGTTCTTATCTAATATAATTTAAGTTCTTGATCCAAACTATAAGCTCGCATACGTTGAAGGCCAGTGGGATTTTGGAGATGTTTCAGATGGCAGAGCTCGTCTGGAGGCCATGGTGAGTACTCGTCTATGTTGTTTTCCCACTCTAATCTTATTTTTTTTTTGTAGTTCGATGACTATTATACACCGCCAAGTCGAACGCCTACTACCAACGAGCAATCCGCTCCGCCGACGAGAGCTGCCAGTGTACACAAGCACTATGGTGATGATTGGATGTGTGAGGCTATTAGGACGCGTAAGACATCAGACCACCTTACTCACAATCCTCATCAAGAGCTCAACATGTACTTGTCTTCGCCACTAGAGGAGACTGATGACATTGTGGCCTGGTGGGGGGTAAGTTTTCTTTTTGACTTGTTTTTTCGCTACTAAATCTACTTAATAGCTTCACTCGCTGCAATACCCTACACTCGCGCGCATCGCGCGAGACTATCTACCCATTCAAGGCAGCTCCGTTCCTTCCGAACAAGCATTCTCAAGCGGAGGAATCACTTCGACTATCCGATGCAATGCACTCGCGACTGACACGTTCACTGCACTACAACTACTGAAGGGAGCATATAGGAATGGGCACCTTTCTGCAGAAGTAGAGGCTGAGGGACATGCGGCTTCATTGGACATGTAACTACGAGTACAAATATCTTGCTTATGTTTTTTTTCTTGGCTGTAATTTTTTTGCGTTCAGTTCGTGTTCAGACCGAGAAAAAACCGAACCTGACCGCTGCGAACCGTTCGCAAAGGTTCGGTCTAAGGTTCGTTGAAATAACTAGAACCGAACCTTGGTCTGGTTTTTGGTTCTCGTCCAACCACCTCTGAACCGAACGGAACCGGACCGCGGCAGCACTACTCCATATTCATGCGTCGTTGACGCGTCGTATGCAATATAACGAAGCAGAAACATGTGTATATTAATTCCTGAGTAATACTGTGCAATTGAGAGCTGTGAAATCTACGAGAACATGAAGTAGCAAGTGTAAGAAAGCAATATCATAACGAGTGAGAGATGTGTGATCGTGAAAAGCATATAAAGGAAATGGAACAAACAAACAAACTAGGCAGAAGTACGAGCTTTCTTTGCATTTGTGATGCCAGCGTTATTAGTTTTCCGCTTACGAGAACCGGACCTGACATGAACATTCTCCTTCTCGCCCTCAAAAAGAGGCTAAGCCACTGTGATGTCGGAATATTTGCATCTTCTTGTTCAAGAATGGTCAATGTGAATGAAGTGAGGATCTGCACAGGGAGAGGATGCCCAATGAGTTTCTCTGGGTGTGTGTACTGAGGATGGACTTCTTCGAGATGTTGGATCATGTTGTAATGCCAAACAGCATTGATGAACAGAGCAGCAGTCCAACTTTTTTTCCCTGTGATGGGTGCCAAAGATGAGTGACATAACTCACATTTGAGAGGGACATTGCAACAGGGTCTGTTGTTTGAGCCAATGTTGGCATTTGGATAGCAGAATGTGTGGGCATAAGAGCAGGATGATTTGACCTTCGAAACAGTACCATTGGTTTGCAATTTTGATTTGAATCTTGCATTCCTCATGTCCTGATCATCCACAGAATCCACATGGCTGATGGAGACCAAACTAAAAGATCAAAGTCAATACTCAAGGTTATACCATCATGACGTGAACTTACCTGTTCCCTCAGATTATCTTTGACACTCATTACACCATGAAGTGCTTGTTGAATACTAATGCTCGCTATGTATGTTACATAAGCATGTTCATTTTACCTTCATTGGCACGCAGCAGAACTTCCTCAGTGACTACATTGAGTCCACTGAGGTCAGTACCAGTTACTCATAGTACTTACATCTAACTAATGGTTCCTGTAGCTTGTGTACTCACTACAGGTATATATATATTCAATATAGTGACTACATTAAGTCCACTGAGCTTGTGTACTCGCTACAGGTTATGAGCCCTGCGCTCATTAATTAATAACAGACTACAGTCCACAAAACAAGCTTGCCACCATGTCTAGCTCAAATGCCAAGCTCGGAGACAATTTTCTTTGTGTCCCAAAACTAGTTGCAGATGGAGAAAATTGGATGACCTATAAAGATAGGTTGTCGTGGTCTGTCAATGCTCACGGGTTCCTCGGCCACCTATATGGGACCAAGAAGAAACCAATTGACCCCTTGACATTGTCGGGAAGAGGAGCATTGTGGCTGCCATCTACGTTGGACGAGCTTAGGGAGTTGTTGGCATACAGAAGTGCCACAAAGGAGTGGTGAATGGGCGAGGCCATCACAAAGCAGCAGATGGCTGGCATGATCCCCAATTCCCTGTTTATACAAGTCAAGAACTTGATGATGGCAGCAGAGATATTTACGTACCTATTGAACCTGTTCGAGAAGTGTTCTTGAGTAGTGTCCATTGAACTGTTGCAAAAGCTGCAGGACCTGAAGTGCCTTGAGAAGGGCAACATTCAAGAGCACTTCAACAAGCTGCGCATCATCAAAGAGCAGCTATCATCATGAGCTCATTGCCAGCATCCTACGATCCCCATCTATCAGCACTCATGGTGTCTGCAAAAGTATTGAGTGTTCTGCTCACCGTGGATGTCTTGATGTCCACCATCATAGATGAGTATGGTCGCCATGCTTTGAAAATGAAGAAGAATGGCTCATCGAATGACAATGCAGCATACAACACCAACACGGGTACACGGACCCAACGGATCAAGGGCAACTGTCATGGCTGTGGCAAGTATGGCCACATGCAATGAGACTGCCATGGTGGCAAGGGAGGTGAGAAACCAGGCGGCAAAGGGAGGGACAGGAAGTCTGAGACTGCTGCCAGCACCAAGGACAAGGACAAGGACAAGGATGAGGAACCTGAAGGTGTTTGGTTAATGGATGATACAGATGAGGTGGGAGAAGAATAAATGTCACTCATGTATACGACACTAGCCAGCTCCAACTCCCAGCATTGCTTAATACAATGGGCAAACTGCTATCTGCCATCGTTGCTGAGAGACTTACCTTTACGCTGGAATGATACCATCTCCTGCCAAACACGCACTTTGGGGGTCGACCGGGTCGTTCCACCACTGACTCCCTGCACCTGCTTGAAGAGACGGTAAAAAATGCGTGGAGATCCCACAAGGTTGCCTTGGTCTTGTTCCTGGACATCGAGGGCACATTCCCCAATGCAGTGACCAAGCGTCTCATACACAACATGCATATGAGATGCATCCCAGGTGATATTGTCAGTTTCACAGAGCGGTTGCTAACAGATCGACAGGCACAATTGCGATTCGATGGATACACGTCTGACTGGATCCCCATTAATAATGGGATAGGCCAAGGCAACCCGCTATCGATGATCCTGTACATCATTTACAGTTCAGATCTTGTAGATGTTGCTAAACCATGAAGGGGCCGAGAAGCTGTCACAGAACTAACTCTATTGTTCGTCGATGATACCGCACTCATAGCAGTTGGTAAGAGTTTTGAATCTACTCACACCATCCTAGCGGACATGCTGGAGAGGCCTGGGGGTTGTTATGACTGGTTGAGGACTCACAATTCACGATTTGAAGCTAACAAATTTGTCCTAATAGACTTCTCGATGAACTGGAAGAAAATGTGCCCCAATATGCACATCCAGGGCGCGGTCATCAAGCCCACTCCCAATCATCATTTTTGGGCATCATTGTTGATCAAGAGTTGTGATGGAACATGCAGGCCGCTAACACAGTGGCGAAGGGCACTACCTATGTCTTCCAATTATGAAGACTCTCTTCAGCTGCCAAGGGGCTCCCACTACACCTAATGCAACAACTTTATCAGGCGGTAGCAGTCCCGAAAATGCTGTACACAGCGAACCTATGGTTCACTCCCACCTTTCGTGAAGGCACTAATGTTTTGCAATGAGGATCTATTGGAGTCGCAGAATGCCTCACCTCTGTGCAGTGTATAGCAGCACTTGCTATCACTGGGGCCATGAGATCTACAGCTACAGATCTATTGAAAGCCCATGCTAACCTGCTACCAATCCCGCTCCTCCTCCAAAATACTTGTCATAGAGCGATCATTCGCCTTGCCACTCACCCTGACACCCACCCCCTATATGGTCTAATTCGTCGTGCGGCAAAACATTATGTTGCATCTCACAGATCATCCCTCCACAGACTCACACATCAATATGTGATCGTCCCAGAGGATATCGAGATGCTCCTACCGACATGCTGGCCACCCTCCAGCACAAACCCATACAAGACACATATTGCAGCATCAAAGGAGATGGCCATAGAGGAACATGTCCAGCTTTGTGACACCATCCAAATCTACAGCAACAGATCTGGGCATCAGGGGAGAGTTGGGGCAGCAGCAGTTCTATTCCACGCAGGCAAATGCCCCCACACCTTACATTTCTACCTAGGAACGGAGAAAGAGCACACAGTGTATGAAGCAGAGGCAGTTGGCCTTACCCTAGCAGCAAAGTTAATCGCAACGGAATAAGACCTCACCTTTCCCATCTCCATCTCTGTCGACAACCAAGCAGTGATCCAATCTGGTGAGAGCTTCACTTTGAACCCAGGCTCATACTTGATAGACCGTTGGGAAGGCTACACCTGGTCACTTGGTGTCTACTGATGGTGGTAAGGTGTAGTCTATCCTGGGAAAACTGCTACTCTAAGCTTCTTCCAACAGGGTCTGAGACCTCCAGAACCCTGATCCTAACTAAGAATGACCCCTAAAAAGTCCCTGATGCCAAACATCCTAATACAAATACCCCCCCCTAAAATGCAACACTCTGGGGTCGCTGAAGTCTCTAAAAAGAGGTTTGTCAATCTAATTGATGTTGTGACTCTCTGCCTCTGCCAATAGAGTGCCCATTCGAGGTAAGAACACGTCTGGCATGATACCATCCTGCCATAGGGAATCCTTCCAAAGTCTCCAATGAATAAGAGTTTGTACGTTTTGACACAATTTGATGAGGTGCCGACCACTTTGGAATGATCTTTTGAGACAACCTGAAATTGTTATTGACGTCACTCGCATAGACTTGTACAAGTTGTCCAGGTTCGAAGATTACTTCACCTTGAGGTTCTGCTACCACTTGTCAATTGAACATTGCCTTCCGTTTGATGGCATTTGCTACTGCATTTGTGAGGGCATCCATTCGTTGCTGCGATACATAGGCTGAATGTACATGGACATCCTGGGATTGAAGTTGACTTGTTGTCTCATTGAGTGGGGTACATGGTGTGTTGATAACGAGGCCTAGGAGGAGTTCCTTAGGTGAGAATTGGAACACAGGTAGTGTGTGATTGTTGAGGTACTTGATAGCCAATTCAAAGTGATCCGACCATTGCACAGGGATTGACTCGGGGTTCATGTCTGCATAGTTGTCCTCTCCAAGGTGCAGTGCACACATGTATTTCAATCAACCTAGTAACAATCTGTTAGTTCCTTCAACCAATCTGTTGACCCAAGGAGCATAAGCTGGGGTAACATAGCATTTCATGTCGTGCTTCTTGCACCATGCCTTAACCTCCTCATTGTCAAAATGTTTCCCTCTGTCGGTCATGAATGTCTCTGGAACATTGAAGTTATGCTTGATGATGTCGAGTCCTGAGATTGTCAACTTTGCGGTACCGTGGTTCTTGAGCTTGAATCCCCAAATGAATTGTGAGTATGTATCCATGATCAGCAGAATGTTAATAAAACCCCCTTTGGACTTTGGCATTGCCAGATAATCAGCTACAAACAGTTTGAATGGGTGCCATCATATGATGGGCTCGAGTAGTGGGTTTAGGTGAGTTGTGCCGAAGTTTTTGCATTGTCCACAATCGAGGATGGCTGTGGTGATTGAGCGATCCAGTTAAGGGCTGCAGATACAGTCAATTAGCTTGAGTTTAATCATGTCACGTCCCCAATGTCCATGTTCCGTGTGTTCCTTGCACACTAATTCGATAGCCTCGTCTTGGGGTATGCACTCCAATTTGCTGTGTACTCTGGTGGAGGAATCATTAGGTACCTTCCAAAGCTTACTGTCTTCAACAAAAAACTGTTGTGCCCTGTGATGTGTGCGTCTCTTGATGTTGATTGGTTTATCTGAGTCCAGGTCGCACAGTGTGTCTACAACATCCAAGAACAAGGGTTCTCATTGGAACTTACTTCATAGTTCTGAAATGTGCATGTTATGAGGGTTTGTCATAGAGGTAGGCAATGTCACCTTGAGTAGGTCCTGTATAATTCCTCTCGTTGCCTCCCAGTCTTCATTGATGGTCCATTCGGCTCCGTCTCCTGGAGATGGTTCTCTCGTCATGAAACTTCTGCTCAACCCATCTGCTGCTGTGTTGGTGATACCTGAGCAATGTTGTACATCAATGATATGGTAAGCGAGGATGCCATCCCTCCAACGAGCATGCATGGTACTTAGCTTGGAACTGAGTAGAGTGTCCCTTAATGCTTGACAATCTGTTTCTATTTCAACCGGTGAGCCCCAAATGATGTCAGAAAACTGATCTAAAGCGAAATTCAGTGCAGCAAATTCTAAGAGGTAGGGTTTGTACTTCTCTTCAGTGCTTGATGTTCATTTTGATGCGTAGGCTATGGGATGATTGGCTGTGACTATGGTTCCTGAGGACAGTGT
Source organism: Suillus lakei (assembly GCA_016628065.1). Taxonomy (NCBI): domain Eukaryota; kingdom Fungi; phylum Basidiomycota; class Agaricomycetes; order Boletales; family Suillaceae; genus Suillus; species Suillus lakei. Next base: position 42,919 of record JABBWA010000234.1, on the reverse strand, counting down.
CAAGGTATGTTTTTGGCTGAGGATCCCGCCGAATCCTTCCTGACATCCATCTGTGGTAACTATGAAGGGCATGCCATCAAAATGTGGACTCTTCAAGATGGGTTCTGCGATGAGGATCCTTTTGAGGTTCATAAATGCTTCAGTGTGTTGTGGTCCCCAGTGTGGTTTGAGTTGTGTCATTCGAAGATGTTGTCTATAGCGAAAACGGCCTGTGCATTGTCCTTCTGGGGGTGTGCCGAAACATTGCACGAGGTCTGTGAGAGGTGCCGCCTTCCTAGTGTAGTCCTTGATTAGAGATCTGAAGTAGCCAGTTAGTCCAAGAAATTGCATAAGATTGTGTACTGTGTTAGGGATTTCCCAGTCTACTACTGCTGCCAATTTGGACAAGTCCAGTGTGATTCCATCTTTCCCGACCCTAGCTCCCACGAAGACGATTTCAGACATGAATAGCTGAGTTTTGGATGGTGATAGTGATAGGTGCATTGATCGAACACATTCAAAGAACTTCCATAAATGCGCCAGTTTCTCCTTGAAGATGTCTCCTGCCATACCAGTATTGTCAACATAGAGTTCAAAAAGAAGGCCAATGAGATCTCTTAGCACAATAGCAGCCATATCCCCAAAGTTTATTGGTGCACCCATCAGGCCGAATGGCATGCAACAGTAGCAGTCATAACCTCGTCCTTCTGTATAGAATGCTAGGTATGGTTGGGTGTCCTCATCTACTGGTATAGCATAGAACCCTGCCATGAAGTTGATTATGCTGATCCACCAATGGCCACTGAGGCATTGTTGCTTTGCTCTGATGTCACCTTGAGGTAGTGGTGGTATTTGGCTGGCATGGTTGATTTCTGCGAAGTTTTGACAGACTCTCCACTTGGGGGCGTTGTTCTTATTCGAGGTGGTGGTTCCGTTTGGTGGCCTTTGGGGTAGATCGTCTCGTGTTGGTAGTCCATGTTCAGCGCATTGATCATTGACATGATGCAGAAGTTCTTCTAAGGGGAGGCTCCCTAACTCATGTGCTTTCTGGGCAAGTACTGTGGGGCTGGCAGCCTTGACGTCTTCTGGGGCAATGCATCGAATGATACCCACTGTTTCCAGCTCATTCAGTCATTTGTATAAAAATGCACATTGGGGCAGTGTTAGAGGTTGCTGGTTTATCTTGGTGTTGAACTTCGTGCCCTCTGGGAAGGTGAGTTTGAACATCTTGAAGTCCACTGGAAATACTTCACTAACTGCCAATGCAAAGGTGTCAGCAAATTCTGTGCAAAGGTCACGTACCTGTTTCCATTGATCTGGGCTAAGGTCATCTCCAATCTTGATTTGCTGCAGGATTTCTGCAACTCTTTCGGGCTTGAATGGTGTCATGCACCAAACATGTTTGGTAGCAAGAACATGGTTTTATTTTATTTTTATCTTCAGTTCCCATAACATTCCTTATGCACCATTTCATTTGTTTCCCTTCCTTTCCCTTGATTTTTCAATTTTCAAGCAATTTTCAACAGTATTACGGCATCCCACATTTTTACGGCATTTTGCATTCAATGAGGTTCATTCACCTTTCCCCCATTCACATGCTTCCAACACTCTCCCATCTTCACCCACTACACTCTCAGACAACCTCAGCATCAGCCAGACAATGCCAAATTGCACCAATATATTGAAAACTGTGTCTTTATTCATCCTGTCCTCATCACCCTACCATTTCCAATCCTCTTCAGCAGCTTATATTCGTCGAACCATTCAAACCATTATCCACTCACACCTCATCTCCATGATCACTGTGGACACCATGCCATTCCATCCTAATGCTCACCAGAGATTGCAAACAACCAAGTCCCTATGCAGATGACCAATCCCTTTATCATGTTGGGGAAGCATCTCACAGACTGTATATATCCCATGATCTCTGCATATCGACATTCTGCACCAACAACCACATGGCATCTCTGCAGCAGAGCATTCAGATCATCACACCATCATGGCATCATAGCATCATCTCTTCATTCCATTCTCCACTGCCCATATGCTGCGTCATTGCTGTGTCACAGCTCTTGCATCATCACCACACAGCACTTTGTCATGCTTGCATAGCAATTGGTCATGGTGACTCAGGTCATGAGTCATGGTTTGTAATGGTCACAGCCCTGCTTTATCATCGCTTTTTTCATTCTCTGACTCATTCTTTGTCTTTATGACTCATTCTGCATAGGATTTGGTCTATTTTTCGAAATTGCTCAGTCATTACCCCTGAAGCACAGCACATTCATTCTATTCCCCCCCTTTCATTGCCCTCTTCATTGCCCTACTCATTGCCTGGAGCGTTGCTTTGCGTACACAGACGTATGCAGGTACTCTACTCTATATAAACCCTGTACTTTAGCTACAGAAAAAAAAAACTTATCCAGTTCACCATTCCATGTCCATTCCCCTCTGAAGCCTCAGATAGGCTTTGCATTTTTCAGTCATCATCATCATCATCATTCTAGACATTGTTCAACTGGAACCTTGTCTCTCTGCTTCATCTATTCCAAGCCTATTCATTCCAGTTAGCTGCCCTGTGTGCAGCTTCATCTTTTCACACCTCCATCTAAACCTTCAACCACTCGAAGTGTTTGGAGTACTACAAGGGTCAGACCACTCCTTTGAATAACTACTGAACCAGCCTTCTGAGCACAGGAACTGCTGGCCAGTAGTGTTGTTTGGTTTGTTATTTTTGTTGAAGGTTTTAACAGACCAGCAATGAAGATTGATAGTGGCCTGGTCAATTTCATATTCAGAAATTGATGTATCCTTAAAGTCAAATTATCACTCGGTGATTCCAAGCACCAGCTGAGCTGTGCTGCTATTCTCATCCTTGATTCCCTCAGTAATTAGTGGTTGTACAATTAATACTGAACCATGGTTACCTAGCTTTATGCAGCAATTCAGTTTCAACTTGGCCATCTTTAAGGACCCCTAGCTGAGATGAATTGCCCATTATCTCCCCAATCCTCCTGCCCAGAGTGGCCAATACCTCAGTTGTCCTGTTTTTGAGGTTGTCCATTGGAGAAAAAAATGAACCAAAGTTCTCAAAATTTTCATGATCTGATGATCCACACTAATATAGTTTGTATGGCCCAAATTAAATTCTTACAATCAAATTCTCGTGAACTGATGATCCACACTAATATAGTTGTTTGGTCCAAATAATCATCATGTAATTGGACAATCAGACCATATGAAGTTTGTTATGATGTAATAGCCTTATATGGTCTACTTAATTGGATCCTACTACCACTTGAGCTCATCTTTGGTCTTGAATGTGATGGGGGAGATGTGGCGGAGGCTGGATTTGGTTAGAAGACAATCAGAGTAAGGAAGAGATATGAGGTTTTCAGTAAGACCTATGGCATGCAGCCAGTATCTCAAGTATTCCACCTGGGCTGAGGAAAAGAGCAATCGGGTCTGAGAGACCTGGAGTGTTCCTGGGGGAGATGTGGCGGAGGCTGGATTCAGTTAGAAGACAATCAGACTAAGGAAGAGATATGAGGTTTTTGGTAAGACCTATGGCGTGCAGCCAGTATCTCGAAAAAATGAAGTGGCGGTATGATAGCTATGATAGTAGTACATTGTTTACATTCAGGGGTATCTCCAGATTCCCTGGTAATTGATAAAGCCACAAATCAAATCCAAAATCCCTTCCTATGCCATAATCTCATCATCTTCATCAATGCTGAAGACATCCATATCCTATGATAGTGTAGATAGAGGAGTGTAGTGTCAATATTATAGCAGCACAATATAATTGAATAAACTCACATTGTTTGAGTCACCTTGGTCAATATTCATGATATCATCTTCATCAAGCCTGAAGACGTCCATATCCTATGATAGTGTAGATAGAAGAGTGTAGTGTCAATATTATAGCCATGATATAATTTAATAAACTCACATTGTTGGAGTCATCTTGGTCAATATTCATGACATCATCTTCATCGACACTGAAGACATCCATATCCTATGATAGTGTAGATAGAGGAGTGTGGTGTAAATATATAGCAGCACAATATAATATAATAAACTCACATTGTTTGAGTTGTCTTGGTAAACAAGCATATTATCTTGGTCATTGTGGAAGACATCCATATCCTATGATAGTGTAGAACGAGAAGTCCAGTGTCAATATATAGCAGTAAAATATAATATAATAAACTCACATTGTTTGAGTTGTCTTGGTAAATGAGCATATCGTCTTGTTCATTGTGGAAGATGTCCATATCCTATGATAGTGTAGAACAAGAGGTCCAGTGTCAATATATAGCAGCAAAATATAATATAATAAACTCACATTGTTTGAGTTGTCTTGGTAAATGAGCATATCATCTTGGTCATTGAGGCCGACATTGTCCATCTCTACCTATGTAGTGTGAAAGAAGGAATGAAGTGTAAATATAAATGACCACAAAATATACAATACTCACCATTTTCTATGGTAGTGTAGGTTGAGTGAATAAAGGTCAAAAGCAAGATTTAAGCTGATTAAAAGACTTAAGCTTTGACCATTAAAAGACTTGATCTTTGACTGTAAAATGTTACCAAATCCAACATCTTGGGTTAGGCATGCTGCCGGAGTTTCCTCAAGAAAGACTCAATATATGGCATGCAGGTAGATATAGCAGAGTGGGATGACAAAAACACGGTCATGTGACATGTGCATTTACAACTTACACAACATATGGATGATAATGCAGTAAGTAAAGCACGGTCCCAGAATGACATTGGGCCAAGTAATGATGCTGCAGGGTATAGATAGTCCTGGTAAATAAACCCACTATTACTGACAGTGCTGAGATATGGAGAAGGGCAAAAGTGGGTGTATAAGTGGTGATAGGAAAGATGCAACAATCACCTTGATGCACCCTATCAGTCACCATCACTAAAACAGCTGGCAATGTGAAAGCAAACATCTTGTGTTTTGATGGTGGTGGTACTGGCATGGGCTCATGTTTTGGGATACCAGGCAATGATGACATCCCTAGAATTCGTCAAGCACAGGGACTATCTAGTATACTGTTCAATGATCTATTTGCCTTTGTCATCATTCTCACGATCATGTGACTCAAAAGTTGGGCAAAGATTTACACATCACATGACTAAAAAATGCCCATGAAGGGTAATACATTTGTGCTGAGTACTATATTAACTTATTAAGGTGTCCAAACTACAAAGCTAAGGTAAAAAAACTAAAGTAAATATGATGCAAGACAGGGATGGAGGGGCCCTCTCCATCCTAGCCTTGCACCCTACAGTACATAAAGAAAGATAAAGTATAGGTTAGTGGTCAATGAACTATAGCATTAGTTAGTATGATATTGACTATTAAAATGGCGCTTACCAGATTAAACCAAACTGAGAAACAGTGGGAGAGTAAATGTGTTATATAACACTAGAAAAATAAACATGGTTAGTAGAGAACACACTTGAAAACTGCGCTTACCAGATTCAACCAAACTGAGAAACAGTGGGAGAGAAAATGCGGTATATAACACTAGAAAATTAAACATAGTTAGTGCAAGAACACACTTGAAAACCAGTAAAAACATGTGGAAAAAACCTTGAAAACAGAACAAAAACAAGGTGCACCACAGAAATGTCACTGAAAACATAAGTCAGTACAAATAAACTCAAGGCATCCAATCCCTGGGGACATGGATGGCCAGAAAAGCCTAAAGAAGGAAGAGACAGTTAGTATACAAAGAGTGAAAAAGACTAACCTGAAGGCATCCTAAAAAAAACCTAAAGAAGGAAGAGATGGTCAGTATATACAAAGAGTGAAAGGACTAACCTGAAGGCACACTATCAAAAAGGATTGATAGTGCACCTACTGTGAAGAACCACTGTGAAAAAATGAACCAGAAGTTAGTGAGGTTAGATGGATAAAGGAATACTCACCTGTGAACACTTGAGATATAGCTGTAGTGCTGCCTTTGACCATTTGCAGCTGCAGTCTGCAAGTGGCCAAAGGACAGAAGCACAGAACTTGAGGAGGTAGTATGAGGAAAGGGAGGATGGTGTAGACACAACATATGGTTGTGGTTGAGGAAGGAAAATGAATCATGGGAGAAATATTAATGGTTGAAGTATGTTTGGTGATTTGTTCTTGTTTGCACAAAGGTCATGTGACATTTGGACTTGGTGAAAAAACACAAGTCCAAATTTCTGTGTTGGACTTTGGCAGCTTACATAAATTGTCCTTATTTGGAATACATGCAAAAACTATGCAACTGTGCAGTACACTGGACTTTGCCAGTTGACATCACGTGACCTTTTGGTTGGTTTTTGGTTCACATATGCATGTCTTTTGTCTTGCTCACTATATTAGTTCAGATGTGTTTCTGTAGTCACATGTAAGTTTCTTTTGGTAAGTCTTTACTGACTATATACTGACTATGTTGCCAGCTTTTCAGCCACCCTTTCCTCCCATCACCCTCAGCAATCATGGCACACACTAAGATGACTGCCAAGAAGTCCGATGGTGGCTCAGCACCACACATCCCCCTCAAGACCCTCAAGACCCTCAAATTCACCAAGACTCACCCTAGCCACATTTCTGGAGGGGAATTAGAGGGAGGAGAGCCCATGGAGGTATCTGAGATGGTTCACCACAATGGGGTGAGTTTTTTTCTCTTTTTATGTCTGCACTAATATTCTTCCTTCCCTCCAACAGTTCTGCATTCTCTGCAGGGATGGCTCTGCATCATTCCAAGAGAATCCTCTCTTCATGTGCAACCATTGTCCCAGAGTAATGTGCCGGCTGTGCGTGGGGCTCCCACTGGACACTGAAGATGCGATCCTTGGTGAGGATGTCTCTTTCATGTGCATATGTTGCCACATGAAAGTGGCAGAGGAGGGTGCACCATACTTTGTGAGTTTTTTTTTCATTCTCTTTTCATTAGCAACTAATTGTACATCAGGGCTTCTACTATCCTGATGGTACCACAGTCCTCAAGTCTTTTCTGTGCATCTAGGCCTCCCTTGAAGTCTCAGTGCTTGCCAAAATCTCCACTGCCTCCATCCTCTTCATCCACCTCGTCCTCATTGACTTCAAAACTACCATGAGCCCCTTTCCTTTCACCCATTCTTTCCTCCAGCCCTACTTCACAAGTGGGGGCATTGAATATTGTGAGATCACCTACAACATCATCTCTACCCCAGATGCTTACCTGAAAACCATCGCTCAAATCATCAAGACCCTCAACAAGGCATTTGTTTGGGAACATGTTGTCATTGGGATATCCACCCACACTGACAATGATCAAGGTGTCATTTTTGCTGGCTACTCTGATGATAGTGGTGACAAGCACTATGTCAGTGCTGGATCTGACCAGGTGAATTTTTTTTTTTTGGGTGCACTTTTCATTACTAACTACCTTTACCTTTACTTTACAGTTCTTGGAGTTTGTTCTCCATCCATGGCAGTCTGTCCTAGACTGTGCCAAGGAAACCTACCTCTGGCTTTTGTGCTGTGGCTCCCTTGTCAACAACACTGATGTGTTTGCAGGCTTGCAAAGTGCAGTAGTCTGGTAAGTTCATTTAAATTAATTTTTTCATCTTATCTTACTTGGCAATAGCCACAAGCTCTCTGCCACCATAGCTTTCAATGCTAGGCATTTCTAGCCTTCCTTTGTGTCCCATTTGCTCCTGGCTTTCACTGAGCATGTCCTCATGGAACATTGCCCCATCCACAGTGCCTTTGGCGAAATGCTGGGCCAATCATCCAAGCTTGGTCGCCACACTGATGTTCTCTTACTCACCCCACTTGAGGCTACCCTCCAGATCACCAAGTTCACATGGGGTGATACCAAGTTCAGGCCTTGGGGCTGCTTCCTCCCCATCCAATGCCCAACCTGTGGGCCCACTAATTCTTGGCACTCAGCCTATGCCAGGGACAGTGGGAACAAGACCTACCTCTTTGAGTGCAAGAATACCTCCTGTGACCAGAGTTTCACCTTCATTCAGCCTAAAGGTGCCACCATGCTGTCATCAGGTAGGAAGCAGGGGTGTTCATGGATGGAGGTACCTATGGAACCATTGTTGACTTAGATCATTTGCATTTCTTACTTTTGCTACTCAAATTTGTCACTTCTTACATGTTTTCATTCCATAGCTAATGTTTGGTTGTCTGTCAATTAAACTTTGTTAGATGAACTGTGAATGTTGGTGAATTTTGGTAAATACACTTGACAAATTCTAGGGGTGTCATCATTGCCTGGTATCCCAAAACACAAGCCCATGCCAGTACCACCACCATTGAAACACAAGATGTTTGTAATGGTGGGTGTATTTACCAGGACTATCTATACTCTGCAGCATCATTACTTGGCCCAATGTCATTCTGGGACTGTGCTTCACTTACTGCATTATCATCCATATGTTGTAAATGCACATGTCACATGACAAAAACATGCATGTCACATGACCGTGTTTTTGTCATGTGACATGATGGTTGAGTTTTCAAGCACAACCAAGTCTTGCTGATTCTGCGTTCTGCAAACTCATATCGGCCTGCACCCATGTCATTTTGTGATATAATGGCCAGCTGGACTGTCATTTTTAGTGATATGTTGAATCAACACAAGGATTCCTTTGTTGCTGCTAAAGGAAATTCTGTTATCAGGGCTCACATCCTCAAAACAATCAAAGATGCTATAGGCAGCAGTGATGCAGCCCAAGACCCTTGTGTCATGCTTCCAGAGAAAAATCTTTGGAAGGTGAGCCTTTGAAAATCTATTCTATACTAATCTAATTAATACAGGCTATTCATACATATTATTTGGACTTCCTGGAGGATGACGAGGATCGCAAGGCAAAGGAAGAAATTATTGAGGGAGGGCATAAAGACAGATCTGCTGCAGATGCTGTGACTGTAGAAATGGTGAGAGAAAGGGAAAATGAGAAGCCTGAGGAAGCTGGGAAGTACAAGACAGAATTCTCCGGTTTTGATGTTGCCCAAAAATTATTCAAGGACAAATTTGGAGAATATGACAAGATGCACTGTGATACCACCAACCAAAGTCTATGAGCCAGAGGACAAAATTGGCCCGGGCATGGCACCAGGCTATGTCCTCCGAGGTGAAACAGGAGCTTGTCTGGGTTGCTGGAAAATGGAATTGAGAAGGACCTCCTGCAGATACCAAGAATAGGTATTTTTTCTAACTTTCTATCACCACACATGCTACATGACTTAATCATATGTCAACAGATACCGTACTCGTAACCAGAACAAAGTCATGGAGGACTTTATGGGCATGGTTCGCAGAACTATGGGGTTGCATCTTGTCATCCTTACAGCCCATGATTGAGATGAGGGAAAGGCTCCTGGAACTACTCTGTGAGTGTTTTTTATGCTTTATGTTGTCAATGATGATAAACTTGTTCATAAAGCTGGGAGACCTCGCCTCTAAAGGCAAAAAAACCTTTTACTCAGATGTTGAAAGACAATAAGAAATGGGCTGGAGATGCTCAAGATCGTCTTGCAGACTGGCTCCTTGAAGCACAATATGGTGATGTTCATTTTAATTTTAAATCTAATGTTGTAGCTAAAATTATAACAGCTGATGAAGAGGATAGTGATGGAGAGGACAGTGATGATGATGATCTTCCAGATTTGACTGTTGAGGTCAATAATGATGGTCACCCTTGCCTACCAAAAGGGTTTGGATCTCTCAAGCTGAAGCACAGGCAAAAGGTTGTTTGCACTGTCTTTCAAAAGGCCTACTGTGAGTTGATGTGAGAAAGGAATTGTAAGTGCTGCCTATAGTGATAGACAACTGATCTGAATGAGTATGAGTATAATCAATCGACCCAAGGGGATTGCTACTGAGAGCAGTTCCTTTGAATATTATGTACTAAGGAAGCAAACCAACGGAGTTATGATCTGTACAGCCTACGCAAGTAACATCTGTGATATGCACGAAGGTCCATTGGTGTTGTGCAAAGGTCTGTGATGTGGTGCTGTCGTGAACATTCTGTCCACAGCCCTGCAGAGGCCCATATCATGGAGTACGTCGAAAGCCCAGTAGTCTGGATAACAGACTAGTCACTCCCAGTCATCTCCAATGAAACCTGCTCAAACCCGACACTTTCCTGCACTCTCTGAGCCTCAGACCTGCTGGAGATACACTGGACCTGCTCGTATACCTTCAGAAACCCATCCATCCTATGTCCTGTCCATTCCGTCCAACCCCACTGGTGCGTAGTAGCTTGTTTCCCATGGCTGATGCAGTAGGCAGTGTTATTACCTGTGTTCTCACACATCCGCAGCGCCTCATGTTAGTTTACCTATCACTGGACCTGATGTTTTCCTGTTTTCAATATTCTGGATTTCTACATAGCTAGTTATATAGGACTGGTAGTATGACCAAGCACATTACTTTACTGTAGGTGGGACTTCCCATCTACTTGGTCACATACCTGTCCTTACCTGTTACCTGGCTGAATATACCTGGTTCTTACCCATTCCGCACCCACTTCGCACCCGAAACCCTTGTCACTTATTTCCCTTGATGTTCCCTTATTTCCAGACATAGTCCAACACTTTCTGAACCCATTCCTTTGCTATTCTCTGTAACCCGATGACCCGAAGCTCTGGACCCACTTTCCCACACCTCGGACTTGGTAGTATACTTTCGGACCCGACATTTTGACCTCCGGACTTGGTCCACATACCTTTGGACTTGTTCCTTTACCTTTCTGTGTCCTTAGATACTAACTATCAGACTTATCTCAGTAGCAGACCCCTTTAGGATCGAACATTCTTGCCTTGCAAGTGAAGCAGCAGGCATAGCATTGACCTAACATTATATCCGCCTACAGCGGAGTTGTTTCCCACAGCGCGAAGGTCCATTGACAAGCAATGGCAGTTGTGTGATACTTAAGTCAAACAGGAATAGTGGAGCAGGTGCGGATGGGTTCTGGAAGGGAATGGCTAGGTGTGTCTAGGTATTGAGGTGAACAGGTACAGGGTCTAGGTACGGGTACTTAGAACTTTCGTTGAGACTCCAGAAGTTGTACTGGATCCTGCGACAAGTCCATGCAAGGTCTGATAGTTATCCATAGGATAGTTATGATCAGGTCAAAGGCACAATGATGCGGCGACAGAGCGCAAGGGTGTATGATAGTCTGTGATTATAAGGATAGCTAAAGGCTGACTCCATTCATGCAACTCAAACACGAAGTCAAAGGAGGTAGCAAGAAGTGATTATTTCTGAGTCCAACACGACTATTTATCATAGTCTGTACAAAACCAGGACTATCTATGTGAGTGCAGTAACTACAGGCAAGTCTGTAGTGAGTGCTTGTATGGTAAATATGTAAACTACTCAAGCAGCCTCATGCATGGGAATGCACTTCATAAATGGACTACCAATGATCAGATAAGGCAAGTGTAACAAATGATGCACCAATGGGGATAGGACGGACATAGACAGGACATGGGTAGATGGATCCCAAAGACCAAGGCAAGATTCCATTCCGTGGTAACAGGTCCGGTGGATGTCCATGACCAACAGATGACAGATGGACAATGGAACATTTATTGGTGATAATGGATGGGGTGAGTGTGTCCTTGTGAGGCCAGAGTGAGATATGGGAAAATAGGCTGTTGTGAGGCCAGAGTGAGGATATTCCTCACATCGATTGCCCCACATAATGTTATCATTTACTCACTTTCACCAGCTCTTATTACCAACAATCTCCAGGCTCCAGTGCCCTGGGGTGAAGTGTCTGAAGAGCCTGGTCACTATCTTGATTTGAAATGTATTCCTAAAAACATTGTCATCAAAGACCCTTCCCACCTCCAAAAGGACACAATCACTATGATTTATTCCCACTGGACAGATTGTGCTAGTCATGGCTCACCAATCATAAGTTTTGTCAGGTATAGGCAAGCTGATTTCTATGATGCACCCTCCAAGAAGCAAGGTGTAAGGCAAAAATCAAGGAAGAAGCCTGACTACATATGTCCATATCACTTCAGATGAGGAAGATTACTTGAAGAAGATTGATGATGGTAAAAGTTCATTGGATGAAGATGAAGACAACTTGGACATCGCTCCCATTGCTGATTCCAGCCCCCAATACCATGTCACTAGGGACATGGTCTCTTATCTCAAGTCTTTCTCTACCATCCCTTCATATCACTGCCTTCTTGCTGCAGTTCAAAAGCTTCCAGTATATCATATCTAATAACTTTATGATCTCACATTTATTTTGTCCATTTTATAGACAAGAACAGATTCGAAGGCGTGGAAACAGCAACTCCCTATCTGGGTGTCCTGGACATGGTCTCAGGCTTATCTGCCTAAAGACATCCATGAGAATATGGAAACTGCCTCCGCTGCACTAGAGAATTTGTGTAACTACAAATTCAATTCTCATGGATGGGGCTTGATTGTTGTCCTGGGACTTGGACTTCTACTTTGTGAGTGTAGTTGTGCTCAGGAGTATGAAGAGGATGAAGCCAGAGTTGATGTACCTGACTACTTAGGTAACTCCATCTTGGGCTTCGAGTTGGGTGACCAGATTGTGGGCAAGATTGCAGGGATAGAGGCTAAAGTTGAAGCTGTATGGAAAGATGAGAATTTGGGGTTGTCCATTGTGAGGCAAGATATTGAGAAGAGGCGTGCGGAGGAAAGAAAGAAGTTGAAGGAGAACCAGAAGGCAGAAGAGGCTAGGGTCATTGAGAAGAAGAGGGTGGGAGATGAGAAGAGGGCAATGGAGGAGAAGAGGGTGGAAGATGAGAAGAGGGCAATGGAGGAGAAGAGGGTCGAGGATGAAAAGAGGGCAATGGAGAAGAAGAGGGTCGAAGAAGAGGCAAGATTGGCTGAGGAAGCAAGCAAGGCAGAGAAAAGGGTGAGGAAATCTAATGTCAAAGGGAAGGGTAAGAGGCCTGCTGCAGATGTGGAAGTGCCATCCAAGAAAAAAGTGAAGTCTTCCCCTCCTGATTCTCCTCATTGTTCTGGGAGAAACAAAGTTGCATCAAAGAAATACAATGCCTGAGAAATTAGGTACATTGTTCCATATATATTTTGTCATAAAGACTTAGAGTTGATTACATGCTTTGTACAACCATACTTGAGACTTAAACATGTTCAAGATGAGATGGACCATACATGTCTGAATATAGGTCACAACCAATGTGGCCGGCCCACTCCTACAGGTTGCAACAGCAGGCTGGCCTATAGTGGTATGGGTCACTGTGGAAGTGACCAGCCCCCCATTACACAATGCAGAAGTAGGCCAGCCGACAGCAGTACATGTCATGACCCATGTGGCCAGCCCACTCCTACAGGCTGAAATAGCAGGCTGGCCCACAGTAGTATATGTCATCATAGGTACAGCCATGCTAGACCATGAATATTGGTCTATTGAAAATTCACTATGCACCTGTTATAACTAAGTATAGAATATGAATTTTTCTGTGACCTAAGCCTATGTGTGAGCCTTCAATGATTATCTGATTCCTAGTTGGACAATCTTTGGTCACAAGAAAATAGACCCTTACATGTACCACTCTGATCTGGGAATGACCTACACCTATGTGTGAGCCATGAGTTTTGATTTATGTGATTTGTATAACTAACACCTCTACAAGCTTGTGTTACAGTTTTGTGGATTACAACTGTACTACTAGTGTACCACATTGATTTCAAGGTTTGCTATTATTTTTATTGACCTTGACTTCAGCTTGTCCTATGATCTCATATCACTATAGTGTCAGCTATAGACAGGCCTGTATTGATATTATAGCACTGGCCTTTATAGGTTTTTCTGGTATGACCACAAATAAGCTTATATACATATAATCATATAATCAGCCACACCTACCCCTACATACCAGCTCATCCCAGTATTGCAGACACATTATGTATACAAGAGTCACCAGCCTATCCCAGTATTGCAGATACATTATGTATACAAGAATTACCAGCCTATCCCAGTATTGCAGATACATTATGTATACAGTATACAAGAGCCACCGGCCTGTACATGGTTGCATACCGGCCTATCCAGGTACTGCAGACATGTCATTTATTAAAGAGTCACCGGCCTGTACATGTTTGACACAGCAGCCAGTCCTGGATATACATAGGCCAGCCATTATCCTGTAGACCTGGTTTTGCAGGCCAATGTACACATCCTATGACAGGGTTATACAGTATCATAAGACTGAAAGGTGTGGCAATGCTTTGTCACAAACATCTTGAACTATGGATCCAGGCTGAGCAAAACATGGAAAGGAGGACTCAGCTATGGAAAAATGAGGAGGGTGAAGAAGCTCAAAGATTGGTTATGAAGATTTATAATGCTCTTACCTGCATTTCATGGTCTGGGAAACTCCATGGTTTTGCTGTTGTAGAGCCAGTTGTTGAGCTAACAGCATATGCTACTGACAAGTGGCTGTCAGATGTCCATAAAAATCAGATGCTTGACCTACTGCAGAGGAGACTTCAGTGTCAGCCACAACAGAAAAAGATTGAGATCAAGAACATTTACTTCTATGGCTTCTTGAAGAAGACATGAAATACATGGCTCTGGGGAATATGAGGGCCGCTATTTTGCATATGCACATGAAACAGGAGATGCAATGGCTTCAGGCCTCAGCAGTTGCACCAGATTCTTGGTTAATGTCCATGACAACCACTGGGCTGCAGTCATCATTGACTTTGAATCCTCTACCATCTTCTATGGTTATTCCATCCATAAAAAGCCTTTGACTGGGTTCCTTGCAGTGCTACACTGGTGGACACACCATCACACTGGTCAACATTTCGAAGAAAAATTGCTAATCATCACCCACCAGCAGTATAGCTTCTCATGTGGGCTTCTCTCATTTAATGCACTTGCACATCATGTTCTCCCCTCAGAATACCCCTTAATCCTGGCTTTGCAAGTTAGGAATGGCAGGCTCAAAGTCATGCTAGATGTGATTGACTGGCACTGTCATATTCCATGTTCTGGACCCTCTACCTCTGATCCCATCTCCATATCGAATCTCCATTTCATCTTCATTTCTCTTCTCCTTTGGTATATCTCTATATAGAATTCTCTCCTGACTCCGGTTTCTGGTTATGCATTCATCTGTAGTACTAGTTGATCCATTCCTCTGTTTCATTTCTGACTTCATTTAGGATGATCTGTCCAACTTACTAATAAGCTTTCCATATGCTTTGTATATAGCCTTGGACTTCGCTGACTGATCTTCCATTATGATACCTACAGTATATAAACTCCTGTAACACTCTGTACTTCCTCAGTTCGAATATCATCTTAGATTCTACTCACCTCTGTCTCTCCGGACTAAGTCCCCACACTTGTCTGTCTCCGAGTCTTAGGGTTGACTCCTATAGGCTATAACTCCGGCTCTACCTTAGGGTAGTCTATCCTCGTTTGTTTCTACTCTGGACTTCGTCTGTGGTAGCCTTGTTCCTTATTCCCAACAACATTCATCAGAAGTCCACCAGACTTACTTCTACTCCATAGACCAGACTTGCGTCAGACCTCTGTCCTAGAAATAAAGGGCATGTACTCGGGTAAGGGGTGCAGCACACAAGCTGAAGCCAAGCCCTCCAGACATCTACTCCTTTTGAGTACGATCTTAACATCTACCATAACTGGCATGGCCTATTTACATGGGCTCAAGTTGACAACACCACTACACATTCATCAGCCATATGGAGCTTGTCACGTCTTGTCCAATACTTACAGCAAAAAGACCCCATAATTTTCAAAGGCCTTGCACAATCAACAGTTGAGGGCTGGATTGACCATGTGGAAAAGCCAAGATGGACAGATGCTGTGATTTGTATGGCAGAGCTAGGTAATCATCAGGGCCACTCAAAAGGAGGTACAAAGGGGATTTTGATATGTTTACTTAACAACTATCTCATCATCAACCCACCCTAATGCAATTTTGACAAATTACTCAGTTGTTGAGCAAGTCATCATCAAGCATCTGGAAGGACTTCAGGAAGGTGGAGCAGTCCTTACCCTCATGACTATTTGAGCAATCATGATTGCTGTCATCTTGGATTTGGTGCCACAGATCTTTCATCAGCAGGCTAAAGACAAATCCCAATTTCAGTGCTCCAACACATTTATATGATGCTGGTTACATCATACCTTGGATTGGTCAGAGAGACATGCAACTTGAGCTGCACAAAAGATACCTGAAAATTGGGAGGAATTATGCAAGCACTCATTCCTTTGATTAGTGTACACCATCAAAGAGGAAGATATCCCCTCTGCACTCTACATTAATTCTGACCAAACCCAGGTCATGTATGTGCAGGGCTCCCAACTCACATGGGTGAAAACTGCACCAAAGCAAATTTCAACTGTTGGCAATGACAAGAAACAAGCATTTACCATCATGGTTTCCATTTTGAATGATAGCACAATTCTGCCCCTGCAAGCCATCTGTCAGGGTTACTCAAAAGGATCCCACCCAAGCCAGTCCACACCAAACTATGAAAATCGTATCAGTGCCAGGTTTCAATTCAAACATTCAAATACAAAAACTTATTGGTTGACCCACATGACCATGCACTCCCTCATTGACAACATTATTGCTCCTTACTTCAAGCAGAAGAAGCAAGAGCTAGGTCTACTGCAGATGCAGAAGATGATCTGGCAAATTGATGTCTGGTGTTACAACCATGCATGCTGAAGGTGCACAAGAGTAGGATGGACCAAGAAGGGCTTGGCTTCAGCTTGTGCACTGTGCCCCTTGCCCAAGTATGTGCCCTTGATTTCAGAATGGACTAGAACGGAAGTCTGGGGTGTTCCAGAACAAGTCCAGGTCAAACAGTGGACTTGTCCAGCGGACATCCGGAGTATGGATAGAAGGAGAAACTGGAGTTGAGACTACCAATGGTAGGGTCTTGAGTAGAACAGAGGTACAGACTGAGAACAGAGGTATGGCTACTCCCAGATGAAGTCCAGAGTAGAAGAATAATGAGGGTAGACTACCAGAAGGTAGAGGCGGAGATGTAGTTCCTGGGACGTAAGTCTGGTAACTTGGAGGGAGTAACTAAGGGTATTCGACCAGAGGGAATGACTGTGGGTAACGAAAGTCCTATCCGGCATGGAGTCCGGTGTAGGAAACATTCTGGCTGTAGCCCTGCAGAGGCCCAATTCATGGAGTACATCAAAAGCCCAGTTATCTGAACATCAGACCAGTCACTTCCAGTCATCTGTGATGAAACCCGCTCAAACCTGATGCTTTCCCATGCTCTCTGAGCCTTGGACCCGCTGGACTACCCTCGGAGATCATCAGAGATCCACTGGACCTGCTCGCATACCTTCGGAAACCCATCCATCCTATGTCCTATCTGTTCTGTCCAACCCCACTGCACCTCATGCTCGTTTACATACCTTCAGACCTGATGTTTTCCTATTTTCCATATTCTGGATTTCCACATAGCTAGTTATATAGGACTGATAGTACAACCAAGCACATTACTTTACTGTAGGTGGGACTTCCCATCTACTTGGTCACATACCTGTCATTACCTGTTACCTGGCTGAATATACCTGGTTCTCACCTGTTTCGCACCTGCAACCCTTGTCACTCATTTCCCTTGCCTTTCCCTTGTTTCCGGACATAGTCTGACGCTTTCTGAACCCGTTCCTTTGCTATTCCCTGTAACCCGACGACCCGAAGCTTTGGACCCGCTTTCCCATGCCTCAGACTTGGTGGTATACCTTCAGACCTGACATTTTGACCTCCAGACTTGGTCCGCATACCTTCAGACTAGTTTCTTTACCTTTCCATGACCTTAGACACTAACTATCAGACTTATCTCAGTAGCAGACCCCTTTAGGGTCGAACATTCTTGTCTTGCAAGTGAAGCAGCAGGCATAGCAAAGACCCAACATTATATCTGCCTACTGAGGAGTTGTTTCTCACACCAGAATAGGCGGTGCGACAGAGGTTGGTCACCCTATGGATAAATGAAGAGAAAGTCCTAAAGAGATTAGTCCTGAAGACTACAGAGTAGGAGCAGACATGGAGATCCAGTTCAGGGGATGATAGAGGAAAATAGGACCCATAGGGTACAATAATATTCAAACTGGGGATCTATTAAGTGTTACAGGGGGCTTATATACTGTAAGTAAGGATGTCAGGATGAGTTAGGATGAGGCCGGAGCTAGGAGCAGAGCATATGGAAAAGTGAAAGGGCTATGTATGTGACATATGGAAAGATAGATAATAGATGGAGCAGAACAATCAAAATGAACTCGGATATGAATGGGGAATGGATCAGATGAATAAGACAGGATGTACAGTGGCTCAAAAAACTGTCCGCATGTTTGCGCTAGTTTGACTGTTTACATCATTGTACAAGAATGGATAGGTATTCCCAGGACATCCTGCCATGGCCTGGGAGTACTACATCAGGGCTTCAAAATGAGCCCTTACCCGTGGGAATTGGTGGTCATATGGTGGCACTATGTGGTTTGCAAAATGATGACTCATGTGGACAGTTTTTTGACTCAGATATTTTACATAGGAAATCAGGTATTCTAGTACTTTGTGTGGCCTCCCTTGGCCTTGATTACTGCCTCTATCCTTCTAGGCATACTTTCAATCAACTTCTGACAGTCCTCTGCTGTAATCTGTCCCCACTCTACCAC
The DNA here is from genome assembly GCA_016628065.1 of Suillus lakei. NCBI lineage: Eukaryota > Fungi > Basidiomycota > Agaricomycetes > Boletales > Suillaceae > Suillus > Suillus lakei. The sequence continues at coordinate 24,238 of JABBWA010000234.1, read as the reverse complement.
CACTCTCTCCCATAACTCCCATACTCCTTTAGGGGGGTGTTCATAGGCTATAAGCTTCTTTTTGAGTATTCCCCAGAGGTGTTCAATGACATTGACATCAGGGGACTGTGCTGGCCAGTCAAGGAGATGAATATTATGTTCTTCAAACCATTCTCTGGCTCTCCTGGATGTATGCTTGGGATCATTATCCTGTTGGAAAATGATATCTTCTTCATCAATTCCTGATTCTGCCATGCTAGGCAGCAAGTGGTGGTTGAGAATGTCCACATACTGCTCAGCATCCATCCTCCCCTCAACCTCTGCAAGCATTCCTACACCATTCCACCCCATACACCCCCATACCATCAGAGAACCTCCTCCAAACTTGAGTGTCCCATTAATCTCTCTGTCTGTTAGAGGCCCCCCCTTCTTTTTCCACACATATACCTTTCCATCTGACCCAATCCTGTTGATTTTAGTCTCATCTGACCATATGACACGCTTCCAGTCCTCTACAGTCCAGTTTTGATGGGCCAGGGCAAAGTCCAGTCTTCTTTTTCTATGACTGATAGAAAGGAGAGGCTTCTTCTTCTTTGTTACAGCCTTGAGGTTGGCTGCCTTGAGAACATTTCTCACAGTTTGTGAAGATACAGGGGTAGTGATGATGGAATTGATGTGATGAGTGACTTGGACAGCATTGTCAGCCTTTCCTGTAGTAATATGCTGAATAATGGCCCTCCTATCAGTAGAGGTGAGTTTGGATGGACGACCTCCACTAGAGTTTTCTTTGTCTGGGTGACATTCTTTGGTGAGCTTGGCCACAGTAGACTTGCATACACCAGTTCTAGATGCTATTTGACGAGCAGAGAGGCCAGCAGTAGAGAGAGAGAGGATGTTATCCCTTTGAGCAGAGGAGATGGCTTTCATGGTGATTATGACTATCATACATGAGACTCCCTTCATTATATAGTGAGAGATAGGTTTAATAATGCCATAATGACACCACATTATAATTTATTTAATAATGGTATGACTTTATGGTGTCATAACCATTAATTTATATAGTTTCAATCTAGCCTCAAAAAACTGTCCACATGAGTCATCATTTTGCAAACCTCATAGTGCCACCATATGACCACCAATTCCCACGGGTAAGGGCTCATTTTGAAGCCCTGATGTAGTACTCCCAGGCCATGGCAGGATGTCCTGGGAATACCTATCCATTCTTGTACAATGATGTAAACAGTCAAAATAGCGCAAACATGCGGACAGTTTTTTGAGCCACTGTACAGTCTGTGAGATGCTTCCCCAATATGATAAAGGGATTGGTCATCTGCATAGGGACTTGGTTGTTTGCAATCTCTGGTGAGCGTTATGATGGAATGGCATGGTGTCCACAGTGATCATGGAGGTGAGGTATGAGTGGATAATGGTTTGAATGGTTCGACGAATATAAGCCACTGAAGAGGATTGGAAATGGTAGGGTGATGAGGACAGGATGAATAAAGACGCGGTTTTCGACGTATTGGTGCAATTTTGCATGGTCTGGCTGATGCTGAGGTTGTCTGAGAGTGTAGTGGGTGAAGATGGGAGAGCGTTGGAAGTGTGTGAATGGGGGAAAGGTGAATAAACCTCGTTGAATGCAAAATGCCGTAAAAATGCAGGATGCCGTAATACTGTTGAAAATCGCTAAAAAATTGAAAAATTAAAGGAAAGGAAGGGAAACAAATGAAAAGGTGAGTAAGGAATGATATGGGAAATGAAGATATAAATAAAAAAACCATGTTCTCGCTACCAAACACGTTTGGTGCGTGACAGTGGAAAGCATCGGACTATGTCTGGAAACAGGAGGAAGTCAGGGAAAATGAGTGACAAGGGTTTCAGGTGCAAAGCGGGTGCGGAATGGGTGAGAACCAGGTATATTCAGCCAGGTAACAGGTAATGACAGGTATGTGACCAAGTAGATGGGAAGTCCCACCTACAGTAAAGTAATGTGCTTGGTTGTACTATCAGTCCTATATAACTAGCTATGTAGAAATCCAGAATATGGAAAATAGGAAAACATCAGGTCCAGTGATATGTAAACTGGCATGAGGCGCTGCAGACATGTGAGAACACAGGTAATAATGCTGTCTACTGCAATCAGCCATGGGAAACAAGCTACTATGCACCAGTGGGGTTGGATGGAACGGACAGGACATAGGATGGACAGGTTTCCGAAGGTATGCAAGTGGGTCTGGTGGATCTCTGATGATCTCCGGCAGGTCTGAGGCTCGGAGAGTGCAGGAAAGCATCGGGTTTGGGCAGGTTTCATCAGAGATGACTGGGAGTGACTGGTCTGATGTCCAGATAACTGGGCTTTCAACATACTCCATCAATTGGGCCTCTGCAGGGCTACAGCCAGAATGTTTCCTACAATGGGGCTCAATTCTGCCCATCCGATACTAAACCAAGCAAATGAAAGATGGTTGGTTGCCTGATGTGATAGTATATCAGTGCGTCTGATCTGCACACTTTAGGGACCACACTGGACCCCCTGGCCTCACCTTCTCAGATATTGTTGGTAACTTGGTTGCATGATATTGATTCTAGGTATAAACTAGCAAGGGTCGGATGCTCAAGGAGTGTAGAGGCTTAGCACAAGATAGTGAGAACTGCAATCAATTGCGCAAGAACAAAGAATGAGGTAGACTAAAGCTAGTGACTCCTGCAACACTGACTCAGAGGAAGGGAATGTAGAAAAGTGAGTAGTTATGAGTCCTGGGCCAGTATTTATGTGAGTCCGTACGAATCCAGGACTATGCAGGCGATCGCATATGTACAAGTGAGTCTGGAATGATATAAGATGTAATAGTACTAAGCTTGCCTCATGCATGGGAAAAGTATGTAAAATGGCCTGCAAACGATCAATAGACAACAAGTAAGGACTAATAATGCACCAGCATGGTCTTGACTTCTCCTTTGGAGGTAAGCACTCCAACTGGTCTCTCAGATCCTGTATGAATGTCACCACTCAACATGTCTCCAATAATGTGCAGTATAACTGGTGAGACTTTGGTATGAGAGGTTAAAGCCACACACATGACACATCTTGAACAACTAAAACAAAACTTTAGTGCCTCAATGCAATGGTGAGTTTTTTTTTACTTACCTTTTTCATGATGTCTGGTGTGTTTACAGTGTTGAATGCATCTCACAGCTATGTCACACCATGATCATGAAGAACTCCAATCTGCTTATCAATGACAAGGTGCATCTCCTTATGTGCAAGCTGATCTAACATTTCCAAGACTACATCGCTATGATATGAGTACTTCAAGGAGTGTTTGAAGACTTGCTGGATCCCAACATCACATGGCTGAAACAAGCCAGTGCAACCTCCAGGTATGTAGTGCAACCCAATAGTTGGGTGGTGTATCTTCATCCATGACTGAAATTCTTCTGACCTGTGCATGGACCAGATGTCATATCCCGTGCACAAATCAGTACTTCTATCAGCCCTAACCCTATAATCAGTATTCAGTTCCTATCTAATCTGCCCCTATTCCAACTCCTTGAACCTCCAGATTGTCCTGAAGACTGGTACTGCTTCCGCCAGAACCAATGGACATTATACCACTCCCCTTTACCCCTCAATACCTCTGTACTCTGTACTCCACCTCACCCATCTCCAGCTATTTGGTTCTATAGAACATCTAATCTCTGTCTGCTCTGGTTCTATCTAATCTCTGTACTCCGCTGGCCATACAATTCTCCACCCATCGCATGTATCATCTGCCTCTGCAACCCCTATCTGACAATCCTTACCATTTCCAGTTCTCTCTTCATTATTTCATACCATTACACTCAGGCTGTGCCTCTGCTCCCATCCCTCCTTGCTTTAGTCACCTGCCCTTATTCACACAGTTCTGCCCATTCCTAAATATAGGGAACCCCTATCCCTCCGGTTATCGGCTATGTACAGTGGCTCAAAAAACTGTCCGCATGTTTGCGCTATTTTGACTGTTTACATCATTGTACAAGAATGGATAGGTATTCCCAGGACATCCTGCCATGGCCTGGGAGTACTACATCAGGGCTTCAAAATGAGCCCTTACCCGTGGGAATTGGTGGTCATATGGTGGCACTATGAGGTTTGCAAAATGATGACTCATGTGGACAGTTTTTTGAGGCTAGATTGAAACTATATAAATTAATGGTTATGACACCATAAAGTCATACCATTATTAAATAAATTATAATGTGGTGTCATTATGGCATTATTAAACCTATCTCTCACTATATAATGAAGGGAGTCTCATGTATGATAGTCATAATCACCATGAAAGCCATCTCCTCTGCTCAAAGGGATAACATCCTCTCTCTCTCTACTGCTGGCCTCTCTGCTCGTCAAATAGCATCTAGAACTGGTGTATGCAAGTCTACTGTGGCCAAGCTCACCAAAGAATGTCACCCAGACAAAGAAAACTCTAGTGGAGGTCGTCCATCCAAACTCACCTCTACTGATAGGAGGGCCATTATTCAGCATATTACTACAGGAAAGGCTGACAATGCTGTCCAAGTCACTCATCACATCAATTCCATCATCACTACCCCTGTATCTTCACAAACTGTGAGAAATGTTCTCAAGGCAGCCAACCTCAAGGCTGTAACAAAGAAGAAGAAGCCTCTCCTTTCTATCAGTCATAGAAAAAGAAGACTGGACTTTGCCCTGGCCCATCAAAACTGGACTGTAGAGGACTGGAAGCGTGTCATATGGTCAGATGAGACTAAAATCAACAGGATTGGGTCAGATGGAAAGGTATATGTGTGGAAAAAGAAGGGGGGGCCTCTAACAGACAGAGAGATTAATGGGACACTCAAGTTTGGAGGAGGTTCTCTGATGGTATGGGGGTGTATGGGGTGGAATGGTGTAGGAATGCTTGCAGAGGTTGAGGGGAGGATGGATGCTGAGCAGTATGTGGACATTCTCAACCACCACTTGCTGCCTAGCATGGCAGAATCAGGAATTGATGAAGAAGATATCATTTTCCAACAGGATAATGATCCCAAGCATACATCCAGGAGAGCCAGAGAATGGTTTGAAGAACATAATATTCATCTCCTTGACTGGCCAGCACAGTCCCCTGATGTCAATGTCATTGAACACCTCTGGGGAATACTCAAAAAGAAGCTTATAGCCTATGAACACCCCCCTAAAGGAGTATGGGAGTTATGGGAGAGAGTGGTGGTAGAGTGGGGACAGATTACAGCAGAGGACTGTCAGAAGTTGATTGAAAGTATGCCTAGAAGGATAGAGGCAGTAATCAAGGCCAAGGGAGGCCACACAAAGTACTAGAATACCTGATTTCCTATGTAAAATATCTGAGTCAAAAAACTGTCCACATGAGTCATCATTTTGCAAACCACATAGTGCCACCATATGACCACCAATTCCCACGGGTAAGGGCTCATTTTGAAGCCCTGATGTAGTACTCCCAGGCCATGGCAGGATGTCCTGGGAATACCTATCCATTCTTGTACAATGATGTAAACAGTCAAACTAGCGCAAACATGCGGACAGTTTTTTGAGCCACTGTATATATCCCATGATCTTTGCATGTCAACATTCTGCACCAACAACCACATGGCATCTCTGCAGCAGAGCATTCAGATCATCACACCATCATGGCATCATAGCATCATCTCTTCATTCCATTTTCCACTGCCCATATGCTGCATCATTGCTGCGTCACAGCTCTTGCATCATCACTGCACAGCACTTTGTCATGCTTGCATAGCAATTGGTCATGATAACTCAGGTCATGAGTCATGGTTTGTAATGGTCACAGCCCTGCTTTATCATCGCTTTTTCATTCTCTGACTCATTCTTTGTCTTTATGACTCATTCTGCATAGGATTTGGTCTATTTTTCGAAATTGCTCAGTCATTACCCCTGAAGCGCCGCACATTCATTCTATTCCCCCCTTTCATTGCCCTCTTCATTGCCCTACTTATTGCCTGGAGCGTTGCTTTGCATACACAGATGTATGCAGGTACTCTACTCTATATAAACCCTGTACTTTAGCTACAGAAAAAAACACTTATCCAGTTCACCATTCCATGTCCATTCCCCTCTGAAGCCTCAGATAGGCTTTGCATTTTTCAGTCTTCATCATCATCATCATCATTCTAGACATTGTTCAACTGGAACCTTGTCTCTCTGCTTCATCTATTCCAAGCCTATTCATTCCAGTTAGCTGCCCGTGTGCAGCTTCATCTTTTCACACCTCTATCTAAACCTTCAACCACTCGAAGTGTTTGGAGTACTACAAGGGTCAGACCACTCCTTTGAATAACTACTGAACCAGCCTTCTGAGCACAGGAACCACTGACCAGTAGCATTGTTTGGTTTGTTATTTTTGTTGAAGGTTTTAACAGACCGGCAACGAAGATTGACAATGGATACTCTCAATAGATCAGTGACGAGATGCCTAGTTAGAGGAGATTAGAAACGAACCTTGGTAAAATGAGAACTTACATGTTGGTGTGTGTATCAATGGGGAGACTTTGAGCCAGTGCATGCATGTGAGTGCCTGTGAGAGGACTAGGGCAAGTCAGTGTTTGCAAATTCAAGTGTGAAAAACAAAGGTTACACTTAATAGATGGCTCGGTGAAGGAGCCTTGTACCATCCATTTTTTGCTTGGTGTCGTTCAAGGACATCAAAAATGCCTGGATCAATTTCATTGTCTGCTTGAGAATCCTTGCCTGGGGTTTGGTCTTCCATCGGATCATCATGATTGTGATTCCCATCACGACCTGTTTGTGGATCCTCCCTTGAATACTGTTCATCGTGTTCATCTTGTTCATGGTCTGGTTCTTCATGTTTGTCCTGCTTGTTGTCTTGCTCATTGTCTTGCTTGTTGTCTTGCTTGTTGTCTTGCTCATTGTCTTGTTTGTCGTCATGTTCACTGTCATGTTTGTCTTGTTTGTGTTGCTGGTGGCTGTCATCAATGTTTCTGAAAAGATCTTCATTGTCTTGTATGTCATTGCTGTCAGCACCATGCTCAAGCTTGTTATGATCAGGTGAGTCTTTATATCTATGATTCCCAGCATCTGGCTTTGTAGCCTTCTTCTGGCTGCAACCGGTCAGGCCCTGACTGTCAGCAGCAGGTGTTGGCTTGAACACAAACCTATCAGAATGGTGGGCAGTGTGGAGGAACAGATGTGGAGAGTGAGCATGTTGGTGTTCTGGCAGTACAATGTTGGCCTTTGCAGGAGCCTGGAATAATGTTCATTGTTAGCCAAGTAGCTATCAAACAGAACACTTACTTTTTTTCTTTGCTCTCACAACTTGCGAAGGAGCCATTGGATGTTCTTCTGAATCACTAATTTCAACAGTGCTCTTCCTTTGCCTCATTGGGGCCATCACCATCTCACCAGCTTTTGCAGCTGGGCTATGTGACCTCCAACACTGCAATTTGATTGTACACTCCATCAAGAGGCCTCAGCATCCTTCCCAGAATTGTTGCACAGAGAAATACATCTGGCCTTCTTCTTGGGAGGCATTGAGGGGAGAAATCAGTGGTAGAGGTTGGCTCACAGGTGTATTTTGGAATATTCACTTAGACGATATACTGAATTTTGCTTACATAAGACAATCTGCTTTGAACATATGATGGATAATTCAGTTTTCTGGGGCCTGATGTGCATGTGAGACTAAATAAAATTTGGCAACAACTATGGAAGTACACATGTTGAACATCACTGGGACTTGATCAGCTGCAAGGGTGTTCCTGTTAGTGTTTATGCAATTGCACCGCCTAGAACTTCAAACACAATAGAGATGATAACTTTCTTGAGCTCTGTGTGAAGTGTATAACCCATCACAGGGCTTATACATTGACAAGTCAGAATGTGGAAACCTGCTTCTTCTTCCAGCTAGAGCAATGAGGGTGATCACTTGAAACAGAGGGTGGGGGGGGAGGTGCAAAGGATGATGAAGAAGTAGATGGCATAGATGAATGTTGTCGATCTTCGTTGCTGATCAGTTGTAAACCACAACAAAACAACAAACCTAGCAACGCTACTGCTCAGTGGTCCTTATGCTGAGAAGCACTGGGTACAGTAGTTGTTCAATTTGGGTGGCCTGACCCTTGGTAGTGCACCACATACTTCGAGTGTGAGGGGTTTAGGTTGGAGGATAGATGAGCACAACTAAGTCTGGATTGACCTAGCTGTGTTGGAGGATGAAGAAAGAATAATGCTGCACATGGACAGCAAGGATACTAGACTGGAATGAATAGAATAGCAGTGGGACAATGTTCCAGGTGAACAAGGTCCAAGAAGATGTGGAATGATGAAAAATGCAAAGCCAACTGAGGCTTCAGAGAGAACTGGACATGAAATGGTGAACTGGATAAGTTTTTTTTCTCTGTAGCTAAAGTACAGGGTTTATATAGAGTAGAGTACCTGCATACGTCTGTGTATGCAAAGCAACGCTCCAGGCAATGAGTAGGGCAATGAAGAGGGCAATGAAAGGGGGGAATAGAATGAATGTGCTGCGCTTCAGGGGTAATGACTGAGCAATTTCGAAAAATAGAACAAATCCTATGCAGAATGAGTCATAAAGACAAAGAATGAGTCAGAGAATGAAAAAGCAATGATAAAGCAGGGCTGTGACCATTACAAACCATGACTCATGACCTGAGTCATCATGACCAATTGCTATGCAAGCATGACAAAGTGCTGTGCAGTGATGATGCAAGAGCTGTGACGCAGCAATGACACAGCATATGGGCAGTGGAGAATGGAATGAAGAGATGATGCTATGATGCCATGATGGTGTGATGATCTGAATGCTCTGCTGCAGAGATGCCATGTGGTTGTTGGTGCAGAATGTCGACATGCAGAGATCATGGATATATACAGTCTGTGAGATGCTTCCCCAACATGATAAAGGGATTGGTCATCTGCATAGGGACTTGGTTGTTTGCAATCTCTGGTGAGCATTAGGATGGAATGGCATGGTGTCCACAGTGATCATGGAGATGAGGTGTGAGTGGATAATGGTTTGAATGGTTCAACAAATATAAGCCGCTGAAGAGGATTGGAAATGGTAGGGTGATGAGGACAGGGTGAATAAAGATGCAGTTTTCAACATATTGGTGCAATTTGGCATGGTCTGGCTGATGCTGAGGTTGTCTGACAGTGTAGTGGGTGAAGATGGGAGAGCGTTGGAAGCATGTGAATGGGGGAAAGGTGAATGAACCTCATTGAATGCAAAATGCTGTAAAAATGTGGGATGCCGTAATACTGTTGAAAATCACTTGAAAATTGAAAAATCAAGGGAAAGGAAGGGAAACAAATGAAATGGTCCATAAGGAATGTTATGGGAAATGAAGATAAAAATAAAATAAAACCATGTTCTCGCTACCAAACATGTTTGGTGTGTGACACTGTGCTCCATCCACTCTCATGAAATCTCAGCACATGCCTTGAAATGCACTGTCTTGTTACTTGAGGGTCTTATATGGAACAGTGTAAAATGCAGTGACAATCACAACTACACTTTGACAAGACAAAAAGTTGCCAACTCCTCAAGTTCACGGTCTACGGATTTTCTATTTCTTGGTAGATAATGTGATGTTCATGGGTGGTTAAATAGTAATCAAGTTACCTTCTTGTTGAAAGAAACTGTGTCAAATGTGTCTGTTTCCTCTCATATAGGAAAAATAATGGATAGGTATGTTTCACCCTAGTAGGTCGTGTCTCAACCTATGAAAGTCTGTTTCAACTTTGTCATGTTCTCCTGGTTTGTGTCTCTCTACTTGGAAGAGAGCGGGTTCATAAATATGTAAAGCTTAGTTTCAGATAATGATAAAGAAGTGTTATATAATCAACCCCTGCAAGGCACTATACAACAAATATAAACAAACGTGACTGTGACTGTGATTGGTGACTGTGACTGTGTTACTTCCAGGCAACTCAAATGGCCTGTTACTCTCACTATTTCTTGCCTAATCTCACCCTTAGTTAATGGGGATAGGTTTAGAGTGGAAGTTACTTGTGACTGTGACTGTGACTTACTTCAAGGCAACCAATGGGCCTGCACTTGTATTACCTAAGCTTACTCTTATTTCAGTGTTAGGGATAAAGTGGGAAGTTATATTTCATGGGTGTAAAATGAGCTCCTTTTATACCTTTTGGGAGGCCAGATTACTAAGCATGATTCATCACATGGATTGGTAAGAATATGCTTACAAATACTACCATTTGGTGTGTTGAGTCAGCTTGTTTACTAAGTACATTATAAATACAATGTTATCTTACAAAGCATGATGAATCAAAGGTATGAGTCATCTCATGGATTGGTAAGGTTGTGCTTACAAACCAAGCCTTTTGGTGAGCTGAGTCATCCTGGTTACTAAGAAGATTATAAATACAGTTGCAAGTCTTACAAAGCATGATGAGTCAGGTTGAATCCTTACAAATCACCTTATTTCCCAGTCACATGACATGATTACAAACATGATCAGTCAGCTAATGAGAAAATCTGATGAATAAGCCAAGAAGAAGAAGAGATCACATGACAAAATGGAAAGAAAAGAAGATCACATTGAAATTCCTGAGTCTGACACGGGAAATGAGACTTTCAGAAAAACAGGCCAATGAATCAATAGAAAATGATAGAATCACTTGGTGATATGGTAGAGTACAGTTCATTATACCTTCCTTATCTTTTTGTATAGCACACATGTCATGGTATGAACTGCATACCATGCATGACAGTGCCATCTTCAAAATGTTCTGCTCATAGACCTCAGTGTCCTTCTGCTGCTCACTCCAAGACTCCAAACATATCTCATGCTTCCACCTGTGGACTGTCTCCTCATCAGTGCTCCCCAACTCTATCAACCCTTGTTGGTTGCTCTAAATCTCTGCATTCAAATTTTTCTTGTCCTTCCACCTGCAGACTATCTCCTCATTGTTTGACCACATTGTCCAGCCACATACAACCCCCCTCTTGTGGGCACTCCCTATCAAGGGCTCTACCTAGCCGTATTGCTCGGTCAGATCATGCACCTTCCCCCACTCTCACTTCAGGCCATTCTCAATCTCATAGTCTTATGCCCAATGAGTATGACCAGCCCAAGCACCAAGTGGAGGGGACAAACAAACAAGCAAACCCCTCGAAGCTTGGATTTTACCCATCATGTTGGCAGGTGTTTATTCAGGCAGCAAAGTTGGAAATGCACCTTCAGGCTGTACTAACACATCCAGTTCCAGAGCATTGTGATGTGGTAGTACTTGCACAGGAAGTCCTGGATGCAGTGTTATGGAAGTACCACTCAAAGAAAATTAGGTTGGAGAACGGTAAGTCCCTCTGTACTGCCAGAGTTATCACAATCTGACATCCCTAGATTATTTTCCAGAATATTGTGACCAGATGTCACACTTGGTGAGTCCAGGGTACTGTCTGAATGTGCTTGCTGACAAGTAATCAGCTCTGCAATGACTTGTTTACATTCCATACGGAGCTCAAGAAAGTTATCATCTCTATTACAAAACAACTATATGACATCTTCCCAAAAAGCAGTGTGATGTGTGGGGGCTCAGTGCAGAAACATGTTACTGATGCAGCGTCCAAACTCATCAAGTCTGGTGACTACCTTCGGCTTCCTGACTCGTCTGAGGTTAGTGATGACTGTGTGGGGTGGCATCTTATTGTATTGATTTTCTAGGGCAAGTACAAGAACTTCATATCACAGGTTCTCAAAGATGGATGTCATGATTTTTACTACAGCAACGGCAAAAAAGTGTTGAAGTTGATGGAGGAATTTCAATGCTTGATTCCTGTCAATGGCCTTATTCTCATAGCCGCAGTTGTATGATTATTTTAATTCATTTTATTACCACTGCTGATCAGTCTCCACAGGCAAAGGGTGTTTTAACTGGGTTCCATGAAACTAGTACAGACAAAGTCCTAGATCTTTCTGCTGATAAATGCAGATCTGATTTCAACTCCCTATGAAAATCCATTGATACATTGATAGATATCCCTGAGCGTCATCAAGAGCTTGATGAGATGTTGGAGGAATGGGCCAAGTCTGGCATGATGAATGGGGTTTGCAATGATTTGGACGGTGGCTCAGCCAAAGGGGATGTCAACATCATTATGTAGTAGGCTTTAGTACTAGTCTTCTCAATTGCATCATTACTGTGTGGTCTATCCAATTGTCTCTTGTTTGTCTAAGTCTGTCTACATTGTCTAAACCTATCTGCATCATCCAACCTGTCCCGTCTGTCCAATCTGTCCAACCTGTCCCGTCCATCCAACCTGTCCTGTCTGTCCATGCTGTGCCTATTTGTACTGATTGTAATACTCTGTGACAGGCTTGTGACAGGCTTGTAAAGAGGGGACTTTGTTGTAGATTTGTGCTATTTGTACAAGCCTGTACAATCTTGTACAATGACCCCTAGTTTGCTGATGATCGAGAATCATACATCGCACAGTATCTGGCTCTATCCATTTTTACTGTGGGAGTCACGAGCACAATCGGTGCAGATGATCTTCTTGCAGCATTTGTGGCAGGTCTGCATCCAATGTGAAACTGTAGTTACTTAGGCACCATCTGATGTTCCTTTAGGTTGTGCAATTTCCTGGGACGCTTACTTCCATGCACAGACAGAAAATGACGCATTTTCTTCTGTGATAGATTATATCCTGAACTGTGGCTGCTTCATCTACATTGGCGCTTGGCTACCTTTTGACAACTATCACTCTCCTGAGTACGGCATCACCCCTTGGAAGCTCGTCATTCTTATGATCACCATTTTGTTCTTGAGGTGAATCCCATTCTTATTAATGGTCTACAAGTTTGTTCCCAAGATTGTTTCCTGGAAGGAAGCTCTATTTTCTGGCTACTTTGGTGAGCAACTCCAGTCACATTGTTACTTTTACTTAAATTCCAACAGGTCCAGTAAGTTGGTTAAAAACGATTTTTATATCCACTAACATGTCCTAGATGGGAGTCGGTGCAGTTTTCGTGTCTTCCCTTGCACTTACGTGTTTGCCCACTCCGGAATATCCACCTGCAGATCAAGCACAGTACCTCGCTGCAACTATTCAGCCTATCGTGTCCTTCGTCGTCCTTGGTTCTATCATCGTTCGTATGTGTTGTCGCAGATAGTATCATACTGTCACTAATCTGGAAGGTATATAGATGGCCTGTCTATTCCCTTCTTCAGCATTGGTCGCAGTATACATTGCTGCACGACCTTCTCGACCATCATGGACACGTTCCCCAATATTGTAGGATCAACAGTAGATGGTGATGTCGAGCGAGGCTCCACGACTCTAGGTGTTATATCTGATGGATTTGCAGTGGATACCCCGCAGACCACCGAATGTGTTAATGGTGGACTGTAATTATATGTTCTACCGACCTGTACGTTTTGTCATTTCATATACGATACACCACCCACAGTGAAAAAGTTACTGCGGGATGTTACTATGATGTACAGCGAGAGGAGCACGGAGAGATTCGTGGTGGAGAACGGCATCGCTTTGATCTGTATTTGTTGTTGTTTGGTATACATGGAGCCCAACCTAGAGACAACCACCCCTCGTGCGCTACGTTCCACCTCGATTTTCAAACGCCACACACATACACCCTTGCCCAACTCTGCCCACCTTCCGTTCCACCGTCATCCCCACGCGCACTCACTACCCTCACCAAGGTCTTCCACACACTCTGCCAGCCAGCACAGCTCCATTGCGTGCGCTGCCACATCTCCTTTGAGCTCGCAACACTGATATCTCTTGCCGTATCCCCCACGATGATGACAGCACCCTTGTTGATTGCGCGGTGTTTTATATCCTGTGGGTTGCTGTGGAGAGTAGTCAAGTGAAGGGGACAACGTGAGGGTACGTACATGGTGAGTGTTTCCCTTGTGCTTATAATTGAAAGGCTAATTTCACAACACGGATGCCAAACTCGCGCCCTTCTGCGCAGGTCATTGATCAGCGCTCGCACCTAATAAACTAGCGTATGCATCGTGAGTGCTGGCGAGTTGGCCTCTACCATTGTGTGGAAAACATACAATGCAACAGCTCAACTCGCCAGCATCAGAATAACAGGCGTACCCAATCACTCAGATCTCATATGCATATTTTAAAACAACGTCTTACAATCCAAGTCAGCCCATAAACCCACTTCAAAGGCATCCACGCCCAAATCCCTCTCCAAATTAGATACCTCCACATCCTCAGCTACCCTTACTCAAAGACCCTACCTCAATGCAACTTCGCCTCTCCCACCATAGGCGGCATTTGCGAACCTTAATCTGAGTTGTACGCATAACCATGCGCGTTCTCGAGTACTAATAGGACGTGATGAGTCATTCCTCGCGTCCTCCAAAGATCGCCTTATGAGCACCTGCGCAAACACACTGTCTTTAGATTCAACAATGGACAACAAGCTGCTGCGTGTTTTGAATTCTGGTGCATCTCCATGGCCTGTTTCATGAGCTATAAGACGAACCTTTTCCGTAACTCGCCTCCCCTGACGTTTCGCTTTAGACGCCAGTGAACAGCAATCTTGATCGTTACATGGAGGCCACCTTTGCCCGTGCCATCGTCTTAACCATTCTCGAGTAAACACTCATCCAAATCTTTCTTACTTCCCCCTACGGACTCACACTACAATCATCGAGCGTGTGCGGGATCGTCCAGAGCCTTGCGTTTTTCACGAAATTCCACACCATTGACGGCGTCCGCATTGGTTTGTCACGGAAATTGATGGCGGGTGTTTTCTTGAACTAACACTCACTTCCCACATCTAGTACGCCTGCTTTCGTCTCGATCAGAGTCAATATCTCTTTGCGGTAGCCATCACAGATCAATCGCCAACCAGTCGCGGGTACAGGCAGTGATGCCTGCCACTGCTGACGCCCTCTGCGGGAAGGTAAGGATGACGTGTAGCGATTCCCCTAATATTCGGTGCATGTCAATATTCGGGCACCCTCCTCGCTGCTTCCGTAAGGCACATCGTCTCCTAGTGAGATGCAGCTACTCCGTGGGACTTATTGGGTTAAGTATGTGTCACTCTCGTGAGTCCTCTTCTTCCTCGCACTGGATCTCACACCATTGACCAACTTCCGATGCTAGTCTTCCCTCGATATTTCTCCAGCCCTCCCAACATGTTCGTAAAGGCAGGAATCGGATCCAATATCTCGACGTCGAGGGAAACATTCCAGGCGGCGTCTTGTTGCAGTCCGCCGTGATTTCAAGACATCGTATATTGTTGGGGGGAGCACGCCAGCTCATCTGCGGCATCCTGCATGAAATTGAGTGGTTCATTAACACGACCGATATAGTGGCGTCTATGCTGTTATGCTGTGTGGGCTGCAACTTGAAGCTGCACGGAATTAGTTTGACGAGCACATCGCCTTGACAAACCTCTTCTGCGTCAATGCAGCCATTGCCTCTAACGCCTTGTTCAAGGTAGTGTACAGAGCACTACTGTTCACAGGCAGGTGTGGCACGAGAGGGCTAGCATGCTACCTACAGGTCTGCCACCGTAGAATAACAAAATTATTATACATCCATAGCAAATTTTGAATTGATCAGTTGTGGGACATTCAATAAAAGTGAGTACTCATTGGGCTTAGTAGCTGCGACTATCTGCATTTGGGCTTCAAACTTCAAGCATCATAGTTACGCCAGTAAGGCGCTAAGACGTGTAATTCAACAGTATAAACATTGAATTGCTCGAGCTGTAGAAGAAACACTAAATGAGCGATACGGACGACATAAACGACATTATGCTACATATTTGAACATTCCACACTGGTGTCAATGATCAATGCCTAACCAACGAAACGAAATGAAACGAAACCCTCCAAGCACAAGGAAATGATTCCAATGCAACCCACTAAACTCGTACGACACATTCAAATCGCCGCCACTTAATTCTGATGACGCCGGATGTGCCCCCGCACGCTGTTTTTCACCAATATTACAGGTTTGTTTACACACTTCGGGTGTAGACATTTGTATTTGATGACGCCGTCCTGTTCGACTCGTCCCTGATGATAGTTATCAGTGGGATGGTGAGAACCAAAAAAAAATGATTTGGACTCACAAAATTGGGATCGTAATCAGCAAAACAGTATGACTGGTCTGTCGTGGACCGCACCGAGCTTCCCGCAGCTGCGCCTATCCGCGCCTGCACCAGTGGATAGTGCGATGATGCCGAAGCTGTAGCCTCGGGGGGCTGAAAATACCCATCATGAGGGTGTGGAGGAGCAAGGTAGCCGAATGATGGCCCTGAGAATGCATGAGGCGGAACACCTGTGGGCCCCGTTATACCTTGCATGCCATGAGGTTGTCCATATTGTGCCATACCGGCACTAAACACCTGGTTTGTCATGGATTGCGCTGAGCTTCCCTCAGCTGCGCCTGCTGGCACCTGCACTGGAGGACAGGACGACGGCGCTGAACTCATAGCCTCAGAGCCCTGAACACACCAACCAATAGGTTGGTGAGCAGCAATAGGTCGGGGAGCAGCAATGACAAGGCCGTGTAATGGCCCTGCGATGGCAGGTGGAGGAAGATCTGTGGGCCCCATCATATGTTGCATGTCAGAAGGTTGTCCATCGGCAATGAGCTCCTGGTTTGTCATAGACTGCGCTGAGCTCCCCTCAGCTGCGCCTACGGACTCCTGCACTGGAGGACAGTCCGACGGCACTGAACCCGTAGCCTCGGAGTCCTGGGCATACCAACCATTAGGTTGGGGAGGAGCAATCATAAGGCCGTGTGATGGCCCTGCGATGGCAGATGGAGGAACATCTGTGGGCCCCACGATACCTTGCATGTCGGAAGGTTGTCCATATTGTGCCATATCAGTACTGGACACCAGGTTTGTTGTGGGCTGAGCTGAGCTCCCCCTCAGCCTGCGCCTACTGGCGCCTGCACTGGAAGACAGTCCGACAGCACTGAACCCATAGCATCGGGGCCTTGGGGATACCCACCATGAAGTTGCGGAGGAGCAAGGTAGCCGTGTGATGGCCCCGGGATTGCAGATGGAGGAACATATGTAAGAACGGGTGGTACAAAGTACCGAGATATATGTCTATATATTTCGCCAGCTGGCCCCGGTAAAATGGGCTCAGGTAAATCCAAATGATTGTACATCTCCGGCGGGTACGGTCCGAAACGTTTGGGTTGGGGGTGGGGAGGCAGGGGACCCGACTGAAGGTGAGGTAGTGGACCTTGAGAACTGAAAGTCGGGGGGTGGGGGGCCTTGAAACTGAAGGTGGGGCGGCGGCGGACCCTGAAACTGAAGATGGGGTGGTGGCGGGCCTTGGAACTGTAGAGTCGGGGGGTGGTGCAGGCCTCGAAACTGAAGGCCAGGCGGCGGCGGGCCCTGAAACTGAAGGTTGGGGGGTAGGAAACCTTGAAACCCAGCGTGGGGTGGTGGGGGGCCTTGAAACTGAGGGTGGGGCGGCGGCGGGCCCTGAAACTTGAACGTTGGGGGGTGGGAAACCTTGAAACTCGGCATGGGGTGGGCCCTGAAACTGAAGCTGGGGGGGAGGGGGTGGGGGGCCTTGAGGTTGAAGCTCCGGGTGGGGTTGGTCTTGGAGCTCATCTTGAGGCAGGCCTGGGATCGAGCTGTCGCCCATTTGAGCAGCGTCCTCCATGTTCAATGATGCGGAATGCTTAATATAGACTGTTGGTGGTGCCAGACGCTAACCTGTGGAAGGACCAGATGAGTGGCAGTAGGTGAGGTGTACAAGAATAACTCACAATGATCAAGTTAGAGAGTAGACGTGGAAGTAAAAATGCGATGAATGGTGAAAGAGCAGGAAAGAGACTCGAGTGGCAGTATTTAAACTGTTGGAACACCTGCCACAAGGAAATAAAACTCATGACTTACGGTCCACAACTTGTTACCCAGCACAAAGTATCCACAGACCTTTCACGTGCACATATTGTGGCAACGGACAATAGCACAACACGCGGGCCACCTGGATATTCCTCCACACGACTGTGGATTTTCAATTAGGTCGAGAAGAGTGCAATGATTTATTCGCAAACGTTGGGCACGACTCGTGGGATCTCAATTTTAGAGTACTCTCCCCCTTGGCTGGGTATGTTCTTCGCGTACCTTGACCTATTTCTCCAGAAGACATTGACATCCAAACGTACTCGAAAATCTAACAGATCAAATTTATCAATCTAGACGCATTGGACAGGAAATCGCATGCCTACTGATACCTACAATATATATTTGACAAACCACCAATATAAGGATGCATCTTCTCGAAACGTCTAAGTCGCGTTGCGTCTTCGGGCCAGGAACAGGCTACAAGGGTCCACGTGGATATCGAATGCAATCTCTGTCACTGTGCTCAATGAGCACCCCACATGACAACATGGCACACTTTCTCAGTGTCTGCAAGCGTCCTGTGTCCTGTGGAACAGGTCAGATCACGTCAAGAGAACATGCGAGCGAAGATAAAGGTAAGAGACGTGCCATCAAATCAAGTGCGACATAGTCCGGTCTCATGAATCACTTCGCAGATGTAGTATACTTTGTGGAGGGTAAGACCGCCGCGCACCTGCATGATTTGTTGAGTGCTGACCATTGACTTGATGTTGGATAATTGTTTGCCCGCCATGGGCTTGAGCATTCCTACGACGGATCAAAGTGTCTGTATTTCCAAGAAGTCCCAGCGAAATGAGACAAGCGCAGTATAAAGGGTCTGCACAAGCTAACATGTTTCTCTCGACTCTTAAGCGCCCGGAGGGTCAGGATGCGTGGAGAACGATACACATTTTCGTGCATATTCTCGCACCTTCAACACATCCCCAGTAGAAGGTGTTTTTTGGTGCGCACTAGGTCACCAAAAGCGAGCGTAGATATGTCCCCTATCGGCGGACTGGACTATGCTTATATGTATGTCAGCGTGGGTGTCCATCCAGATGATGCACGCGTGGTTGTATTCTCTGTGGGTCTAATGTCAGCCCTGTGGAAAGAGTCTACACGGAGAAACTCACGTCAGGGTGCCTGAGATAGTGCCCATGGCCAAGGCATTCGATGGTCTTCGCCAATGGTGACAGGTGCGCCTCGTGAAGTATTTGTTGATGAAGGTGAACTAACTTGCGCTGGACCCATGTGGATAGGGTGCTGGTTGAGGCTAAACCTATCCATTCGTGTCTGATATCACACCTGGGTGAGCCTTTCACTGTGACATACATAGTCACCTTATACAGGATGATTTTTTGAGCGCCAACATTTTTCGAAACGTTCATATGAAATTAATAATGGTGGTGGATGGCAGCGATCATCCCAAGTTACTGCAGATCATTGTGCAGCGAGAGGGTGATGAGTGCGGTTGTGGGCATCCTTTGCAAGTCGTCTACACTTTTTCTCTTCAAACTCCGACCTACGTACGACAGACTCACGTTATGACGTATGTCCTTCCTTTGTCTCTTGATTTCCATTATTCTATCAAGGTCTGACTACGGGAGAACAACGGGAGACTACCTTTGTCATGAGTCCTCCCTTTGTTTCTCTAGGTAGTACCTCCATATATGCTGAATGAGATTTAGCTTCAAATAGCTCAGAGTCTCATTTTGCCAGTCTCTCACAACTCGCTTGTCTTTCATAACGCTTTGACACTGATACTACGTATTCACCACTAGATGATATCATGGTGGGCCACGACGAAATATGTACGGTAGATGAGCATCATCTATTACCGGTGATCTTAAGGTTAAATTGATTGGTGCGATATTCATTATCTTTCTGACCGCTGCTGAACATGTTATACAGCACGAATCAGACTGGGGGACGCAAGTTGGCCCCGAGTCCAGCGACAAATGGATGAGCAGGTATCATTATTGATTGAAGTTGGCGAGGTATAACAAATACACAACTTGTGAGTAATATACATTATCCCGGGATATATCGTGACTGAGGCTAAAGTAGCATCAGTAGATCACGCTCGAAGTACCAGTCGTGAACTATTTAAGCGCCATGTTTTCGTTTTCCCGTTCTTCCTTTGGTGGTCGGCTGCGGCGAAGGCAAGCGATTGGCATGTTCACCTGGCTGCTCGACTTCTGCAGGAGGGGCAATCGCCCCATTCTTCTGCTCATGAGCTACCTGTCGTGGTTGCAACTGATGGCGTCTCAACTCCCTATGTGAGTCCCTGATAATCGTCATCAGCTGAGTTGGAAAACCGAAATACAAGCGAAAACTCACGGTGCGTCTCTTCCGTCGAAAGACAAGGTGGGTGGGCCTGTCGGGCCTGTTGACGGTAGCCTATCAACGAAGTGGTGAGAAACATGAGTAAGTTCAGGACGGCAGAGCACATACGTTGATGTCATCGCCTTCAGCACTCGCTCTGTCCGGATCTGGTCCTCCTCGCCTTCTTCGTATAGCCAATCTTTTGGCCATTTTGGGGCAATCTCCCTCCAATGCGTGAAGTAGGCCTCCAATCTTGCACGGCGCCCCCGCTCTGCGCGCACAACATCCCGCACATTCCTCACCTGCTCTTTTAGTTCTGCTGCTCTCTGGTGGAGAGCACAGGCCTGGACGAGAACGCGTTGATCGTCGGCTGTGATCTGTTTCATGATGTTCACCGCCCGGTTGAGCATTTGTTGTTCTTCGGGCGGAGGCGTTCCTGCACGCGAGCTGACGGGAGATTTGTAATATTGCTGCTGATCGGGACTTCCGTAGGACAAGTAGGAATCGCCAGAATCACTGGAGTCGTCCTCCGCAGCTGGGTGCCCAGTGGGACTTTCCCGTAATGCTGAAAGGCTTGGCGACTTGCCCGCTAGATCTTCAGGAGCGATGCCACCAGCATCTCCAGATGCTTTTATGGGAGTCTTGTTTTCTGCTGCCAGAGTCGGGACGGTTGTAGGGGCACCCTCCTGGATGATGGGATGATCAACTGATGAAGGGTTAGGTTTCTTGCACTGCGACGTGAGGCATGACACTCACAACTTGTGTCCATAGGTAAGTCTACGGTTCGTGTTAAAGGACCGGCAGCTGTAGAACTCTCATCCGTCGTTCGTGACTTCTTTCTCGGTGGCTCTTCGCTCTCTTCATCTTGACTGAACGACCGTCAAGACCATTTATAGTCTCGAAGGTGAAGCAGGGGACGTACAGTTGGGGAACAACTTTGCCGAGGTTTACTAATTCTCTAATGATTACCGCGCTCTTCATGTTCGCTCTTACTTTGTGTTGCTATTGTCAGGTCAGTGGCTGGCATTCAGGACAAGAAACGCGAAACACACCTTAGCTACATTTTGCAGCTGTGCACGGGAGAGCTTGCCGAGTGTGGCTTCATCCATGTCGAGTTTCCCTGGAGCTGTGATTGTGTTTTTGGATGAGTGAGCACCGTGAGGGAGGAGTGCCTGGTTCATTTTGTGCGGTGTAGTGTTTAAAGCACGGGTATTCTGATGAAAAGACGCGGTAGTGGATCAAGTTAGGGATCTGCTTAAGGAGGTTGGAAATAAATGTGACGAGGAACTGGGGTACTAAATTTGTTTGCGTATGTGGCTTCTGTGGATGCATCCACAACTTAAATACACGATGTATGCTTGTGCCCAGAGAACAATAGATTAGATCGATTTAACAAAAGTCGGCGGTCAAAGCAAGGGTCCGGAAGCAGTTCGTATATCGAAGATCCGAACTGCATTCAAATTTCAGACACCGACACGTTCTTACCGTATTCCGAATTTCCACAAGACGATGAGCTCGTTGATCAATCGATTGTGCAGCGTATAAGAGAATAAGACACTGTGGGGCTGTTGTTGGGGAGCGTCGAAGGGGATATGGATGGGTGGTGTCATGACTCGAAGACACAGTGAGTATTTATCTTTTGACTCCAGGTTTTCGATTTCATACATATTTTGCCACAGACGGATATTGAGCGCACGCGCTTCCACGCAGATTCGACCATACACGATGATAAACTAGTCTCAACTACGATGGGTTGGCCAGGCTAGATAACCCGACGATCCCTCGCTCAAGTCAACTCCTACATAGTTCTACCCGCGAACCCACCTCAAAGGCATCCACACCCAAAGCCAAGCCCAAACCACTTTACAATATTGATACTCAACCTCACAGCCACCCTCAGCTAACCACCAACGCGCAACACCGAGCCGTTCTGTAGACAACAACCGCGTGGCTGGAGTGCGGCAAGGGATCGCACACGAGGGCGGGTGGGAGGATGCGCAAAGGAATTGGAGAAATGGTACGTTTCACGTCTAATAACAGGAAATATCCTTGACCGCAAGCCTCCAGGCAATATTTGCTGCAGTGTTGACTCTTCGCTCGTTTATGGCCTGTCCTTATTAGTGCTCGAGTCTGGGATGGCGATCACTCCTGCATGCATGCACATTTAACGCGTGCAAGATATTGAGGGCTTCCGCTTCGACGACGATGCAATTACCCACGAAACTGTCAGACTTTGAAATGTCTTCTCTCGATATCGACACCCACAACGACCGACGTCATAAGCTCATCTTCCTCGATCACTTTCTCTGTCAATGGCCTGACATCTCGCGCCAGTCTAATCATTACAGCGAGTCGCATTCCACACCCACAGTGGCCAAGACTGCCAGCGGAGATAAAGCTTCGAGGTTTAAATCGTTGACGTTGCTGGTAGAGGACCATCTATCGAGAATAAGTTGAAAGTGCCATCGCATGAAATTGGTACAAATGTAATATTTTCACGGAAATTAGGTTTCAGATACAGACACTTGACGTCGATATGAGTACCTTCAGTACATCATTGCATGATGATGAGTTACATAAAAGTGCAATGCGCTCAAGAGGAAGGATCTATAAAAAGATGTGGCGTAGGCCCATTAATCGGATAGCTGTTGTCTCTTCCTGGCCCCCTGGTAAGATGGAAACTCGATATCTGAACATCCTGCACAGATGAATTGACGATATGTTTTAGCAGGGAACTTGAAGTACCGAAGCGCTCGAGCGAGTGAGGTTTCACCAGCCAATACATACGAGGAGTCCTGAACTCAGCCTCATAATCGCCCTGCTCGTTAAACTCGCCATTGAAGAGATCAACTATGGCTTCTAGCTCGACAAAGCCCATCGGAGCAACAAACAAATCGATTCTGACACCGGTCATGACGTTGCAGGGTCATGAACCTTTGAATGACAAACAATACAATGGCGTCGTACACCATGTTTCATCCATTTCCTACTTTCCGGACGGCCGGCGAATAATCAGTGGATCTGGGACCATACTGTTCGGCAATGGGATCTACAGCTGGGTAAAGAGATGAAGAAGGCGCGGGATGTTTGTGAGGGAGAAGTAAATGCGGTGGCGGTCTCAAGGGATGGTCGATGGGTC
Organism: Suillus lakei; assembly: GCA_016628065.1. NCBI lineage: Eukaryota > Fungi > Basidiomycota > Agaricomycetes > Boletales > Suillaceae > Suillus > Suillus lakei. The sequence continues at coordinate 882 of JABBWA010000234.1, read as the reverse complement.
GTCACTGCTGGTGGAGAAAGAACAACCAGCATGATTATGGGGAGCTCCGAGCCTGCGAGGTTGCGACAGGGATAGTGAGAACATTTGTAGGGCCACGCAAGGGAAATCACCCTGATCGATACTCTCCGCGGACAGCACTCTGTTGGGCGAGCGGGTCGTGGGATTCCACTGCGCGGATATGGGGCTTGGACACAGGCAAACTCATAGCTGGTCCATTCAACAATGGTGCCTCTGATAAGGCAGTGGGTGCTGTTCAATTCTCGCACGACTTGAAGAAGCTGGCAGTCAAGTCACTTTTGGGGCAGCTCCTTGAAATTTGGGATGTCCATACACAGAAACTGGATGTCGGTGTGGGGAAGTCGGTCGAAGATGTCGGGAGGTAACATATGCGCCAGTGTTGTGGACAATGAACGACAAACTATCATTGCCGCATTCCCCCTTCACGGATGGGGTCCAGGATGACAGGGTGAAATATCTCCAGCCCAAGACGATCTATGAATTTGACGCATTGACGCTGGAGCCTGTCGGAGCCCCCTTTGAAGGGCACACCTTGATTGTCACAGGTCTCGCACTCTCATTTGATGGTGCTCTCCTCGCTAGCACTTCTCGGATGACAACGCCATCAAACTCTGGGCCTTCGAGTCCCGCCAGCTCCTCGCCTCATTCCACGTTCAGCAACCCCACACCATTATCCTCTCACCCAACTCACATCAACTGGCTTACACGACCTGGTGTGATATCAAGTCCAGGATCTACATATGCGACACTCCACCTAACATCCTTGCTAGTATATGGCCTGCACAGAAAGCGCAGCCCATTGTATGCACTCAGCCGCTATATTCATCTGTTCGTGCGCTAACATGTTTTGTAGACCAATAGACC